>OY293412.1:14242203-14749703 GCA_958502065.1 Chrysolina americana
AGAGACAATCTCGACGACCTAAGGTACCAATTATTCACACGATCAGTGACGAAGGCTAAATTACAACTAGCCCGCCTACCACCAACAAGGGACGCTGCCAAGTACCACTCCCTCCGCACTTACCAGCAAGTACAGGCATGGTTGGGCAATGACCTCCTCCCATCAGTATGGGGCTGGAGCCTAACCACACGAGGGATACTACCAATCCCCACAACCAGAAATGCTGCGTCGGATGACATCCTCCATATTGTTTCCTGCAAGTGCAGCAAAGGCTGTAGCAGCGGAGCTTGCGGCTGCAAGAAAGCAGGTCTCCGATGCTCAGCAATGTGCAAGCACTGCACAGGCCACTCTTGCGAAAACGCCCCCGAAACTGATTTGATCGAGGAAGACTCACCAGAAATATATGACGAAAACGACGACAGCGACATCATTGACAGCCTTATCGCTCAGGAGGACGACGAGCTGTTACGAGCAGAACCAGCGGCTAAGAAATCTCGGCAGGAAATGTAACGAGTACAAATGAGTACCTACCCACTATGATTAGATATAATATCTTTATTCCCCAATATAATATATGCCTTGAGAATAACTTAATATTGTTAATTACATTAATTTTTTTCACGAAAAGACTACGTCTTTTTTTCTTCCTGTCCTGGGATAATTATGTAGGGGAACGGGGGGATATCGATCCGAAAAGTAACTGATATCAATACCAAAATGATGTGAATAGGTATGGTTGGCTTTCATCAGAAAGTTAGCTTTTGAGAATTGGGGTTGGGTGGGGGAAGGAGGAGTGGGGTGTTCAAAGTTGGTGACTTCAACTAAGAACCATAATTATTACTACAACATTTCATCATAATTCGGGTATAACAGATGAAATAAGCTGTAATTTTGCATTTTTTTTTTGACGTGCCATATCTCGGTAGCAAATTCACATAAAAACATGTTTTCCAGTCAAAATTGTATAAAATTTTACGCTCTACAAAAAAGTATTGATATGTTTTTTCTGAAGGACGTAAGAGAAAAAGTAATCGAGGAAAAACCGGAGAGAGGTCAAAAATGTTGCAGTTTTCGAGGTCCAAAACTTGAGAAAATGTTGATTAACCATCCCTGAAGAACCTCCTGAAGTTTCATCAACTTCCGACCTTTTTCCACCTAACCCCACTTTTTTCAACCTGTCGACTGAACTAATAAGAACGAGTACATCGGAGAGGCCACACTTTGTAGATAATCGAGAGGATGGACTGTCGTAGAAGTATTTTGGGTTAATTTATTTGATATTGAACAGTAATATTGGTTTGAAGTTTATGTCAATATTTACATTCGGGGGGCTAAAATTTTTCACAGAATCGAATATGGTTGTAAAATTTGGAGGTTTCCAATTAGAAACATCGACTTTCAATAGTTTTTTCAATCGCATCTATATCGTTGTTTGGCGAACGCTATGTATATATAGCACTTATCGAATTGATATCAAAATTCTGCTAATTGGGTCATCTTCTACGGAGAAAAAAAATCTACTTTTGAAATTTTGAACTTAAAATTTGAAATATTTCTAAAACGGTTATACTAGGGTATTTGACAATATACATGACATATGTTCATAATTTTTCAGAGTATAAAAAGGGTAATATACAGAAGATCCTGTTTGAAATAAGGAAGTCAAGGCTCATTTCCGGTACAGCCGGAAGTGCCACATTCTTGAAAATAATTTAGCCCAATAGCCATATCAACATTAGTGAACTACCTGTTAGCTATGCTTACCTGGATGGCACAAAGACACTACAGCCTCAGAAAACACTTCAATAAATATAATATTGAGAATACATTAACAGACACTCTACCACGATCTAAGTAAAAATTGCCCGTTCGTCGTTCAAGTCTCTTGCTAAGCAACCAAAAATAAGATATTACTCATCCTATCCTGAAAATATTGAGTGACCTCAAGAAATAAGTAAGAACATACAAAATATGAATCAATTCAAAAACATAGATATCTATTCAACAATGTAATCGTCTCTTATTCTTTTTGGCAATAGAATATTTCTTCTCGGTCTCTGGTTACCACCATTCCTGTCTTCTTCGCATTCTTTGGAAGATTCTATTTCTTGATTTTCCTCTTATCTTCATCATTGGATGAAACTGTTTCTGTGTCAGTTGTTTCGTGTTGTTTATCATTTTCTTATCACTGTCGTCTTGTTCATTATTTTCGGCTTGTTCTTCATCTTCGGTATAACTGAAAGGTTTAAGTTGAGAAACATGAAAAGTAGATGTGAAGTTACGCGAAGGAGCTAAATTGTTTACGTGATAAACATCACTTGGTAGTTTTTTTAAGTATAATTAATGGTCCTTTATAACGTTCTTTGAGTTTTGTAGACTCACCGGTACCTGTTGGTTTGGCACACTTCGCGAAAACAATTTCTCCTTCTTTATACTCAACGCCTTTGAATCGTCTTTTGTCATATCCATCATTCAGTCTTCGCAGAGTAGGATCACTTCTTTGGAAGGTAAGTATTTCATCTTCAATTGTAATCTGAAAAATTTAAATTTTTTTATTTAAGAACAGGATTAAGAACAGGATTAGAACAAAGAATTTTGACAAGTGTTTCAAAAGCTTTCGGTGTCGGAAACTCCTGGATTGCTCTGCATTTCGCCTATCCTGGTCTCAAACCATCCTCTGACAGAACATACCCCAAAGACTCTACAGATTTCATGCCAAACCTGCACCTTCGAAGTTTCAAAGTTAAACCGGCTCTCTTCAATTCTTCTAAAACATGACCAGGTCTATTTTTCGCAGGGATGAGTATATCATCTAAATAACAAATTGCAATTTTATTTCTCAGTGGACCCAAGACTAATATCATCACTTTGCAAAATTCGAATGGAGCATTGGTCAACCCAAAAATCATACGTTCGAACTGACCTCGCTCATCTGGTGTTATGAATGCTGTTTTGGCTTTGGCTTGCTCTGTTGATGGAACTTGTGGGTAGCCGTGAGCAAGATCTAAAGTAGAAAACAAACAATACCCATTCAAATTCTCGAACTGTTCGTCTATAGATGGAATTGGATACACAAATTTTTCAGGCTGTTCATTCAAACGTCTGAAATCAATTACCAAACGCGTTTCTCCCGATTTTTTTGATACAAGAATCACTGGACTAGCATACGGACTTTCAGTGTCTGAAACGATACCATTATCGCACCATTCTTTGATAATGTCCTTAATTTTCTGTCTCTGAGCCAAACTAGCTCGATATGGTTTACTAATTATTGGTTTATTATTGTCAATAATGTCCATTTGAATTAAGTCGGTACAACCTAGTTCCTGTGAATTGAATGCAAAACAATCTCGATATTTGTTAAATAAAAATACCAACCTTTAAATTATTTCCTTACCAGTCCCGTGTTCAATGTTCAACATTTCCGTGGTTATAGACTGTCGAATGTTGTTGGTCTCGTTCGAAGAAATCTTGCCCAACTCTTGATTCTTCTCAACTGTAGCGGTCCTCAGCTCATCAGGATTTTCCACTGCAACCACAACGTCCTCATCTACCACCGAACAATTAATTAGAATGACTGAATTCGGTTGAATGGTAACTTTCTCTTGGGAGATGACGGGAATTAACTCGACTGTGGTAATATTTGGTTCAACTTCAGGGAACGGCAACTCGTCTTTCCAGAAAAATTTAATATTTTCTCTTTGTTGAACGTAGGCTAACGACTCATCCTCAGTAAATGTTCTCCACAGTATAATATTGGCTGATTGGACTCCCACGGGTACAACGCATAGAGAAACTCCGTCGACAAAGACATCGTCCAATTCTACCCTGCTCTGACTGCTCCCAGACTCTCAACTTTGGATCCTCCGAAACCAGACAATTTCGACTCTGCCGGTTCGATAATTTGGCTTTTTTGAGCTGCTTTGCTTGTTATTGTACAAACAGCGCTTCCCGGATCAATTAAAGCTTGGTACTCAATATCAGTTACTTTCACGGGACGAATGAATCGCTTAAGAGTGTCAGAATTCATTGATTTACAAAATGTTACATTAACCTTCTCAGTGGAAGCAATTGCGCTTGATGTGGCCAGGTTTAAAGCATTTGTAACATTCAGAAGTTCTCAGTTTTGTGCATTTTTCTTCGGATGCCCATATCACCACAATTATAGTAACACCTAACGTTACTTTCATCTCTGATTTTATTTCCCCTATCATCTCGACTCTTAAAATCAAAGCTGTTTCCACGAGATTTTCTATCACATAATTTTTCCAGAAGTAATAAATCTGCCCACAACTCATCTTGATTTCTATGTTTTTTTACTAGCAAGCTTCCCGCAATATCAGCCCTAACCAAACCCTTTAAAATTTCTACTTTACTTTCTTCAAAAATTAAAGATAAATTTCCACAGAGTCTCGTTTTATCATGGAAATATGGAGAGATAGTTTCTTCAGATTTCTGAATCCTTTTTCGGACCTACTCACATCTGTCAGCGGTACTTAACGTATCTACAAATGTAAGTCTGAATTTTGTTTCAAAAATTGTCCAAGTACAAATCCCTAGATTCATATTCTGAAACCAGTTTGCAGCAGGTCCTTTCAAATATGACTGTGCGACTGTTATCTTAGTCTGTTCATCCCAACCCTGTAAAGTAAATAAGAGCTAGTTGTAAATTAATTGAGCCAGTCCAGTCATAATGTTTGAGGTATATTTGGAACGGCCTTCATACTTCGAAAACTTTGAAGTGTCATCGTATTCAAAATTTGCAGTTGAGTAGACATTAGATTATTCATTTGTTGCATAATTCCAATAATATCCGCAAACTCTGCGTTCCTATTCCTGAACCTAGCTCTGGCGAAAACATTGGCAAAGTAGAACTTTCATTGCTGGCATTGTTGTCGAAAACTTGACTTGACACTTACACCTATCAAATACTTGTCAATAGTTTTACCTACAAATTTACGACACTTACGGTTTAAGGACCATTTCTGAAATTCTAGCAATGCTCACCTGGATGGCACAAAGACACTACAGCCTCATAAAACACTTTAATAAATATAATATTGAGAATACATTAACAGACACTACCACAATCTAAGTAAAAATTGCCCGTTCGTCTTATAGTTTCCCTGGAGGGATCCGCTGTATTTGAGAATAGTTATTTAACGAACAAGTGTATTAATAAAGGCGATTAACAATTGAGATATTTTAATGTTAATGTTCGGGACTGTTAATCGCCATTTTAATTCACGACAAAACTTTTTCGTTGACCGTAATTTCCAAATAAACAATGATACCACTTGGGGATTGAACCCTCGACCTCACCTCAGGACTCAAACCAGCATTTTACCAGCCGGCTGCGTGACTATCTAGTTATTAATGCTACTGACAACTTTACTGATATATTTGATGTTTTCTGAATTTTTTTTTACAGAACTTTGTCACTATCCATCTTTTGATATCAAAATAAACGTAGAATTTTAAGAAATTACAACATTAAAATAAATGATGACAGCTATAGTACTAACACAGCTACTTGATTTCAAAATAAATGTTTTAGCGGGTAAGTATAAATATGTTTGGTTGCATACGCTACAGGTCACTATATAAATACCGCAATGGAATGATTATTCTGAATAGCACAAACATCGTCCATAGGTAGATATTAGAATATCTATGGACGATGGCACAGACCAAGTACGTTTATGTTCCTATTTAACCTAGAACCTACAGGATATAATTTATCATTCCACATTATTTTTAATGTTATTTTTGCGTATGGCGATAATCTGTTTTGTTATTTGAAGAATAATAATTGGATTTTTTGGTATTTCATTTCAAAAAATTACTTTCTATTATATCATTAGAAAGGAATGGTTATGCTGAATAGTACAGGCAAGAAAAAGTTGTATGTTCCTATTTAAGTTATGGACCTACAGAGTATTGTTTTTTTCCCAATTTTTCCAATATTTTTTTGGCGGCTTTTTATAACGCCGACGAATGAAAATAAAATATCACAGTAGTAGCAACTGTTATCAAGTGACGTATGGTTTCCATAGCCAACTTTTCAATTTTTGGCTTTCATTTTGCTTCCACGGCCTACTCGGTGAATTTCAATAATAATTTTTTTCTGATCTAGTTTCTGGTTAGATACGAACTTGTGATATGTCATTAGAAAGGGAATTGAATGCTGAATAAAGCGAAAAGAAAAAAAATAGGGTTTCCATTTAAAATAAGAAAGTTGATTGTTACTTCCGGTCAGACCGGAAGTTAACTTCGACATGTCAATATGCTCAAATTCTAGCTCTTATGTCATTATATCGACGCTCCAAATTTCACAAACCTACTTCATACAATAACTGAGATATTCCGTAGGCAATACTTCCGTAGCCACCCGGTATATGTATTGGAGCAATGTACGTTGGGTTGCATATAAGTAAATCGTTGATTAATAGAAAATCATTCATTAACAGGGGACATTAATCAACGATTTTGAGTGCGTTAAAATACATCGTAAATAAACGGTCGAAGGAAAAAAACTTTTTTCCCTTTTAGTCTCGAACCGGATTTCTACCTAGAGCGCTGAAGTTTGATGATGGGTAAATTCACTCCCTGACTCTTCCCTACCCGGATTTTAGTCTATAAGAAAAACGGATGCATTTTTCGATTGTCTCATTAACCATTCTTTACAGGAATTACATACTGTAATTTCGCAAACTTTCAGTGCTTGCCACCTAAAATAATTTCTATTTTTGTGTTCACTAAAACAGTTTGTTGAAAAACTTAGTGATACATTAATGATACATAACGGTGGCTGGGTGAGTTTTTGTTCAAATATTTAACTTGAAAACTATTCTGAAAAGTACAGTTTGTGTAAAGTTCCCTGAATAACCGTATTCTTTATAGCAATAACTCCATAACATATAATGATTAAAAATATTTCTCAAGAACTTGATGAATTTTCACGAAAATGTATACGTTTATGGCAGGATGAGAGACGCAACACAATCAACAGCATGAAACAATGTCAATATAAACATACTTATATGATTTTGTTGAAATATTTGTGATAATCGACCTTCGATACAAAAGCTATATTTTCAAAAATTCTAGTTGAGAAACATCAAACAAAATGTGTTCGACAATAGTAGTCAATCTCGTGTTCTTTATTATTGCATTGAAAACATGTGAGTACCTATATCGATTGCTATTTTTCTTTGAAACAAATATCTGAGCTAGTGCTTTGTTTTAATGTTAGTAGGTATACATTCATATTTCAAGAGAAGTTGAGAAATAAATAAATTTCTTCATGAAAAATATTCGAAGGAATTCCTGAAATGAAAATTGATTAAAAAAAATCGAGCGTTTCGCTTATTTCCTATACAATAGAGTGTCGAAAAACATCGAACTGAAAATAATTCAACAGCCCCATAGGGCCAAGTTCTTTCTGCCAGTTGTTATTATGCTTCATTCAAGGTAACAATTCACGTCTCACTTTAATGAGGCTATGGATCCTGCAATATGGCCCAAAGGAGCCCAAGTTCAACGTTTTCAAACCTACGGATTACTGTAAACTTCCCGTCAATGTGATTGACGTGCCACAATAAAATATTACGGGTCAGGGGACCATACCCAATTGTTTCGGAAATATGAATATAAAAAGTATTGAAAATTTCAAATCCGAAGAAGTGAGTGTTTTTTACATTAATATCCAATGCCTTTCTAACAAAGATTGATTTTATTTACGGAAATAAATAATTTTGATAAGTATTTATTGTTTACCTGAATATTGGTTGCGTGAGGAGAATCTTAAATCCATTAACTCACTATTGTACTATTTGGTCAGTTATTTCTGTAGACAAATTAAAGCACACGGTGGTGTAGCAATTTTTGTTAAGAAATATTTCTCTTCAATTGATATCGAAAATTGCGGAATTTGAATTTCATGTACATTTTTTGTTACGTTATATAGATCTTGTGATAGTAATTTTGATTATTTCTTGCACTCCCTTGATTCACTTTCAGAAGATATTTTGTATTCGAACATATAACCAATACTTGTTAAAAATTTCAATGTAAATTTTTCATTTGACTCGACAAAATATTCAGCTCTGGCTAATCTACTAAAATATTTTGTTTTGATGGATATTACAATCACAGAACCTATACGATAATATTTTCAGACAGTTCCACGTGCATTGACTAAGTTTGATACTGAACAATATATTTTTGGTGTTCTAGATCCAAACTTATCTGATCATCTCGGTCAATTCATAGTTTTGCATTCAAGCTTGAAAGTTGTTGTTGAAAATTATTTCAACATAAAGATTGCTCAGTCAGGTATAGAGAAACTGAGATGAATCATGGAAACTCAGGACAGTGGACATATTCTAAATGATGCATATTCTCCAAATATTATAACGATGAACTTTGTACATCTTTTCAGCCATCATGATACCCAAATTTTCCCAATAAGGAAGAACAGTAGTACTCGCAAACAACAATCACCAGTCTACTGGTTCACTGAAGAATTCTGAAATAAACGGAATGTTTTCTCGGATATCAAGGCTATTTATAACGTAAAGAAAAGTGATTGTGAAAAGTACTTGAATAATTCACAGAATATCATCAGGGATGCCTGGAAGTTGATGGAAATGATATTCTTACCAACATTGCAAGAAATCTGATCGGATCTCTCCCCGATGCGAAACATGATTCTACCGATTTCCTGAGAAATCTGCAAACACCAGTAGATTCCTTTTCTTTTTTTTTTCTTTACCATTTCTAGTCTAAAAGACTCGAGCTGTCCTGACATCTATGAGCGCTATCATTAAAGGTATTGCTGATATCATTACTGTCCCCTTAGCTTCTATATTGAAAAATTGCTTCTCTCTGGATATCTTTCCAGATGCATTGAAGATATCGGTTATTCTACCATTATTAAAGAAAGGAGATCCTCAAGGGGTGGACAATTTTCTGCCAATATCGATATAATTGCAAAGATTATAGAAATACTGGTTGAATAGAAATTGATTTCTTATTTGAAAGTAAATGCTTCACTTTGTTCTGGTCAATTTGGTTTTAGAAAAGGATTTTCAACCACGAAAACTCTTCTAGATGTTGTTGCAAATGCGATAGATGGTCTTGAAAAAGGAGAACATTCGCATATTACTCTATGTGATCTCACGAAAGCATTTGACTGCGTGGACACAATATATATTTGTTGAAAAACTCATTCACTATGGAATACGTGGCCTCTATTTGGAATTTTTCAAGTCTTATCTGAGTGTAAGATTTCAATGTGTTTTTGTGAATGAAGTTAAATCAGACTTGAAAGAAATCTCACACGGGGTGCCACAGGGTTCAGTTCTAGGACCAATCTTTTTCATTATATATACAGGGTGTTCCAAAATAAGTCGGCACCATTGCCAACTCCCAGTGGCGGATCCAGGGAGGAGGCGCGCGCCCCCCCTGAGCGATTTACATTTTGATCTGGAGTGGATTCATAATAATTTGCGAGTTTTACAATGTTGAGGACCCGACATCACGAAAAGCAAAGAACCACAAGAGACGACAGGGTGACGGGTAAATGATGCTTTGTCTTCGTCCGACGCGATCCGACATATACCCAAATCCGCTACGGTGTGTGAATCCCCGAGTACGGTATCTGTTGCTATATATATATTTTATTAAATGAAATGTTTTATATTTCATGTTGAAAAATGGAAAAATTACTTTTCAATATTTTGTACAATTCCTTCTGTATAACTTTCATGTGAATTCGGTACTGTGCGCCCCACCCTTGAAGAAATCCTGGATCCGCCACAGCCAAGTCCGTTATTATTGATGCTACGAATTCTGTTAAATGGGCAAACTAGTAGCATTTTTAATGGCCTTCTCGATGCCGAAAACAAAAAAAAAATTGACAGTTGCGTTTTCAGAATATTTCATAAAATGCTATTTCTTTCAATGGAACACCCTATATTTTTTCATGCATTTCAATTCGTAATAACATTCTCAACAACAAAGCTTATATCACCTTTCTTCCTAAAGTGGAAAATTAGCGACTTATGTGGAAATATTTATTTCTTTCACTAGTAGGTACAAAAAATTTCTTTATTTTGGCGAGTAAAACCTCATGATTGTCCAAACACCCAATTTTGGTACTTACACGAATGACAATATTTTGTTACTAATAGCAAAATAAGACGGTAAAAAGAAAAAATTGCGCTGGGATGTGAACTCGTGAAATTCGTGATCATCATGTCGCACCACTCAATTATTGACACCACTGCGCTATTTGGTATTAATGTACAAAACGATAATTTCCATCTTAAAGCCATTCCGCTGGCCGCATTCATTTTGTGAATCAAAATATGTCTGCTGTAATGATAACTTTGAAGCCGTTTTTTACAGAACAGAAAATACTAGAGGGTCATATGAATGTGGTTGGAAAAAATGTGTTTGATTCAATAAAACATAATTATTATGAGCAATCAAGTTGCCTTGAAACTTTGTTGAAATACTATTTATCAAATATTCTCAAGTATATCATGACAGTGTCATAAATAATTGTAAGACAGTTACAATAATTTATGACATTGTCACTCTTCGAATATTCTTCGAAATGCCGTTATCCCATCAAGAAAAATGTGATATGTTAGAATCCTATTTGGTTTGCCAGAAAAATTGCTTAAAAGCACTCCAACACTACAGCAAGTCGTTCCCCGATCGTAAATTACCTAATCGGCGTTTTTTTGCCGTGCTTCATCGTCGATTCAGGAACAATGAAAAAGTTTTTGAGGAGAGGAGAACTAAAAAATGTTTGGTAATATCTGAAGATACAGAAATTGACGTTTTATCCTACTTTGAGGTATATCCAAATAATTCCATCAGAGATTTATCTAGAGAAATAGCTGTTCCACTGTCTGGTATTCAACGAATTCTGAAGAAACATAAGATTTCTCCTTATAAGTTAAGACCAGTGCAAACACTAGAACCTGTTGACAAGATCCAAACTTCTATAGAAATATTATATGGAGCCATGAGACTAATTTTTCAAATGATGTATAATAGAAAGAATTTTCATTATTGGAGTAGACATAATCCATTTCTAGTCCATCCTCACAATCCGCAAAGACGATTTACTATTAATGTTTGGTGTGGTCTATTTAGAGTCAGAATTATAGGTCCATTTTTCTACCATGGTTCTTCGAACGGACCCCGTTACATTAATTTATCAACAAGGGTGTCGATGATCTTGATCTGGAGGCTCGTCAGATGATCTATTTTTAGCAGGATGGAGCACCAGCACATAATGTCAGTGGCGTAAAAAGAATGCTGCGAGTCTGTTTTGGAAACAGATGGATTGCTACAAATGGTCCTGTTAAGTGGCCCCCTCGTGTACCAGACATGACACCTCTAGATTTGAATTTTCAGGGATTTCTGAAAAATGAGGTGTACAAAATGAAACATAATAATGTAGATGAACTGGAAAATTATATTGAAACTATAATTAATAGAATTGATAGCCGAACTGTATTGAAGGCCACACGTAGTGTCAATAGAAGGGCCCAAATATGTGTTCAACAAGAAGGCAGTGTTTATAGCGCTTTATCAAATCCGTTTGTTATAAATGTTTTCTATTGATAAAACTGTCTTATTTTCACCTTTACGAAAAAAGTCAAATGGGATTTGTTGTTGAGAATGTTATTACGAATCGAAATGCATGAAAAAATAAAGGGTGATCCATTGAAAGACATATCATTTTATGAAATATTCTGAAAACGCGACTGTCATTTTTTTTTTGTTTTCGGCATCGAGAAGGCCATTAAAAATGCCCATTTAACCGAATTCGTAGCATCAATAATAACGGAGTTGGCAATGATGCCGACTTAATTTGGAACACCCTGTTTACAATATATATCATATCATATCCACCCCAGGAATTGCACTCTTTTTGCCGATGATACAACCAGTTTACCAGTTAAGGGGTCTATTCTGTAACACTTCCGTTAAATTTGGACGCCTCTAAAATTTTTGTTGCTATCTACATATAAGTAATAGTGTACTTGTACGTGTATTTGTCTTTACTGTTTTATCACTACAGCAGATAATTTTTGTTTCGTCCAATGTTTCCCAATTTTCATTGTCTTTTCTTTCCATGCAACTCCTGCGTTCACACAATATAGAATAGAATAGAATAGAATAGAATAGAAATAGAATAGAATAGAATAGAATAGAATAGAATAGAATAGAATAGAATAGAATAGAATAGAATAGAATAGAATAGAATAGAATAGAATAGAATAGAATAGAATAGAATAGAATAGAATAGAATAGAATAAAATAGAATAGAATAGAATAGAATAGAATAGAATAGAATAGAATAGAATAGAATAGAATAGAATAGAATAGAATAGAATAGAATAGAATAGAATAGAATAGAATAGAATAGAATAGAATAGAATAGAATAGAATAGAATAGAATAGAATAGAATAGAATAGAATATAGAATAGAATAGAATAGAATAGAATAGAAAAGAATAGAATAGAATAGAATAGAATAGAATAGAATAGAATAGAATAGAATAGAATAGAATAGAATAGAATAGAATAGAATAGAATAGAATAGAATAGAATAGAATAGAATAGAATAGAATAGAATACAGTTACACAACTTGAAAGACTCTACAAGACCTCCAGCACCTCATTCTCAAAGAGAAGGAAGTTACACAACTGAAAGTTCTACCTCATAGTTCCATGGACCCAACTTCCTCATAGTTCAATAATCGAATCGATCCCAAGAAACTAGATCTCTAACAATAGAAATACAAGAGCCCAGATGAAGCACTTCTCCATCTATCTGAATTGAACCAGAAGAGCTGTTCTCTATGGAATTATTGTATATCAGGCTTTGTTTCAATAGAGTTATTTTGTATGACACTTCTGCAATAACTATATTCGCAATCTATAATACTACAATCCACTTTTGTGATGTCTTATTGATTTTTTCAGGTTCTTCCCTGGAATGTTATTCTTGCGGTTCTCAATTAGGTCTGATTGGTATGGAAAACAACTGTGATTATTTTTCCTACTCTTGGGATGAAAAACACAAACAAATGCACTGCATCGATAGTGATTCTGTATGTGCCAAATACATTGTGGAGGGTGAGTAATGCATTTTTCAGTTTCAAATAGTTACTATTGATACAATTTCGTAAAACAGGACTATTTGTATGAGCGTGAAATTCGTTGAATGAGGTTGAATGATATAATCACAGAATGTTCTCATTTCGTTCAAACAAATGGATTCAATTGAAAAAAATGCTAGTACCCTCACTGTAACATTGTTTCGTATCTAACAGTTATATCAGACTTCTACGACTAGTTGTATTGATGAATGTCGTGATGAAAGTTTATAAAAATGTAGCGGTCATTGAAACAACTTGTAAATAGTCAAATTGCTTGAGTGATGTTTCCTTCATTGAATATTAAAATAGACTTCATTTATTTATATTTAATATAGTCAGTAGTAAGCCAAATTCAAGGAAATATGTAGAAGCCAATGTGTATATTAATATTACACATATGGAATAGTAGATATCAAATTTTGAGAGGAGGCGACTTGTTAACCATAGGTACAATTAATAAAAAAATATTATATTTGTTTTTGTTGGATATTCCTTGTCCAAGATGCATAGAAACCCTGGTGTGATCACAGATTCGATTTTGTTTCTACCAAAGTTGTTGATACTGTAATTGCATTGATACCGTTGGCTTCATTCGTCGATGGATGGCGCAGAAGTCAAAAATAGACAAGTTTCCAACATTCCACGGTGCCTTGATTTGTCATTTGATTGTTTTTGAATGTTGACATGACACTTGTCGCTTGTCCAAACGTCAATCGTCAATGACAACATTAATCTGTAATTTTGCCGCCATCTGTGCTAAAGAAGTGAAACTGTACCAATGCAATAAAAATAACATGAATCAAGTAGGCCGTACATCAACACTTTTGTATGTCGGTATCACAGGTATAAGTGATCACACCAGGGTTTCTATGCATCTTGTCCTTGTCAATGCATGTTTGCAAAATGGGGATCATTCAAAGTAAATTCAAATGTAGTAGGTACTATAGAGGTTAATATACCAATACTATATACAGTGCGGCCTTTAATAGTCCTTCCCTGTTAACTTTTGAACGGTTTGATGAATAAACTTGAAAAAAAACTGTTAGAATGGTTTCACCGACTACTTTTTGAAATAAACACAATAAATAACGCAGGGGGGGGCACATCAATTAATAAATTTTAAAAGACATGGGTGGTCATGTGTCACATCGTTGAAAAGATAATTAATTTCTCTTTTCAACCATCTAAATCTTTTAGATTTTCGTTTTTACGTTTTTTCACAATATGCATTTGAAATATCAGAATAAGTGCGGATCTGGCGGATCTGAATCCCTTTTCTTACCTGACCACGATATCTTTTGAATGGTTTGATGTGAAATAACGGGACAGAATTTTTTTTTGATGGAACGGAATTCCAAAATTTTTTAGATGGTTGAAAAGAGAATTGAATTATATTTTCAACGATGTGACACATGACCCCCATGTCATTTAAATTTTTTTTGTTGATGTGCCCTTCCGCTCTTTCTATCGAGCAATCACAATGTTTTTATTTCAAAAAGTAGTATCGGTAAAACCCTCCAAACGATTTTTTGTACGTCAAACCGTTCAAAAGATAATAGGGGAGGGGGGGACTTTTAAAAGTCGCACTGAATAATACATAATATACAACAGCTATAATACGATAATATAACTATAATAGATATAATAATACAATAATACCTATCTTATTCTGTCAGATGTCAATGGAATCAAATTGATCGGTAAACGTCACAAAAGTTGGTAATCCACATAAGCTAGAGGAATTAGGAACAGCCAACCTTCTACCAATTGTGGAATCATAATTATTCTTAAACGTCTAACTGAATATCTGAAGGGAATTAATTTATTAGGTATATGTCAATCTGGATTCTTCGAAGTAAATTTGACAATATTTGGACCATTCAAAAACCCAATCAACACAACTCCTAACTTTAAACATTAATAACTTTATTTCAAATGAGACACCCACTATACCTTCACCTCGGAAGATATTAAATTAAATCAGAATTCAAACCGTGTATCTATTTTTTGTATGTATCTTCGACAACGACGGTCTCAGAGGAATTGCGCAATATATTTCAAGAATAATATTTGTTCAAGTTGGCTGGAGTCATTTTTGCTATCTTACCAGTAATCTAGGTTATCTATATTTGCTTATTCTGAAAACCAATGAATCCTATGAATCAATTGGATGAATGATGACATGAAATTACAGTGAAAGAATAAAATCGTAGTAGTTATTCGATGTGATGGGTATCTTTTTGAATACGGTCTGATTCTGTCATCGAATGACCCACCCTCTGACATTCCGTGAAACATTTGAAGTTATGGTGGCACATGCATCCCTGATTCTCGTCTTTATGTCGTCAAGAGTTGTAGTCACAAAAATATCGATATCAATCAGGTCAGGTAATGTAGGTGGCCAAGGGTCATTTCTTCCTATTCATTCATCAGAAAATTTTCTGTTGTTATTATTTTACTGATCCTTTTAATTGCTTAGTATTGCCGTCCAATAGCGCAACATTTTGAAAATGTGTTAAATTTTTTTAAATATTTCAAGACATTGGCATTTTATAGAAACGTGAAAATTCCAAACTAATACAAGTTTTCGATTACATCAGTACCCAGACGGCACCCAATATTCCTGGAATATGCCTACAACATCTTATTTTCCAACAGATATTGCAATATTCCTGGAATATTCCATGAATATTTATTTGATCTTAAACACATTGAGAATATTCCTGGAATATATTTCCACTCATATCCATAAAATATTCTCCTTGAATATTGCTGGTATATTCAAAAGGCATATCAAGCAGAAACGTAAGTTTTTGAATATTCTGGGAATATTCCAAAGGCATTTCAATTTGAAGGAACTTTTTGTTAGAAAAATATCAAATGTTTCTCGAATATGTATTTAATAAAAATTGAAAAATCACATGCATTTAAAAAAACTTTTCAAGTTTCGTAGCCAAATAAAGCATTCAATTGGTTAGTTTATGAAGTACTACATTTGAAGTGGAATTTCAACCAATCAAATGTTTCGGTTATCTGCGCTCGAAGCGAGACTGACAAATCAAAGCTGATTGGCACGCAAGAATTCTTATTCACAACACTCTATTTTAATTGCGTCTTGTGGTGTGCAATGTAATTTTAGGTTATGTTGAGGATCAACTTGGTTATCAAGTCCACTTTGGTTAAATTAGATCATGTTCCCTTTTTTTATGGCTTAAAAATGAAAAAAGAAGGGACCATGACCTAACCTAACCAAACTACCTTGCTAACCAAGTTGAATACTTAGCATCGATTCAAATATACTGCCTTGGCCAGGATAGTTCTGATTGGTTCATGCGAATTGCCTATTAGGAAGTGTTGTGGCAAGGAATTCTTGCGAATGGCACTGCGATCAGTTTATGGATATTTGACATTGTCATTTGTCAATCGTCAAGTATCAACATCGTATATGAAATTTGTTAAGATAATGTTTTTAGTGGAAGTGAAAGCCCTCGTATGGGTGGAAGTGTTGTAGTTTGTAGTGCTGTTGAGAGTATTACTACAAATTACAGAATAAGTTGCTAGAAAATATCCGCAGTTGAAATCACCAACGACTCCTGGTAAGATAATTCGGAATTTAACTCATTCTCCGAATCTCCTTATCAAAAGTTCCAAAATCTTTTCTGTTTTTAGTTTTCATTCGTTAGTATAACAAATAATATATTTTTCCAGGTATTAATTTGCAACTAGCCAGCTCGTCTCAGTTTGTAACAGTATCAAAGTGGACTAAGAAAAGGAAGTGAACAGTATTTCGGATCTGTTGAACTCAAGAATCTATTTCACCACAGCAAAACAAAAATGTTTATCCTGTAAAAGTAAGTAAATCTCTAAAAAGTATATTTATGAATTTTTTCATTGAACTTTCCTTTGTTTTCAGAGATTCTACTGAAAGTCCTATGAGACTTCTGAATATTTTTAAAGGAAGGGCCACACAAAATGCAGAAATGATAAGGACTAAAAGAAATTCTAAGATAGGAAATAATATCCAAGATATCTCAGTCTTACATAATGGAGTTGATGGAGTTGGATGGAAAACTTACTGACAAAAACATAGTATTTGTTACTTCCTTCACAATTACTTTGATGAGTGCTTGTTGTTAAATTGTTGTTATTAGTGCACTATAACTGAGAAGATGTAATAATTTTAATTGTAGATGACAGAGCTTCTTCATGTTGGACGCATCAGTGTATTAGGAGAAATATGCCTCAGTTAGTTGACGATGATGTTTTAAGACACCTTTAGCTAGGTTGGAGGAAATGGAAGGAAAAAATTATCTAATGTAGACATGGCTACTTTGATAAAAGGTAAAAATATACCACAGAGATGATGTCAATTTGAATTAAAATTTACCTTTACTTAATTTATACTATGTTATACATATTCAAAAAACGTTTTTTCTCAATGTTGACCAACTGTTCTAGAATATTTAATATTTTTTGTAATAAGAGACAATGTATATAAAAATTAGACACTTGGTCATTACTTCAATTTAATTAAATTTTAGACTAACCTTACCATAGTGTTTTAACAATATTTAAATGTCAAATTCATTATCTATTCACTTACATCATTTTCAACTATTCCCCCTTTATAAAATATCACTTCTATTCAATATATATGTTGCAAATATCAATCAACATGCTTAATTATCAAAATAAATATAATTCATCAATTTTTTTCTACACTATATTAATAGTATTTTTAGGGGTATGTATGTATATCCCACTCACATAGCAATTTACTGAGAAGTCGAAGAAGAACATACCATTTTCCTGATCTAAGTTACTGAGAGTTGTAATAGAACACTAAGTAAATTATTGTACAACAAGGTTTATTTTCTCCTGATTGTTTTTTTTTAGGATTAAGAAAGACAAAGATTCTGAAGAACTGAAAAGTGTAATGAGACCGATTTGAGTAATTTGTGTTAGTGTCAATGCAGATCTGAATTTCCAAAGGTCTTTATAATTGCCAAGATAGTGTATCAGAATACATATGTATGTTGTATTTGTCGTTTTTGCAATAAATATTTTTTTTTGTATTTAATTTTTTATTCTTACTCAAAAAAATAATACATTGGACCTCATATTCGATATATCAAGGGTAGTTTATTCCATATATAAACTAGACACCCTGGATATGTTCTGCATTCATCTTCAAGAAGCATACAAAAATATATTTCGGGCATACTTTTATGGCAAGAAAACATATATATAGCATGTGCCATGAATATGTTTTGGATATTCCTGGAATATGCATATCACATGCTTTGCAGGATATGGAATATTCCTGGAATATGCAGTGGAAGATTATGGCATATTCCTGGAACATATTTCATGGTGACCTTGAATATCCATGGAATATGCATAGCACATGTTTTGGAGGATATGGCATATCTCTGGAATATGCCAATATTCCGGTGAAATATGCCTAGGATATTCATGCAATATGATTGTGCCGTCTGGGTAACGGATGCCAAAAATCCAGAAACACCTACCTGCTGTTTCTTTCTCAACTGAGAGTAAACCGGCTATTTTGTTTCATTTATTTTGAAGACTTTTTCGAACTAGAACTAAAAGACTTTCCAGAACGAATTGTTTCGAACCCCATTGCTCGCTTGAAAGTATTGAACTGTTGGAGCTGAAGGAAAGGAAAATACGGCATCTTTGCACGTTTTTTCTGCTTAGCTCAAAACGTTACACCCTCGTTAACAAATTCTACAGCAGAAAATAATTATGAAAGATATTCTGAACTGATCCACAATTGGGGGTTTGCCAATTTTTTTCATTAAGGTAAGCTCGGGTAAATGTGAATTTGGGGCAAGTGTGAGTTTGCTCTCTATCTTCGCTAAACCGGGCGACAGCCCAATGCCATCTATTGACGAATAGCCTACACTCATAATCCATAACCATCATATAAAATCCAAAAAAGAACTTGTGAAATCCAAATATTTTCCCCATTTCCTACCCGAACGAGCATAACAAGTTTATTTCAAGCTTTGAGTGTATTGTTAAAATCTAAGGTAAGAATCCATTTTATACACTTTTCTTCTGCCTAAACAATGAATCTGACTATAGATTGCCGTTTTTTCAAGAAGTTGTTTTTTTTAATTTTTCCATTGCATGTCACACTTACCCCGAAATTAAATTATGGCCAATCTAAACAGTAATATTTTTTCAGCTATAGTACGAAATTATATACGGAAATCTCAGGAGCCAAACAATATACCTGGCCAGATGTAGAAGACATTGATACACTTTCTGAGGATGAAATAACAACTGTGCTTCCATCACCACTCGTCAGAAGATGGGGATCAATGAAATTCTCATTCGATTTTTCAGATTTCTACCAGTAAATTTTTCTTTTCAACAAATGTTCACTTTCACGATTATTTTTTGTTTTTTTCCAATGGGGCATTTCAAATTCAATATTAAAAAGTTCCCAACTATGTTTTGAATAAAGATATCTCGAAACAAATAAAGAGAGATTTACGTGCATTAATATCTTTAAATTTGGCCAGAATCACACTTGCCCCAAATTTCCGGGGAAGTGTGACCTATGGAGATGTATATCTGAATATATAAATAAAATTCACAGAATACTTTTTTCAATAGTTTTCTGTGGCGTATTACAAAGACTTACCTTCGAAGTAAATGCCTGCAAAATTTCATTATTATATTAGTTCAGTTTCATCAGATGGACTAAATTCAATGCGAACTAATGAAAATCACGGTCACACTTACCCGAGCTTACCTTAGTTGTTGTTACAATATTATTGATTGGATAATGTTTTTTCAGACAATGGTTCCAGATGGATTCATCGATCTTGTCAACATTACGATATCTGTTCCCAACTGAGTAGAAGATACAACAATGGCAGGGATGTTTTATTGGAGTGCGAGACTTGTTCTGATAAGGATTTCTGTAATTCCACTTCACTTTTTTTAGCTTCTTCATGTTTTGTTACTTTGTTATTGTTGACTCTATTGTTTGTGAAATGATTTACTTTAATGTAGTTATACCAAAATTTTGTTTTCAAATGAATGAACTATCAACTAATTGGGTATAATAATAAAGAATATATTATTACTGCCTAATAATTAATCTCATAAACAATGCATCAGAAGAAAATTAAAGGTAAATAAAATATCATCTGGAACTTGATATATCAAGAAGAGTACTTCGACCACGCCACTGAAGTTGACTGTCTCGGTGGCAGTCGAAACGTTTGGAGATTTGAACCAAAGACGACCACGGCAAACTCGGAAAACAACCAAAACTCTTGTTTTTATTATTTTCAACAGTATATTGGACACGACCTGAGATTAAAATAAAAAAAAAATTGTTGCTTTCCTGAAATGTTTTACGATTTACATGAAATGCTTTAAAACTTAAATAAAACACTTTGAAATATTCATAAAACGCTTCAAAATATACATAAAACACTTTGAAATCTGCCTGATGCATAATACTCTTTCAAACTAGAGTTTTTCAATGAGAACCTCTTTGATTGCTCTTTTAAAATTGCATGTGCTGATTAACATTTTGATATTATTTGGTAGATAATAATACATTTTGCATTCATTGTAAATTTTTCAATCCTTGTTTAGTATTGAGGCGGGTATAGGAAATCTAAGATCATCAGAATGCAGAGTAGATTTGGTCAATGAGACCGTTCTGAACCTGTCACTGTGAATATTTCATGCTCAATGATAAAGTTCTGTAGGATTCACGTCGATTAGCATTGGAAAGATATCGTATAGCCCGTTTATGTAGAATAAATACATAAAAAGAGTTGAGGTTTACAGTGAATACCCCAAAAAGGGATTCAGCCTATGGGAAGTACGCTATTTTCAATACAGAAAAACTAATTGCTTCACCGGTCATTCTTACTTCACAGCACCCAGAGAATAGTTTTTAATTAGAGTCTTAATATGATCATCAAATTTCAAATTGTTGTCAATTAGCATTTTTTTTATTAATTGGTGAGTGTTTTATTCATACTACTATTTTTGTGTGGAGTTTACATAAAAACAGAAAAAATGTTCCATTCAAAATTAAACGATGAAGATTTAAGTGTGTACTTTTGTAATATTCAATATTAGCGGGATCGCAGTTAAAAGGTGTGGCCCTCGTCACTAGCTATTCCAGGTAACACAAAGATTTCTGAGGACAGCTGATCAGGTTGCGACCGGTAGACGAAAAGAACCATAATTTTGCAATTTATTTGATGCAGTTTTTTTTGTTTATTTCACAGTGAATTGACTAGCTGTCAAATACAAAAAATCTCTCTTGAGAAATAGTATCAATATCAAACCGGAAGAGGCTCATAGACGAGTATGGATCTCCCAAGAGAACCAATGGCACAAAATTGTCCAGGTCTGATATACGGCTTCAATGATTTTGAAAAATAGCAATTATGCTCAACCATGTTCTGGAACTGCTAAAGAATAAAAAAGGTATCAGAATTTATTCACGATGACAGCTGTTTTTCAATAGTTTGTTTAAGTGAGACGTGGTATGCACAAGAACTATTTGAATCACCTATTTATTTATCTTCTTTTAATGTTATCAACTCTCCTGCTCTGAAAGAGAAGTCAATGGGCAGGGCTAGTGGCGGACTTATTATTCTATCGAAAAAAATGTCTATGTCAGAGTTCTGAATAAAACCCCGTGGTGGATTTTCAGTCTAGTGACTTTTCATGAAAGCATCATTATAATCGAATCAGTTTAGTTCAAACCTTTACTTGATATCAATTATATTTTGGAAGAATTTCAAGCCTGTCTTTCGGTAATTTGTGAAAAATATTCTGACACACCAATCGTTATAGGTGGTGATTTAGACTGTAGAGTAGATTGTAGATTGTTGGGGGGTCGTGCAGGCTCTGCAGCCTCACAAGCACCTTGACGGCGTTAAGAATGCCCCTTAAAGGAATTTAAGCCTCTTGCAGAAGATCGCTGGGCATTCGCAAAGTAGATGTTCTGCAGATTCCGCGAAGTTCTCGCAGTAGCGGCAACTATCACTCTCTGACTTGCCCATCTTTTTGAGGTGATACCCCAGAGGGCACTGCCCAGTGAGTTGTCCCGTTTCCAATTTCAAGTCTTTTTTGTCCAACTCGAGAAGCTGTTTAAGGTACTCATTCACATACAGTCTGCCTTCAGTCCAGAACTGCCGATTTGCATGTCGTCAGTTAAAATTTGTACATACACATACAGTCCGTCGGCAGGTCTGAACCTGCAGTTCACTGGAATCTAACGACGGACTGAAGTGTATGGAGAAAAATCGTCAGTTGAAATCGTACGATCCCATCTTTAAACTAGTTGGAAGTTTTCGTGATTGCGTTATTTGTGAAATGGCCGAGTCAAGCAAAAATACAGCGTTTGTAACCGAATTTATTGATATTTATAGGCAATTGCCTTGCCTTTGGAAAGTAAAGAGCAAGTCATACTCAAATAGGCACGAAAAGAATAAAGCGTACGAAAAATTATTATTGTTTCATAAACAAACAGATCCAAATGCAACAATTGATTCTGTTAAGAAGAAAATTAATAATTTACGGTGCAGTTTTCCAAAAGAACTGAAAAAATTGAGGAAATCAAAGCGATCAGGTGAAGGCTCTGATAACGTTTATGTACCTACGTTGTGGTATTTCAACTTGTTGATGTTTACGGAATAATGTTTCCGAGGGCTTGGGGAGAAATAATTGCCGAAAATTTCAAATCTTCCAAACTTCGCCCCGTTGCTAGATATCGAAGTGTCACTTTAATCGTTCTTCGGCTGTAATTGCTTTTCTCATTTTAGTATTTTTCTTTGATATTAACGGCTTCACCATGCTTAACAGTTCTTTGAAACATGTGTCATCCATTCTGAGGTAATTTTTAAGTCGTCTGTTGCACAAGTTCTTAATTTTTGCACCAGTCTCATATGAGATAAAGTATCACGTTGTAGTAGCCAATCTTTTACCCAAAAACGTTTTTTTGCCTTTGTTGTAGCCAATAACAGCACAAGAAATGCGGCTAGTTTTTTTTTCTGTTAGTACAAAACATTTTTCACTACAGCAAGACTGTTCCGTCAGCACTGACAAAATATTTGTGTGTGTGGCGGCAACTCAGTTTTCCTTCAGTTCTAAAACTGACAGTCTTAAAACTGAGGTTGCATCGTTTCAGAAAACTGAATAGTCTGTGACCTGAGAAAGTTCAAATCTTCAGTTCAGATCGTACAGTCTAGATCTGCCGACAAACTGTATGTGAATGGGTACCTTTAGCTTGCCTTGGCGATAGTCTCACTAGCCTTTTCGCTTGTCTTTGCCCTGGCACTTTATTCCAGGCAGATTTCATTTCATCGGGATCCCAGCGTCGTAACTCTTCCTTTAGGTGGGCTTTGGAGAGTCCACAGAAGGGTTCTGGGTGGGAAAATGGTGTGTTTGCCCCTTCTTTGGCAAGGCAGTCTGCTTCCTCGTTGCCTTTGATGCTCCTCTGAACTGGCACCCACAACAGGGTTACCTGATTGTTTACTGCCAGTTGTCTCACGGTATTTTTACAGTCCCAAGTCACCTTAGACTCACAAGTGTGTGACTTCAGAGCTTTTAATGCTGCTTGGCTATCTGATAGTATATAGATTTCTGCCCTTCGGGTGCTCCTTTCAAGGCATTCCTGGGCATGAACTTCTGCTTGGAAGATGGTCGGGGTCTTGCCAAGGGATTTTGAGGCCTGAGGTATCCGCTGCCAATTGAGATCCGTTCTCTGTGCAAACCTGGTGGTTGTTTATGACCATTTCAAACTGCACTTCGAAGTCGTACCTGATCGGCATGATATCTGTCGGTTTAGACATGGTTTCAAGGGGGAGATTTGTTCCAAAATCTTCAGATAACCGATCAGATCTCCTGCTTTCAAGTTTTTTGTCTGGCTCAGTCTGAAGGAACTGTTTGCTGCTTTTTTCATTACACATAGGTGCATTGACGGAAGGTTTAGCATTGCCTCTGAGGCTGCAGTACGGCACGTAAATATTACCCCTGTGATTCCCAGACAGGCTAGCCGCTGCACTTTCTGCAGCTTGACTTGTGCCAGAATTAGTTGAATTTTTGGCCCCCATACCAGTGAGGCGTAGGTGACTATGGGTTTAATGATTGTTTGGTATGACCAATAAATCATTTAACTGTAGAACTGAACAAGGCGAAATTCCCGAGGAGATGCTTGCAAATACTAATCTATTCGATTGTAGACTGAGTTACGAAAAAGTTTTGATTGCCAAAGGTCGTAACATTCTTGACTTCATGAATCTCAACTCTTGATTTAGTAAACGGTAGAACATCTGAGGATAGGCCAGCACAGTTTACACATGTCAGCAATTCGGGGAACAGCGTAATTGACCTAGTTTGGATAAGTAACTCATTTTCTTATCCATTATAAATAATCTCCATCTACAAAATGATGTCATCATATCCGACCATTTTCCAATCGATATAATCTTAGATTTCAAGGTCCCTAAAATATGTCTGGCTACAAACACAGCCTCAAATACGTTTCTTACCAAGAGCAATGTTATTAAATGGAATGACACCCAAAGCCCTTCTTATAAGATTGCAATGCAACATTTAAATCGGGTGCGAAACTTTGTTGACGTGAACCACAGAACTCATAATTATATATCTTACAATATACAGTGTGTCCCAGCTAAAACTTGTCACCCCCCTAATATCCGAACTCATGAAAAAAATGGAAAATCGCTCAGACCCGTCGATTTGTATTTCAAGGGGGAACACTTTTACCAAATACACCATCATTGTGTTGTCAACCCCCTCAACCCCAGCACCCCCTACTTCAGAATTTTCAATGGGACTACTATACTTGTGATACATCATTTTGAAGGGAATTCAATCCCAAATACATCGGTATACTGAAATTGAGGATCGATCAAGTGTTGTTGAAGTTTTCATGAAAACAAATTTTTTCCAGATATTTTTATTTTTCATCACCTAACATGTTATCATCGTATGAAAGGTTCAAAATGTGAACCATTCAGTTCCATACAGAAGTATAAGCGATCTTCGAAATTTCTTCGCACATTGCTCAACATTTCTGGAGTCACTGCACGACACTCCACAACAATTCTCCTGCGTAGATCATCAAGAGAAGTTGGCTGGGTAATATAAACTTTGGATTTCAAATGACCCCATAAAAAGAAGTCTAATGGTGATAAATCAGGAGATCTAGCCGGCCATTCTATTGGTCCTCGCCTTCCAATCCATCGCCCTGTGAAATTGTCATCTAAAAATTGACGTACAGGTGCAACAAAATGTGGAGGAGCTCCATCTTGTTGAAAGGTGAGCTGACCGTCAAGTAACCTATCATCGTCTTCAAGTAACTGAGTGATTCTGGGGTTCACAGTTGTATCAAGAAGTTCAAGATACGTTTGTCCGTTGAGGTTACCATCAATAAAATATGGACCTACAATATGGTCTCCCAGAATACCAGCCCAAACATTCAATTTCTGGGGAGTTTGTGAATGATTTTCCCTGTACCAATGGGGATTTACGTCACTCCAGTATCTGCAGTTGTGCCTGTTCACATGTCCATTTAAATAAAAAGAAGATTCGTCAGAAAAGCACATATTGTAGAGGTAATTATTATCACCAATCAATAATTGACTCATGATTTCACAAAACTCTGTACGTCTGTCAGGATCATCTTCATTTAATTCTTGTACATTCTGCATTTTATAAGGATGGAATTTTGCGTCTTTCAGAATTCGATGTACGGTGCTTTTCGAAACTCCAGAAATAGTCTCAAGTTGTCTTAACGATTGAATGTTGTCCATCACTGCATGTCCTACAACTGCTACAGCGACCCCTTCATTTCTCATAGGCTTCTCTCGTTCATGTTTTTTATTCAGCACTGATCCCGACTCCAAGAACTTATTCATCAATTGAAGCACGTACTGATATGATGTGGTGTTTTCTGGATGACTTTCATTGAAACTTCGAGCCGTAGCTCTAGCAGATCGTCCATTTTCAAAATACGCAGCTACAATGGATATTCTCTCTTGTACAGTATAAACCATTTTCGAATGTTTTCAAATTGTTGAATGCAGTGACTCGAATACATCAATTACCAAGGCGTAAACAAAGATATGCGTATACAAAAACACATGAGGGCAATTTTTTTTTCATAAAAACGTCTGTCTCACCTTCGAAACTATTATTTCTGACAGCATATTATTTTTCAATACAGTGGCGTACCCACAGTGAACCTTTCTTACGACGCTAACATTTGAGGTGATGAAAAATTAAAATATCTGGATAAAACTTAGTTTTCATGGAAACTTCAACAACACTTGATCGATCCTCAATTTCAGTACACCGATGTATTTGGGATTGAATTCCCTTCAAAATGATGTATCACAAGTATAGTAGTCCCATTGAAAATTCTGAAGTAGGGGGTGCTGGGGTTGAGGGGGTTGACAACACACTGATGGTGTATTTGGTGAAAGTGTTCCCCCTTGAAATAAAAATCGACGGGTCTGAGCGATTTTCAATTTTTTTCATGAGTTCGGATATTAGGGGGGTGACAAATTTTAGCTGGGACACACTGTATAAGATATATAATTATGAGTTCTGTGACGCAAACCAATGCCATGATTAATTTCAATCAGCCATATATGAAATAGTTACAGATCTAAATTTAACGCGCACTGTTATAAATGTTTGCCCCAAAAAATAGTTGAGCATGGTTTGACACTAATTGCTATCAATTTGAACTAAGGCAAAATATGTAAACAACACAACTTTGAACACAAATAAAATTATTTGGATTCTAAACGATCGTACACAAAACTTTTGAAACAAAAAAATACACTTATGAAAGTGACCTAATAGACTTTAGATCATTTTGGATGACACATTGCAACTATTCTCTTTGCCTGCCAAATATATCTTTCTATGAAACCCTCAGATGTTTGCCTTACATGTTATAACGATCTGATTTGTTCTGAATAAATATATACCTTCACAATTTTTTTATTTTAAAAATTATTCTTGTATGATTCAAATTAATTTTTTGAAAAATTTCCGTTACGATTTATAAAGGTGAATATAAACACAACTCTACTATACCATACTCTATGCGTGAAATATTCGCAGCTGCTATATAATATGTTATCATTAGAAGTAATAAAGATATTGATAGATTGATTGATTGACTAATTGAGCGTAAACGGGTTAAGATCATGTGGTGTTGGTCATGTCTCTGGCTGGATATTATTCCCTTTCATGGAAAATAGTTATGAAAAAAGTCATGATGACTCCTGAAGCCCATAATGTTCCTCTTAAGGGGGCTTCTAGGGATGAAGTATTTAAATGATTTATAAGAAATGCTGTTATCAGTCTTGGATGGACTCGACTTTAGCTAAGGGCCAATTTATGCAACTTTGTCATTATCATAGTCTTAATCACAATCACTGTCTTAATCATAAAATTAAATTGAAACTTTACATTCCAGTAGTTGCATTTATGCAATTGCCTAAATTTAGTCTTAAAAACCAACAATTGAGACTAAAACTGTGATAATGATTGTGACTATGATAATGACAAGTTGCATAAATTGGCCCTAAGTCTCGCAACTCATCCAGCCGGATGTACTATTGGTAACTATACATAATACCTTGTTTTGCATCCTTTCCAGCCTCAGTATTTGAGTATAGGGAAGGTTGCAAGACACCGGACAGGCGTATGTCATTGCTGGCCGGATGATGCCAGTTTGAATTTCCTTAACATGAGTAGGTAGGTTCACTTTACGGATGCCCTCTGGATCTCCACACTGACGTGGCATGCATATTCAAACGCCTATCCAGCTGTACCTTGAGGTATCTCACTGACTCAAACTCACTCACGTGCTAACCCTTAACTTTGGTACGATCCTGGTGTTTTTGTACATTTTGGTGAAGTTCGCCAGTTCAGTCTTGTCAGAGTTGAGCTCAATTTTGTTATTCTTCAAATATGGTTCAACCAACCGATCTAGGTAGTTTCTCAGCTGGAAAGTAGCCGCTGTACTTCAGAAAGAAGAGGTGTAAATGGCGGTATCATCCGCATAAACGGCCGTAAGTTCTGCCTACAAGATATGAATTCCATATAGGTTTACTATGTATAAAGTACATCTTATTGAAGAACCAGATTTCATCGAACGCTTTGATCATATCCAACAGGATTTGTTATACGCTTCGAAAGTGCCCTTGGATGTTTGGAGGGCTTCCAATAATCCTTATGTGTTGGTCTTCCCTAATGGCCTGTCTGTGTTAGTCGGACAGGTCCTTTTCAGTCTCGAAAGAATCCCGATAATATACCTGAACAATCTTGTCCTGTATGGGCGGGTGACCGCACGAGTTTGGTCCCTCTCCGTGGCAGGAATGGATTTCAATCTCTTCTTTCAGGTTGGCGAACTTCCTGTTCCAGACTCTAACGACTTGTTTTTCATTAGTTCGTTGATTTCTTTGCACCTATACAGTATACTTGTGGACAGGATTTCTGGTTCTTTTTTTTTTCGTTCAGAGTTTTTTAACCTATTCAACCCCTCGATGAGGTCCAGGAGGACGTCTCTTTGCTCCTATACCTCCACCCTCTTGGAAGTCAACTCTATAGGTTTATTCCGTCCCTAGTCGTGTGTGCGTTAAGTGTTATTCCATTGTTAATGATCATCCTATAGTCATTTCAATTAGTCGTATTATAATTGTAAATGACTTTGGTCCGTGTGTGATTAGAGAGCGGCGGGTTCTGAGATGCGTAGACCGACATACGTTTTCCGTTTGGTGAGGTGAGAGTTTATCTCTTGAAAAGCCAAATTCCATACATTTTGAAATCGGCAAGGCCAACTCCAATTCCAAGGGAAAAATATAACTTTTTTCTTTCATATGTTATAATATATGTACATATTGATAAACGGAGGGGAATATTGATAAAGATAACATTTTTCTATACTTATCGTTATATTGAGCAGTTCAAATACTTAAGCTAAATTAATTAGAAAAAAAAATTGCAGGAATTTTACAGTGTGTTTCACTTCTCATGGAAACACCACCGTATGTTCCGTATCATGAAAATCGAAAGATGCACTGGAAATTAACTCACTGCACAAAAGGTGTCATCCTACGTGATATACACTGTTCGCCAACAGCAAAGGAACCACCCATTTTTCCGGAAAGTTATATTAGGGGGCAAAATTGGCCCCCGAAATTCCTTCAGATTTGTGTTTAGAACCCCCAAGCTACTACTAATACACCTGTCTAAAATGTTCAGTCCTGAATTATTATGTACTTATTTGTTTCACTTCTCATGGAAACGCTCCTGTATCTTCGGTAATTCTCGACGTAGAATCATGAAATTTTTAGGATAGATAGATACACTAGAAATTTACTAACCGCACTAAAGTGATCATCATACGTCATATAGTTACATGTAGGCGTTTCCGTGGGAAGTGAAAAAATAGGAATTTTTCAGAACTGCAATTTTTTCAGGAGAAACGTTATTTTGGGATCCTGAATACAAATTCAAAGGAATTTCGGGCCAATTTTGCCCCCTAATATAAATTCCCGGAAAAATGGGTGGTTTTATCGCTGCTGGCGTGCAGTGTATATCACGTAAGATGACCTCTTTCACGCAGAGAGTTCATGTCTAGTGTATCTATCGATTCTGAAAATTTCATGATTTTACGTCCAAAATTACAGAAGATACTAGGGTGTTTCCATGAGAAGTGAAACACACTATAAAATTTCAATAATCAATCAGTCATTTGTAACCAGAAAAAATATTATAATTGATCAAATGTGAGAGAATGAATTATACCGAAATTATGTTTGACAAAAAATCATTTTTGATAAATTGTTGGTAAAAATTTTTCCAAACTAACTTTATTTATTTTTTATAATTTATTTATTTATTAACCGTTAACGAGCCCAACACCAAATAATTCATTTGGTGGCATTCATTCATTTCCCTTAGTTCATTTATACAGGGTGTCAATTTGAAAACTTCCCACCCTTAACATCTTCCTTTCAGTAAATAATATGAGAAATCGAAATAACATGTCAATTCAATTTTCAAGGAGGGCACTTTCAAGCAATATTTGTAGCCCTGGTGGTTCAACCCCCTAGGAGGGATAGATGTTCCCCTTAAAATTTTAAATGGAAAGGGGGGTCATTTTGATTGGCGTTCAATTTTTTTTCCAATAATACCTTGACTTCAAATTTTTTTATGAGCAGTTTCTGTAAAATAGTGTTCTAAACTTACACAAGTAATTGGAATTTGCCTGTTCTGAGATGCATTATTGTAATGACTCCTTTTAACAAAAATGTTAAGATGAGTTGTTGGTAATTTTCCTTTTACAAAATGATCCATCGAAATATAGATTTCTATCGATATGTGATTGAAATTCACTTTAGCGCCCGGCGATAAAGTAGTCCGCGGGTGCTAAAGTGCTACTTCTCGCCCGCAAATCCGGGCGATAAAGTGCTACTTTACGCCCGGTCGTGCATAATACTTATTTATGTACTAAAGGTATGAATAGATGTTTATGCCCTGAGGGCGACGTTTTACGAACCCGAGGGCCTCTGGCCTGAGGGTTTGTAAGTCGCCCGAAGGTATGCACATCTGTTTATGCCCGCGGTACATACAAATTTTTATGTCATACTATTTCGTTATTGCAATCCAATCTCAATACAAATCAGTATTTTAAAAAATTCGGTTTGAATTAATAACATTGCCATTTTATCATAGTAGACACTTCGTTGCTAGGTAAATGTTGACAAACGTAAATGTCATAAAATCACAATAATTTTTATATGTATCAAAGTTAGAATTCAAAATGAACGAAGATTTTGGAATTCCTAACGAAACTATTGAAAAAGCAAAGCAAGAATATTACTATATTCCGTTTGTAATTTCATTAATGAAGGTTATTAAATAAGTTAAACAAAAAATGATTTCTCTTCATGTCCGCGCGGGCCATAAAGTGAACGGAAAAAAAAATTATTACTAGCAAGTAAAATTTACGTACCGCCAAGTATAAATTTGCATACTATATATATGGGACAAGTATGCGCTTTATCAGCCACAAGAAGAATTAGATTCCTGAATTTGATCACTTGCTGTTAGCAATGTAATTTGAGGAACATAATGTAACCTACCGGTATCAAAAGCTTTATTAGAAGCAGACTTTTCGTTTTATTGGCCTCAATGAACTTTCTATTTGCAGTGGGTGCTCAGTTTGATAACTACAAATAACTAGTACATTTACCATTACTGAAGAATAATTAATTCTCAAATAACTCATATACTAAAATCTACTAAACAATTTATTAGTAGTTATAATACAGTATTGTACTGTAGCAACATTTTTTGATCATTATAGAAATGTTGGTTCACTTGGCCTTATTGAATGACTCACTTCTGGGTGGTTTTTATTGTCTCACCTTCAATATAGCTTTCATTCTATCTTTGGTATCATAATTCACCTGACTCAAATATTCACCTGCCCTCAGTTTAATTTATTAGTTCTTCAAAAAAAAGGATCATTTGTATTTTTTAATGCCTTATTTTCAATACATCCATTTTTGTCTCAAATTCACAATAAAATGGATGGTTCGGTTGCACCAAGGAACCAATGATATCATGCCTGCACTCTAAGAAAATGTTACACTTACAGAGTGCCAGCGGCTACAGATCAAAATACACCATTCGAGAAAAACTGAAGATAGAGATCACATTTTTTAGGAGAATCTTTTTTTTCTTTTTTGTTGATATGGAACATCGCCGCTGGACACTATTATAAGTATATTAACTGATAACAGTGATCAGTAAAACACCAGAAAATCACCGGCAAAGTAGACTAAGATGCCTAGTAGATGTATCCTCACAGCTCTCAATTGTTGAAATGACGCCGGTTTGGAGGAAAACCGTTATTACTACACCTTATCACGTGAAGAGTTGTAGCGGTTATTCCCGATTGATCCCGAACTGGTCGAAAATAAACAAGTAAGTGAACACGTTACATTACTGTAGGAAAACCAAGTTCTGCTACAAATGAATTGTTGTATTAGGCCAGTAACACGAGTTTCTGTTGTAGTGATACACTTTTCAGAAACCCAAAGTTAATAAATATGGAAATACACTTTTCAAGCGCTAGTAAATTGTTGACCTGGCATTATACAAAGTGAATTACTTAGTGATCGAACTATTTGCTGTCGATGAACAATATTCTAGCTACAAACTCATGCGTTCAGAATACCATTTTTTTTGAGGTAAAATGCTTTTTTATTTAATATAGATATTAATTTTCTTATCATAGTCTTAAAAAAGTCAGGAAAACGTTTTATTTGGACCATTTTTTTCCGTGCACGGGCATAAAGTACGACATTAGATAGTTGATAACTAAGCAATAGAAACTCAATAATGAACTAGTATGACATAAAAGTCTTTAACTCTGATTTCATCTCACCAAGTGGAATGACGTATAGCTTCTCATCGTGTTTTTAGACTCGTGGCTCTCTAGTAAACTGAAGTGTACTGGATCATCGTCTGAGCTGAGCTCAGATGTGGTGTGCAGGTGAGGAAAGAGGAGTAATAATTTCCGAAGATTTGAAAATACGCTAAAAACCTCGGATCCGAATATACATAATATATGTGACACTGATATTTTTCCGAAAATGATATAATTCCAAATCGTTTGAATCAATTGTTTTTGACAGGTCTATGCACGCATAAAGAATTCTATGAAAAATTAATAATAGCTTTGAAATATAAGTTTGATGACTTAATTCATCTTTATCGATATCTATAAATTGCTTGATTTCTACAAATAAAGGTGACATTATTTATTATCTTGTTTTCATTATACATATACAGAATTTCCTTTGATAAATAGAGATAAATTGCACCTCATTGTTAGTTCAGAAGATACTCCAGTAGTCACGCACGTTACGATGAAAATTATCTCCAGCATTTTTTTAGTGTACTGTTTATACATCAATTTTCAAGATGGTGAGTGTTGACTGAATACTGAGTTTCTGTTAATTTATGTAATAGTAATTTTTATTTTCAAATAAGTGTGAGAACTGTTCGTAAAGGATGCTGCGATTTTGGAAGGTCTCGGAACGGCAGAGGGTGATAATCGTTGCTTGTACTTATATGCAAAATAGATAGTATTGCAGGCTCAATTTCTAATGTTTTTTGTCAGTTAGACTTCATTTACATTCCCAATTTTGATAATTTTCATGGATTCATTTTGTGCAAAATCTGAGGGCTTTCTGTCGATTTTATGCCAGATTTCTCATCTCATTTTCCTCACGCACACTGTAGTAACTTTCAGCTTCTGAATTGCTTAGCTGAGCTTGATACTTCAGAAATGAAAAGTTACGATGTCGCTAGAGTTACAGCTCAGTAGAAACTGTTGACAAGCTTGAAGGTGAGGAACATTGTGCACTTCTAATCCTACCAGTGACCCTCGTTCAATGACGAAAAAAATCTTTTCACCTTTTCGAGAAAAAGAGCCGGCTCCTTCTTCCTTCATTTTCTCTTAAGAGTTGGGTATTTTTAATTGATTCAATTTGTAAATCCAATCGAAACTTTACTTAATCAGTGCAATTTAATTATAATAATACGATTAAAAATGAGTTATTAACTAATTAAGAATACAGTATGATGCCATGATGATGTTTATTACTTTTTCTAATGGTTCGAGTGTATATATATAACTGCGTGGTATTAGCTCATATTCAGAAAAGAATATATGGTTAATGTATAGTTGGAATCTTTTTTTGATATTTCTGTACAGCAGTTAATTAGCAGTAATACAGTTCGATTATTGTATCTCTACCCATGCGTCATCAATTTATGATCGAAGAAATCACACATCCTCTATCGAACATCTCTTCCTAACAACCGCTATCAGCGATTCAAAATTCGTTTACATTTGTCTGCTTAGCTAAGAATTATGGTATTGTGACGATGACGCACGGGTAAAGATATAATAATCGAACTGTATAGACTTCTACAACTCAAAATCAATTATCAAGCTATTGGTATGATTGTGTAGAGGAATATAAAATATCAATCAATTATCTTGTTTGTGAGAGGAGTGTTGAATTAAATAAATTGAAAATTACCCGGTATTAAGGTTATGAAAAGTTAATACATTATTAATTATTAATTTTAATAAAGACTAGCATTTTCAGGTCACAACGACTGGAAACCGAGTCAGTTGTATGGGTTTTTCATTGGAAAAGAATCATTTCAATAACGAAAAAAATTCATTCACCTATTATGTTTGAACTTATAAAACATCAATAAAATATTGATACTGTGCGAATATTTTAGGGTACTTTTGATGTGAGCGTTTCGCACACATCCTCAACACAATTAAACTATCTTCAACAATCCATATGTTCACTCGTTTTTTATTGACTCAAACCAAAATATAATTTTTTTTTCCTGTCACGTTTTGTTTCATATAAAATGCATAGGTATTTGAAAATCATAGATACTCAGGTTGCAAAAAAGAACTCAGATTTTTACTGATATTCTAAGATAAGCATTTTTCATAGAGGTATAAAAGTTTTTGGTATACCACTGCGATTTTTGATACTGATTGGAAAGTTATCTATTAATTTCTTTTTCCAATGTATTTAGTGGATATAAATATTATTATTACTATTATTATAAATGACAAAACCCTCAATCTTTTATCTCATGCAGAATGAGCACACATGTATCTGAATCGGCCTTAAAGGCAATGAAAAATAAATCTGGATTATTTAAAAGACTCAAATGCATTACCTACTCTAGCATTGACAAAATTATTACAGAACCTAATAAAATATGTTCTTGTGATAGAAACGTGAATAAAAGGCGTTTAAACCACCCGTGCTTCAAAAACCCTGCAATGGCACACATATATGTGAATCCCGCCGGTGGGCCATAGAATAGCAGAATTATTTTTGTAATATCGATAAATGAAAAAACCAGTAATATGTAACGATCACGCTCAAAAAACATCGAAATGTAATTCCAACAAAACAACATAAAACGTAAATCCAACAAATTATCTGAAAATGAATCTGTAGTAACATAAAATCCTTGGAAACAAAATGTGTCAGAATGAAAACGGTCATAATCGAAATCTAGCAGAAATTGTGAAGGGGATGAGCGAATTAAGAACCATGCTTGTAGAGAACGATCGACTTGCTCTGAGAGACTGGAGCCATCCGCTATCCCCTCTCCAAATTCTGATATTTTTCGGTTCTGTCCTTTTCGATTCTACTATTTATTCTTCTGATTATTTTCAATATGGAAATTTTAGGTCTTGTACTCTATGGATTCGACGATTTTAATTCTTATAATATTCTGTTCCGATGTTTTTCCACTACTACAAAATATTGATTTTCTGATTTGCTGGTTTGGTCAAATATCTGTGTTCCCATTTTCTGTCATTCTCCTTTGACGGTATTACAGTTTTATATTCTTGTAATGTTCAGTTCTTCAAATTTCAGTTCTTCGAAAGATCGATACGATCATTTATTATTCTCGAATTTTTAGATTTTGATAAATATCCGTTACTGCAATACTTATATTGATTTTACAAATTTCTCGTTCGATTATTTTCGATTTCTTTAAAATTAATTCTGAACCATTTCGCTTCTCTAGAATAATATCTTTACTGGATTTTATTGGTTCGATACTTTTAATTCATAGTCAATTTCAGTTTGAGATTTTACTTTTCTGATGGATTATATATAATCAATCCGCCTATACGTCTGTCACTCAAATAGGGTAGATTGAGCTGAGATAGTCGTTTGTCGTAGGGGAGTTGATTGAATCCTCTTACCATCCTAGTGGCGTTGCGTTACGCTGTAATATAAATTAAGACACAGATATGTTGTTAACAAATTGTTATATGCCTGAGATTTATATTTGGGGTCAGGAGAGGATGTCATATTTCTCACAAACTGAGTGAACTAGGATGGCTTAATATGCAGCGTAGACAACTTCTCCATGCAACTTCCATAAAGCTATCACAACTAGAACACCCCCATACTTATGGAAGAAAATTTAATTTCGTGAAGATGTTCACAATATAAACATACGCTTCAAGGGAACTATTACTCCACCAATTCGTAGAATTGAAATCTTCAGGCGATCTCTCTCTCACCACATCTCACTGACCTACAACTATGTTCCAACAAACATGAAGGAACTGAATATAAACTTATTTATAAAGCTCATGAAAAAACATCTCCTCACAGAACAAATTAATACCTGAGTCTATGGTAAGTTTTTTTATGGCTATATTTTTCATGATTATAGATTTATGGACTACGATGGTATAATTATTATAAGTTATTTTTTAAGTTACGCTTAAGAATAATAACAGAAGTATCACGTATCTCAATGCGTGTCACCATCTGATCTTCAGCGTTTTTCCATTTTATACGTCGAACGGCTGCACCTTTACGAGACTTGTGCGAGCTAGAGAAGACGTAGCCCTTACTTTTTAACGAATGATGCCATTCTCGAGACCAGTATATTTAAAAATAGCGGTTTGGTGTTGGGATAAAACTTCATTATACTCATATTTCATTACATTCATTGACATTTATTCTTTTTAGGATCAGCATTACGGTGCTATAACTGCTCTTCCAAAAGGGGCCTCAATTCTTCTTGCGAAAGTAATGTAACCGCACTTATCACTCCTTATTTTAATAATTGTACTGCAGCTAATAAGAATTGTCTGACTCTATTTACGAATAGTAAGTATTATTTTGTTATCACTTTATTATTATTATTTTGAAAAATCTGTGTTGAATTGTATTTCATTGTGCATGTTTCCATGATGACGCACATTAACGTGCACACAAATACAATTTTGAAATAGTAGAACGGGTTTGTCTGTATGAGTATTCCGTATTCGTATCGTATTTTAAATAAATGACGATTTTATTGTATTCTTTTATAAATAAAGGTAATTTTTTGTTGGTTGCGACGAAAATAAAACTTCTATAATGATGAGAGAACATCGTACAAGGGAGTGTAAACAAACTTCACTCGATGCGTCAATCTCAATTTTACTCATTTGCAGAATTCCAGAAAAATGCTTCTATTTCTTTATTTTTAGTTTTATTGTTATGATTACGCTTTATAGTTTATCAGTAATTTTTGGCACAAGTTTTAGTATGGAAAGTATAATATTTGGACATTGTGAATTGTTTGCGTATGGTTAGAGTGCTATCACAATTAAGTGGACAAAATTTTGTATCCATACTTATACATAATATTGTCATTATAGATGACTAATCAAACAATTGTTTCTAGGTTCAGTAGAAAGGAGGTGTGCACCACACGATGCATGTAACAGCTTCCGCAATTCAACTGGATTTATTTACTGCCACACGTGCAACTCGACTGATTTATGTAATAATCAAACACTTACGGGTGCAGGATTTGTATCAAGCTTATCCGGAGGTCTTGCAGTTACTTTTTTGCTGAGTATGATTCTCATATCCCTTTAGTGAGATAATTTTTATAACTAGGGATATTTATCTTTTGTTATTATTTTTTTAACCCGTTTCGAAATAAAAATTATTCAACAGAAGAAAATCGGTTTTATTCCAGAAAAGGTTTAATTAAGAATAGCGTACGTGAATTAAATTGAACCAATATCCTCTGGAAACCCCGCAACGATTAAGAGGTCATTATAAATGAATCAATGAACTTTACCGTGCATGGTATTTGTAGAAAAACCAATAACGACCCTTATATATTTTTTCAATGGTAGATATATTGAAAGCCATTGAATGTCTGATTTCAATTATCTACATGTTGTCACCTGTCAAACATTTTCATGTCAACTTCTTTGTTTAATGAATTGATTTTTTTGCAAATTATGATCGAGGCTGTCTCTCTGAGTTCAACCATATATGAAACTTCAAACATTCCTTTCATAATAACGTCGAGAACATAAACAATTCTGAAATTGAACTGAATATTTTTTATATGCATTATAAACAGTCATTTACTGTACACGGATGTTTGGAAAATGTAACGTCATGGAAAATGTTTGAAGTGACGTCCTGAATTGTTTCCAGAACACAGATTTACTTTACTGACGCTGTTCAACGTCTGACACTCATGGCGTATTGGAAGTCCTCTTCAACATAATTATGTTGAAGAGGACTTCCATATTTACAAGGGCTTCAATGTAAACACACACATTCTTTGATATAGGGCTAGAGAAGCAGTACTTTTAACACTAGAACTACTCGACGTGTTCATGATGAAAATGTATAATATTTCATATGGTTCAACTCAGAAACACAGCCTCTATCATAATTTACAGTAAGGAATATGCCAATTCATTAAAAAAAAAGTTAAAATCTTTGACAGGTGACAACATGTAGATAATTGAAATAAGTCACTTAATGGCTTTCAATAAACCATGGAAACATATTATTCTTATTCTGTTACGAATCTTCCAGGATTCCAGAAAGAGGAAACCCCTCAGAAGCTCCTAGGAGCTTGTGCGAGCAAGGAAAAGATCCGGAACCGATGGTCGTGCTGGGCTTTGAACCCACGACCTTATGATTGTAAGGCGAGCGCTCTACCATCACGGCCATCACGGCCCATACAAGGGACGTTATGGTTTTTTCTACAAATAAGAAATTACAAGGCCGCGAATTCTTGGCAGAATCACCTGGTACTCATCCTGAGTTTTTCCTTCACACACCCTTATATTCCTGTATCCGGTACTGATCGGTGGACCAGTGGCTAGGGTATCTAGCAGTGGAACTTCTGGCTCTCATCAGACAGACTTTCGAGGCTCCAGTACGCGAGAATTTTTTTCTCAAGTACTCGCCGGGTCTCTTGAGGTGGCCACATGCCTTGTTGCAAATCAAGTTTGATATGAGTTGCCTATATAGATGCTTATCCCGACGTCTGGTGCTAGCTTGAAGTGCGCATTGACCACTCGGGGTGGTGCTGTAGGTTTTACAGCTGAAAAGTGAATACACCACCAAAAACATCAGGGAGTCGCCCGGAGCGCCACGGCAAATATTAATAATAGCCGACTTCTACCTGCACATGCTATGCCTTTGGGTACACTCTATGAGTGTTCATGAGGGAGTATTATTATTATCATATTGATCCTGCAGTACAATACAGTTCAGCTGACGATCTAGTTTGTATAGAAACGTCGGATCATATGTCACGTCAGTTGAAGTATTGTATTTTGCAAAAGTAGGTGTTTATTATTTATATTGTTCGGTGGAGCCGACCATCGGCTGAAAATAACGTCTTTCTTTATTTCATTTTTGTACCGATGTTATCAAAATCACATTCCTGTTTCATTGGGATAATTGAATAAATGAAATATACAATGGCGTCGCTTTCTATCCAAAAACTGACGAACTAAGAAATGAGTAAGAGTGTTGGTAAAGTACCCATAGTCAACACTGGGCAAACATTCACATCTCAGGGATGTCAATATCGTCAAAAATGGGATTTAGATGTCCTTGTGATATCATATCGTTGACATTCCTGCGATATTACACCGCGACGTCCCTTAGATATCAAAATCAATAATAGCTGAATATAGATATCTCTGCGATGTCATATTGTTGTCATTACTGCGATATCACACTGCGACATCCCTGTGATATCTAAATTAGTGATAGCAGGATTTAGATGTCCCTGCGATGTCTTAGATATCTCTGCTACTATATTTTTATTGAGTTATCTCCAGATCAGGTGATAATAGGACTTTCACACACATTCACTGACTGCTGACCACAAGGACGCCATCTGTCCTCCAGCACGGTCGAATGGCGAATCCTCAATTTGTGTTAAATGTTTATTTCGAAGTAACGCGGTAAGTTGGCAACACAGATCGTATAATGATCGTAATCAATGTTGGCCAACCTGAAAGCGGGAGGCGCCTGCGTGACCGGCTGTTACTGTTTTGTATAACCATATTTAGTTCTAGTTCTTCGTATCGATGCATTGATCGAAGATCGAAGCTTTGTCGCTTTGAATGCTTTCTGTACTGTTTATGTTCTGATATTTCCAACTGGATTGATCACATTTGCAAATTTTAGTGTTCATAAACTGAAAGTGAGTATCGCTGATGAGTATCAACAAAGTGAGATTCTATTATTTCTTTCTTTACTATCTGGGATTGTAGCTTTCATTGGTCTCATATTGTTTCATTGATTTCCAGATGTGGTGATGAGACTTCACACGGAGAGAACAATAAAAATGTGGAAGCAGCCTGTTCCAATTGGTTCAGGCATGCCAAACAAAGGCTCGACAGGAAAAGGAACCAAAGCAATTGACTCATAGTTTTTTAATTAATTAATTTTCATTTTTTACTTTGTTAATTTCTAATTTTGTACTTTGTTAATGTTGTGCCAGAATGTTTGAATTTTTTGAAGAATTTTTTTTTTTATATTTTTGTTATATTTATTTTTTTCATATTGAAACTATATTTTCTGTTTCTATTTTTTTGTTTCTGTCTGGAATATCGCATAGACGTTGACGTCTCTTGAATATAACAGTGAAGAAATCGCTGCTATGTCGCTCTGTTACATCCTTGATACGTTATCAGGAGGCATCTTATTTGCGGCGTCTCAGAACTACATCGCATTCATTGCATAGAGGTCTCCAGCATGCATCATGAGTGTGACAAAAGTGAGTTGTTGGGACGTCTGTGCGACGAAACGATGCGAGTCGCAGGTCACGAAGTGACATCGCAGTAATATCTTAGAGATGTATCTGTGTTGGCTGGGTAGGAACTGTTTCCCGCCATATGTTCGAATTTGGCTATTCGTAGCCCATTTCTGACTTCAAATGTCTCCCAGACGATATTGTCTGGAGATTCGTTTTCAATCGGAAGTTTTGCCCTACTTTCATCAGTCTCAGATTGACATAGAACAGAAGCAAGTATTTTCCTCAATTACTGACCAAAAAAATCTCAATATTCGAAATAAAAAAAAATCTCAATCCATTCAATCTGTACTCCAATCTTTTTTGAGTTCACCTACCAAATTTGAGTTCTCCAAGTGTAACCGTTTCTCAATGCAACTAGAAGTCTCAATGCACGACATTAAACGCCCACCTTAACCAGGAGTTGAACTAGTTTTCTACTATTTCTAAAGCAGAACCGCATTAGAATCGTTTTCTTCTCATTAACGATCAGTGAGTTTCTGTGTCTAACCAGTTCGTAAACTCAGACGATTAATTTTGGCGTTTTTCTTGGAGTCCATCTGCATCTGCAGCAAGAGTCGTGTCGTCAGCGTATATATTATATTATTAGTGCCAAGGTGATTGGACATATCATTAACATATAAAAGGTAAATAAGTGGTCCCAAGATAGAACCTGAGGAACGCCAAAATCCATATCATAAGGCTGAGATTGACAATTATCGACTTCAACTTATCAAGTGATTCGTAAATACAGTTGAAAAAAGCATAAGATGCACTTTCTGTAGACCTACCTGGGTAAAAGTCATGCTGAAATTTGGAAAGTATTCTGAATTAATCCAGAAAAGAAATCATTTCAACATTAATACATCTCTTAAAAACTTTATTAAGTTCTGGTGGATTTTGCTACTGAGAAACATATTCTTCTGGAATTATAGAAATGTCATAGATTATCCTTGATGGATATTACACGTCCATGACGACATCAACGACCATGAAAAATATCCTCTAGATGTCCTTGATGACGGACGGATCCTCTGGGGGTCCATGAACGATATTCTCTGGATGTCCAAGTTATGTTCCCGGGAACGTCCATAAGATATCTGCACAGTAATGGCTATAGAGGTATCGCCTATGATCGGTTCAAATCATTCCCGACTAATCGAAGCCCAGGTAGCCGAGTAGGGCCAGGTAGCCAAATGGTTAGAATCACCGCTTTTCAATCGTTCTGACTGCCGGTCGTGTGGGTTCAAAGCCCAGCGACTGCAGTTTATTTATCGGATAGCCTGAGAAAGTGCTAGGATTCGCACGTTAAAAGGTAAGACGTCGATAATCCTTGGCTCGCACAAGTTTCGACTTCTGAGGGCAGTCGTTCGTAAGGGGGCGACAGCTAGTTAACGGAAAAACAATTTTTGAACTAGTGAAAACTGCGAATGCATCCATGTACTGATCTCAAATCAGTGTTGTGGAGTGCCTCAAGGCTCAGTGCGGGGGCTTAATATGTGGGTGCCCTACACATTCTAATTGAAGCAGCTTTAAAGGAGTCATTGCAGCCTGGCGAATATGAACTTCTCATTTATCAACTTTCATAAAAATAACGTGATTTCCTTCAAATATACCAGTAAAGAAATTGGTGTTGATGATTACTTGATCCATAATTTTTTTTGTTATTCTTAGAATTGAATGTTGACATCTATTTGAAATTCGACAATCACACTTCACATTGTAGCTCTAGGTGAGAAAATACATCCGGTTATTTTGTAGTAAGAGAAGTATGTAACAAAGTTAAGTAAAACTCAAAGTCGTCTCCACAATATATATTTCAGCCCAATGTTGAGGGGAGGCATGTAAACGCAAGTTTAGCAAGAAGCTTATCCAAGGGTTTGCGATACATGAAAGTCAAAAACATGTTTTCGAGCATATAGTAATGCTCATCTTCAGTTTTCAGTTGAAGTAATACAGGGGTTAAAATGGCATGGAGAATTGAAATGTAGAAACTTAATATAAATTTATAAAAACTCGAAGATGTGTGGCGCAAATTAGGGCCAACACATTGTTATTAAGGAGGAACGGTTGGGGACCATTCAACTGAAGATGAGCATTACTATACTCGAAAACATGTTTTTGACTTTCATGTAACGCAAACCCCTCAACATTGGGCTGAAATATATATTGTGGAGACGACTTTGAGTTTCACTTAACTTCTTTGACATTGAAACTCCACTTTGAGTATGGACTACTTCCTTCAAAAAAAGTATGTAAAACTCTGATTTGCCGACTGTACTCTGTATGAAATGTGGCCAATAAAGTACTGCTAATACTATTCAGGAAAGCTCATTAGAGCGCAGTATTATGCAATTTGAAAATATTTTTAGGAAAGACTATGAGTTAGATATTTTTTTCATTTCATAAATTATATATTTATGTATTTATATTGTCTTTGTACTGTTTGACTTTTATTTTTACTTGAACCTCTTGTAACCTCAAAGCCCAGCGACTGCAGTTTATTTATCGGATAGCCTGAGAAAGTGCTAGGATTCGCACGTTAAAAGGTAAGACGTCGATAATCCTTGGCTCGCACAAGTTTCGACTTCTGAGGGCAGTCGTTCGTAAGGGGGCGACAGCTAGTTAACGGAAAAACAATTTTTGAACTAGTGAAAACTGCGAATGCATCCATGTACTGATCTCAAATCAGTGTTGTGGAGTGCCTCAAGGCTCAGTGCGGGGGCTTAATATGTGGGTGCCCTACACATTCTAATTGAAGCAGCTTTAAAGGAGTCATTGCAGCCTGGCGAATATGAACTTCTCATTTATCAACTTTCATAAAAATAACGTGATTTCCTTCAAATATACCAGTAAAGAAATTGGTGTTGATGATTACTTGATCCATAATTTTTTTTGTTATTCTTAGAATTGAATGTTGACATCTATTTGAAATTCGACAATCACATTTCACATTGTAGCTCTAGGTGAGAAAATACATCCGGTTATTTTGTAGTAAGAGAAGTATGTAACAAAGTTAAGTAAAACTCAAAGTCGTCTCCACAATATATATTTCAGCCCAATGTTGAGGGGAGGCATGTAAACGCAAGTTTAGCAAGAAGCTTATCCAAGGGTTTGCGATACATGAAAGTCAAAAACATGTTTTCGAGCATATAGTAATGCTCATCTTCAGTTTTCAGTTGAAGTAATACAGGGGTTAAAATGGCATGGAGAATTGAAATGTAGAAACTTAATATAAATTTATAAAAACTCGAAGATGTGTGGCGCAAATTAGGGCCAACACATTGTTATTAAGGAGGAACGGTTGGGGACCATTCAACTGAAGATGAGCATTACTATACTCGAAAACATGTTTTTGACTTTCATGTAACGCAAACCCCTCAACATTGGGCTGAAATATATATTGTGGAGACGACTTTGAGTTTCACTTAACTTCTTTGACATTGAAACTCCACTTTGAGTATGGACTACTTCCTTCAAAAAAAGTATGTAAAACTCTGATTTGCCGACTGTACTCTGTATGAAATGTGGCCAATAAAGTACTGCTAATACTATTCAGGAAAGCTCATTAGAGCGCAGTATTATGCAATTTGAAAATATTTTTAGGAAAGACTATGAGTTAGATATTTTTTTCATTTCATAAATTATATATTTATGTATTAATATTGTCTTTGTACTGTTTGACTTTTATTTTTACTTGAACCTCTTGTAACCTCAAATTTTTATGATTGTGATTATGAGTAGGTATGTAGAACTTTTGACTTGCCGACTGTGTACTCTGTATGAAATGTGGCCAATAAATACTACTACTACTAGTCAGGAAAGCTCAGTAGAACGCAGTATTATGCAATTTGAGAATATTTTTGAAAAAGACTATATGAAATATTTTTTTTTTTTATTTCATAAAATATATTTATATATTGTATTGTCTTTGTAGGTACTGTTTGACATTTATTTTTACTTCGTTCACAGATATTAATCTGTATTATTTGACTTACATTTTTTTCAGATTTCAAGTTCTTAATTGCTTTGTCTAGAATATTTGTAATCTTTGAAAATGAAATATACCTATTTGATTAACTGATGAGCAACTGTGTGGAGATTAATATAACCCTGTGTTGCTACAATCTCAAGCACTATCCTATCATTTCAGTACCTATAGATGGCATCATACATCTTCCTCTAGGTACCCTTATACAAACACATTCGACAAGAACCATTTACTTCTCTCTTTTCGAGGGTTTGTTGCACCAGGGCATCTTATTCTATCTCAATCAATGGCTAGAAAATGACATCTGTCAAAATCCACCAATTGAAAATAGGGAAGAAGCCCCGGTGCTTCAAACTCGCAAATAGAAAGTGGCCATTATCTTCAAACATCAGTGGGCATCAGGCACATGCTCTCTTCTACGAGCAGCAGCAGCAGTGCACTAAATCGCACCTAAAGGGTGATATTTAGTTGTTCAATTTATTTCAAGTACATGAGTGCATACATTAAAAATTACAGTAAAATAAATGTTCAATAACACAAAATACTGCACAAGCAACTGTTGACATAAAATACATAACTTGAATCATCCAGCTCCATGTCACAATTCAGCAAAAACCAACTTATTCAAAATTGATACTCAGTACCTACCTGTTTTTCTATTAAGATAAACTACAATTCAAAAAAATAGCAGTATCATGGTGAGAAGTTATTTAAATAATATGTATCGCTAGTGCAATATTTACTGTCATGAGCAAAAAATACTAAAAGATCTGTATTTTATTCTTGTACTATTTTACAGATTGTCTCTTGAAGTACTATTCCAAAATACACATTGATTTGTTCGGACATTGAATCATAGACTATGTGTGAATCAATTGATAAAAAAAAACTGCAGTTAAGTAATTCCAAATTCAATGATGAAGTAAGCAAGTTACTAAATAATGTCTAACTTGGATTGATGAGACATTATTTGTACTAACATACTGGTTTATTTGTTCTTTATATTTTTCATTTATTTAAGAAATAAATGCTGAAGACTGAACGATTTTTATTAATGTGGTCACAATCAAGATATAATGAACAGAGAAACTACAACTACTTAATAATAATAAAACTACTTTTTCAATAAAGCCTCATCTTGCATTGATAGTTGGCCTAACTTTTTACCAATTCTTTCATGTATATCAAGAAATTTGGCAACACACCTATCGATACAAACTGCTTCACCTTTGGCAATTTCAGCGTCTCCATAAACAGGTGGAATACACTTTTTGTGGCATGCTGCTGTTAGGCGATTATACATATCGGCCATCATTTCAATTTCAAGCTCTTGTATGAGTTGCATATTTTGTGCTTCTTTCTGAGACATTTTGAGATGATTTTGTCCAACAGGAACTTTTTAAGATGAGGTAGAGAATTTTCGGTAACTAGGCTCGTATTTCCCACTATTTGCTTGTCTCATGTGCTCTCTTATTTTCATATTATCATAACGCCTTTTATCTACACTGGTTTTAGCTAGATAAAACGAATAAATTCCACAAATAGTAACAGTGACCCTGAAATAAAAAGTAGGTTATAGTAGTTTCATTTTGGATATTCTCTGCAACTAAATTACCAGCCTAATCCTACTTTTGCATGAGTGCCCAATGGCATTATTTATTCACGGGCTCGATGATTCCAAAACTACAAACATTCCATTAATAACAAAAATACAGTAAAAACTAGCCAACTCTAACCTACAATCTCGGAATTATTCTCCATTATCCAGTGTTGCCGGTGTTGGTTGTTGAAGAAACACCCAACAACGGGTATTAAGTTTGGTCAAATAGAACTCTTACCATAAATAACGAGTTATGACTAGACCCAACCAAAAAATCCCGATTTTTCCCGGTCATTAAGATTTTGAATAATTTCATGGAAAATATACCACAAATACAACATTAATTCATTCAATAGTGATCACTGTTTTGCCAAAAGCACTTCAACAGTTCTTATGTGACAAATATATGCTGAATATTCTGTTTTCAATTCATTTTTATTCACTATATCGATGTTTCGTAGCCGTTTCATTGAATTTGTAGCCCAGAAACATTCTTGAACATCATTAATTTCCCGGAAATTTACCGAAATATTTCATTTCCCGGTAAAATTCCCAGACTTAAATTCGGGAAATTTCCCGGAGATTGGCAAAACTGATGACAACATGAAATGTCATGTTCCAATTAAAAATCATTTATAAAGTCAGGTGCGCTTCACTTCAGGTTTAGTCAGGGGTAACAAGCTCTATTTGGGGCTACTATCGGCTTAGACAAGACTGAGGGTGCATCCACATGAGTACATGATCACGGATCCGTTTTAACCACGTCACTACTATCAACCAGGTCATCACGGAGAAAAGTTGGTTAATTTCAAATTCAGTACGTGTTTTCTGTCCGTTTGTTTACATTTGCCTTGAAATTAATATTACCTTAAAGGTTTCTTAAATGTAATATTTGGGTAATGACTTAAAACCTAACCTCCTAACCATATAACAACATATATCATAAATGTCGACAAAATCTCAAAATCTACGTGACTTAAAAAAATGATATCCACGTTCAAACAATATTATCCAGTAAATATGAAATAACTATATATCACTGACGCCATCGTTCATTTCATCCTAATAATCATGGCTCATGGCGGTTATGGTAGGAGTTTTGAGTTCATAGATTTAAAATATAATTCAAACTACTTAAAAGTGATTGTAATCAATCGGATTGCAAAACTCATAATTTTCCTGGTAAGATTATGATTTTCCACTACTCCATCCACTAAATGTTATTTTATCATTTAGGTTATGTAGTGAATGTAGTGATATCTACTATTGATTAGAGGGTATCTACATATGATGCTATGAATAGTAGAAAAGCTATCAGTTGTGGTTCCTGCTAATCAGATATTGGACAGTATGGAAATGGTTGCTGACATCTGGAGCTGTGTGGAATTTTTGGAACTGAAACCAATGAATTTAGCTTGCTAAAACAACAATATTGGAGCTGCTCAATTTGTAAGTGAACTCAAAATTATATATTTTATACAGAGTGTTCTGATCTTTCTTAATTTCATTAATGTATGATAATATTAACGTTTCTTTAGATTTGTAGAGAAATCACTTGAATTGTTTAATACAAATTATCAATAAACTAACTGCATTTTCTCTTTATTTTCAGTTTGGTAGTGTCCTTTCACATTCCTCTATCAGTTTTGATGTACAAACTGGTACTTATACTGAATGATCAGATTACAAAAACTTAAATAGCAGTTGTTTCCAAACTAATCGAAGATGAGCCCTTCTGGACTGGGCAAAGAAAAAAATAAAAATTTTTTGAATTGATAATTATGGACATACTGAAACGTAAGTAATTATTTTTATTTCACCTCTAGAGGGGCAACATAGAATTATTAATAATTATTGGATGGTCGTTTTCTTATATCATAAAGATTAATATGAGTTTTCAGTGACTGTAATAACTATATTTTCAGAATATGTAAAAGATGTTTGCAGTTCAATCACAGATGAAGAGTTTGACTCATAGTGATGGATTGGATGACATTAGCAGAGCAGAAACTAAAAAGAAAGGAGAAGTGACCGAGACAACAACCATATAATTATTGATTCAGTGATATCTGTTTTTATTTTTCAAAAGAAATAGGTTTTTATTCAATATTATTCTTCTAATAACACTTAACTTTGGTAGATTTATCAATAAATTTTTCATCTGATTCAGGTGGTAAGTCATATTATTAGGTACTTTGGTCTGTTCATAGTGATTCAAGATTATATTTTTTATACTGCTAATTTTAATTTAATTGTTAATGATGTAACAGTTTTGTTTTATAACGCTTTATGCCTGAGATTTTAATCATTGACAATAAAGTTTTTTGATTGATTGGTGTTTTACATCATTACCCCCTTATGTACATATTTTATTTCTTAGTATGCAAGGTGGAGCTTATACTCATTGTTTACCAACACTTAATTTATTTATTTTTCTACACTTAAAGTTGTATTTCTGGAATTTCAATCGCCACTCTTTTGGTAGATGAACAACTTTGTTAATTGCTATTGTTGTTATTCATCTACTGAAATGTGACTACTGAAATTCCAGAAATATACCTATAAATATAGAAAAAAGTGTTGGTAAACCATGAGTATATGCTCCACCCTGATGTTACATTTTACAAATGTTGCATAGATGTTTTGAGTAACATTATATGCATGTAATAAAGTCACATTAAAGTTACGCAAAATGTGATACATTTATGTAATGTTAAGTAATAAATATTACATTGTAATATTTAAAAGAGGCACAAAGGCATCTATAACATCAAGCATATCTCTGAATAACATCACCAAGTCACAATGTGATATAACAGTTATGTTTAAGTTATGTTTTTATGTTTACTGGGTATCTATCTATCTATCTATCCATTCTATGTCCGGGGATATCCCGACCTGAAATGGATTCGAAACGGATATCCATAGGATATTGTGTGCTATCTGGGTAGAAACACAATGAAAGTTTTATGTTTTTGGTTTTAAGTTTTATCATTTTAGATTTTCTTCAACACGAAACTTACATTGTCAGTATTATTGTGATCATGCCCCACAAACAATCTTGTTGGTAAAGTTCAAACTTTATTTTTCAATTCTGTTTTGCATTGTTTTATTTGTGGAGTTGATATTCTAAATCCCAAAACCTAAAACTCATTACATAAAACTTCCATTGTGTCTCCGGCTTCAACCACACATGTTTAAAATTTTAAATCAAAGATAGATCAGTGATGCCACAATCAAGAGATCACAGAAACGATCGGTGACCTCAAGATTCGTTGGTTTTGTTTGGTTCCTCTTTTATCTATTGTTTCTTTATTTTTTATTACAATTTACTCCCGATTCTGCGTATTTCTGGTATTCCAACTTCTGTTATACTCTTAAACAATGTTCCCATGCTGTATATAGTACGTTTCAATTTGAACACGTACGAGCAGAGCACACACGAACTGCATTTTATTTGTTCGCTGGTAGCGTTTTTTTCTTCTGTTGAATAAATTTTAGTGGAAGTTTATTCTCGTATGAATAGTTAAGCCGACTCAATATATGATCCACAAAATGTTTTGGAAATTGTTGCACAAGTTAAACGAGTGGAGACGTTAGTGATTCCCGTTCAAATTAAGCGTTCGCGAACGGAATTGTTCAAATTGCAAAAATTATTTTCTTCAACCCGCTGCCCCCTTATGAGAAATCCCCAGAAGTCTTGATACTTTTGCGCAAGCTAGAGAAGACGTAGCCCAGTTCTTTTAACGTGTTATGCCATGCACGAGATACCGGTTACTGCGCTGGAATTCGAACCCATGCACTGGGCATGTTTTTATATTTACCAAATTGGTGTGGTGGATTCCATTCGACCAATAGTAACACTGTAAATTTCAAATGGACAAATCAAAGAGCGAGTTTACAATCCACCACACCAATTTGGTGAATATAAAAACATGCCCACTTAATGAGGCGGATGATTTGATTAAGAAGCGAACACTTTACCCCCGCGCCAACCCGGCCCATTAATTAATTACATTCTTTTGAGCTTGTACCGAAGATCGCTATTAATAGTGCATAGGAAAATACAAAATGAGCAAAGGGATTGTTGAAGATTATCAGGTCCGGCAACGGCTAACAAATACCTGAACTCTGCATCTGCAAATGTGTAAAATATATGCAACATGAAATTGACTCAAATAAGCGAAAATAATAAAGGAGTCAAATAAGATGGTCAAACAAAATGGTTATCTTTCGATAAAGAAAATGAAAGCTTGTTCTACTGTTTTATAAATGTTTCTAGAAGCCATCAACCACTCACCATCATGCCTTTGTCTACCAGATCTCTGCAAATCGAAATCGTGATATTATAATTACAATGACACATCACAAACAGGACAAAATGTGATATGGCAGCAACTTTCATCAGATCACACCTTTATTACGACGTCAACGAATCCATCAAGTCAGTGCCGGTTTATCCTATAAGCGGAGTAAGCGGCCGCTTAGGGCCCGTACCCTCAAAGGGGCCCGGTTGTGACACGATTTGTTTATAAGTGTAGTATTCCCAGAAAATTTTATTCTTGTTTTCTTCCCGTTTTTTACGAATTCGCGAATTCGGTATCGACCTTCCTGTTTGCAAAAGAGATTTAAATTTGCCCGCTTATTCGATTGAATTATCAAAATCTACGATTTCTACGAATTTTTATTTTTTATTGTAGACACTTTTTTATCCAGGAGAGGGCCCGAAAAAGATGACCGCTTAGGGCCCGTAAGCTCTTAAAACCGGCTCTGCATCAAGTCTTCATTTCACATTAAATGGCATAGATGAATATTATATGATACACACTTCGACCACAAAAGTATCACATCACATTATATCACTTAATGGAAACTTTCTGTCGATGCACTCATAACCCGTATATTGAGTGGAATGCCATCAGAAATACATACAGTGTGTCCCAGATAAAACTTGTCACCCCCCTAATATCCGCACTCATGAAAAAAATTGAAAATCGCTCAGACCCGTCGATTTGTATTTCAAGGGGGAACACTTTCACCACATACACCATCATTGTGTTGTCAACCCCCTCAACCCCAGCACCCCCTACTTCAGAATTTTCAATGGGACTACTATACTTGTGATACATCATTTTGAAGGGAATTCAATCCCAAATACATCGGTGTACTGAAATTGAGGATCGATCAAGTGTTGTTGAAGTTTTCATGAAAACAAATTTTTTCCAGATATTTTTATTTTTCATCACCTAACATGTTATCATCGTATGAAAGGTTCAAAATGTGAACCATTCAGTTCCATACAGAAGTATAAGCGATCTTCGAAATTTCTTCGCACATTGCTCAACATTTCTGGAGTCACTGCACGACACTCCACAACAATTCTCCTGCGTAGATCATCAAGAGAAGTTGGCTGGGTAATATAAACTTTGGATTTCAAATGACCCCATAAAAAGAAGTCTAATGGTGATAAATCAGGAGATCTAGCCGGCCATTCTATTGGTCCTCGCCTTCCAATCCATCGCCCTGTGAAATTTTCATCTAAAAATTGACGTACAGGTGCAACAAAATGTGGAGGAGCTCCATCTTGTTGAAAGGTGAGCTGACCGTCAAGTAACCTATCATCGTCTTCAAGTAACTGAGTGATTCTGGGGTTCACAGTTGTATCAAGAAGTTCAAGATACGTTTGTCCGTTGAGGTTACGATCAATAAAATATGGACCTACAATATGGTCTCCCAGAATACCAGCCCAAACATTCAATTTCTGGGGAGTTTGTGAATGAGTTTCCCTGTACCAATGGGGATTTACGTCACTCCAGTATCTGCAGTTGTGCCTGTTCACATGTCCATTTAAATAAAAAGAAGATTCGTCAGAAAAGCACACATTGTAGAGGTAATTATTATCACCAATCAATAATTGACTCATGATTTCACAAAACTCTGTACGTCTGTCAGGATCATCTTCATTTGATTCTTGTACATTCTGCATTTTATAAGGATGGAATTTTGCGTCTTTCAGAATTAGATGTACGCTGCTTTTCGAAACTCCAGAAATAGTCTCAAGTTGTCTTAACGATTGAATGTTGTCCATCACTGCATGTCCTTCAACTGCAACAGCGACCCCTTCATTTCTCATAGGCTTCTTTCGTTCATGTTTTTTATTCAGCACTGATCCCGACTCCAAGAACTTATTCATCAATTGAAGCACGTACTGATATGATGTGGTGTTTTCTGGATGACTTTCATTGAAACTTCTAGCCGTAGCTCTAGCACATTGTCCATTTTCAAAATACGCAGCTACAATGGATATTCTCTCTTGTACAGTATAAACCATTTTCGAATGTTTTCAAAGTTGAATGCAGTGACTCGAATACATCAATTACCAAGGCGTAAACAAAGATATGCGTATACAAAAACACATGAGGGCAAGTTTTTTTTCATAAAAACGTCTGTCTCACCTTCGAAACTATTATTTCTGACAGCATATTATTTTTCAATACAGTGGCGTACCCACAGTGAACCTTTCTTACGACGCTAACATTTGAGGTGATGAAAAATTAAAATATCTGGATAAAAATTAGTTTTCATTAAAACTTCAACAACACTTGATCGATCCTCAATTTCAGTACACCGATGTATTTGGGATTGAATTCCCTTCAAAATGATGTATCACAAGTTTAGTAGTCCCATTGAAAATTCTGAAGTAGGGGGTGCTGGGGTTGAGGGGGTTGACAACACAATGATGGTGTATTTGGTGAAAGTGTTCCCCCTTGAAATAAAAATGGACGGGTCTGAGCGATTTTCAATTTTTTTCATGAGTTCGGATATTAGGGGGGTGACAAGTTTTAGCTGGGACACACTGTATATAAAATAAATACATATACAGAGTGACCGATTTGAAAGCGGAACAACCCTGTAAAATTGAAATTTATTATCCGATTCAGAAGTTCTTTTTTTCAATGGATAGAGCATCAATTTCTTTAGTTCAGTGCCATGAAGTCAAAATATAATTCAATATTCAAAGGCCTACTTCTAATTTATTTCGTTGCTAAAAATCCAAAAACTGTATTAGCAATTTTTTAAAAAACAATCTGACTACTCCACTAGATTTGCAATAAGTGTTACCAAAATTTCTTTGAAAAAATATCGTTTCCCAACAGAAATATGACATAATTGATATTTAAATCACGTATCGAAATATTTCAGATAATCGTCCTGTAGATCACATGTGTTAAACATTTCGATGCCTTAGTTCGCAAAGCAGCTAACTCCATATGGAGTTAGCTGATTTGCGAACTAAGGCATCAGCTCAAATCGTAAAAATTGCTAACCAATAGTTATTCCTATAGTAATGTCAATCTTTGTTTCCTTTAGACACACCTCAGACTGATATTGCTACAGGTGATAAAGTCAGCGAAACAGAACTTTTTTAAAAAAATTAAGTTATATTCCGCTTGTAAATGGGCCACTCTATATTTAAATATATATGTCATAATAGTTCTAAATTTTCACATTGTCTCAAAATATTGGATAGTTGTTTGTGACTTACGATGTGATGTCTCACGTCTCAATGTGATCTCACCGTTATCTACATAATCCTTGAATCACATGGTTGGATGATAATTACGGGAATATAACCAAACCCCCCATATTCCTATCCAAACTATTAAGCAAACAAAGAAACCAAAATTAATATTCAGATCATTATTATTTGTATTAAAAAAATCTATGTTTATAATATGGAACATATTACCACCCAAGAGAGTGGCGCGAGTCACTCTGGCCCATTGGCAGTTCGTGACCTCACCTAAATGTTCACTCCCGTTGACTCTCTTCCTAACCATGGCGATCAAGAAATCCACAAAAACACTGCATAAGCAGAACGTGAATATTTATTTAAGCCGACAGTGTGAAGCTGTTGCAGTAATACTGGCATTACGCGATGAAGCAGCGAATAAGTATTCTACAAACTCTCACCGCGCAAGAACTAGAGGACTATGATAAGCTGGTGAAACATCTGGAATTACGGTATGGTCAGATTCGCCTGGAATACGTATATCATTTACAATTGAAAAACCGAAGCCAGAAAGAGGGCGAATCCTTACAAGAATTTGAAAGTGATATTGCGCGCTTAGTTCGCCATGCATATACCCAGCCACACCGAATAACGTAATGGAGCGATTAGCGGTTTATGCATTCTTGGATGGAATTCGCGACCAAGAAATCAGGCAAGCATTGATATTGGCACGTCCATTTGATCTCGTAAACTCGTAAAAGGCACTGACACGCGCTTTGGAATTCGAGGAAGCGAAACAATACTGCAAAAGCTAGAGCAACATTCGAATGGCTGAGGAAAACTCACAGAGGACTGCTAATCTGGAAGCTGTCATGCAAAAAGTGATAATGGAAGTTATGCCTGGGGTAAGACTGATACGATGCCAAAATTGTAGAAAACTTGGGCACGTGCGTAGCAAATGTCCAACATTCAAAAAATCGACACCAACGAAGGTCAAGAAGGAGCAATCGTCAGCCCGTATCCAACAAGCCCCAGTTAACAACGCACATGTCGCTGTCCTTCAAAGACAAGTAAAAGTGGTCTTAGTAGACGGCTTCATTAACAACGAGCCTCGCACTATGCTCCTAGATATGGGTGCGACTAAGACGATAATTGGGTCTACATTTGCCAAAACACCGGCAAGAAGAGAATCATCGAACTGGATGCTACGCACAGCAATTAATAGGAGAGCCGTTAACTGTGTATGGTGAACTTCCGATTGAACTGACTTTGGGCAGCACTAAAGTAAAAAACTGGGCTCTAGTAGCAGATATCGAGGATGATGCAATCATAGGGATGGACATCATGAACTCCAGAGGGTTCGAGTTGAATTTCAGAGACGGCATCCTACGCGTGAATGAAGAAGAGTTGGTGCTTCACGGGAGAAGTGAAGAAATGATTCGTGTCCTGTTGGCGGAAGATGTGAGCGTGCAGGAAAGGGCTGAAACCATTTTGGAGGCTCGTATGGATGGAGGTGCGAGCAGCGGAAACGTGGTGATGTTCGAGCCCAAGCTCCATGATGGGAAAATTGGACGGTAGAACAAAGGTGGTTCAGCATAAGATCGACACTGGGAATGCTCGACCGATCCGACAATCAGCTAAGAAGGCCAAGAAGGAAGAGGCTGACAGAATAGTCTGCGACATGGAAAAAGAAGGAGTTATCGAACCATCTGACAGTCCCTGGTCCTGTCCAGTCGTGTTGGTGAAGAAGAAAGACGGATCAACATGCTTTTACTTAGTCTATCGTCAACTGAACAACGTGACGAAAAAGGACAGATACCCTCTCCCGAGAATAGACGACACGCTAGACACGCTGGCGGGTTCTACAATTTTTTCGACCCTAGATCTGAAGAGTGGATATTGGCAGGTAGAACTGGCTCAGGAAGATTGAGAAAAGACAGCGTTCACTGTCAGTTCGGGTTTGTGGCAGTTCACAGTTATGCCATTCGGGCTCTGGGCGCTCCAGCTACATTTGAAAGATTGATGGAGACGATTCTGAAGAGACTCTCATGGACGACGTGTCTGGTGTATCTCGACGACATTATTGTGGTTGGCAGATCATTCGAGGAACACGTGAAAAACTTGGAGAAGGTATTCCAGCGACTTGGAACCTCCGGATTGAAGCTGAGCCCCAAGAAATGCCATTTGTTCCAAAAGGAAGTACGATACCTCGGCCACGTTGTTTCTGGGGAAGAAGTAGCAGTTGATGAGCAGAAGATCAAAGCTGTTAAGGAATGGCCCGTTCCGAAAGACGTACAATAGCTTCGAAGTTTTCTTGGCTTGTGCACTTACTATCGCCGATATGTGCTGGGGTTCGCCAACATCGCCAAACCGCTGACGAGGCAAACACAGTTTTACTACATTATACTACAGACATACGGTTACGTAACATGAGAAAAATAAGAAATTTATATCGAGAAAAATGTGTTCTTTTTGAAGGTATTATCAAAATAAGGTATTGCCGTTTAAAAAACTATAGTGACGTCACAACTCGACCAGTGATGACGTCCCCAAAAATATGAGTAGACCAAATGAGGCACATCTGAAAAAGATAATCGATGTATTCGATCTTTTTTCCCCAATAGTAACATCAAGTTTTTATCGAATTTGTTCCAACCTTTACGTATAACTGTATAACATGAAATTATGCCTTTTTCCAAAACTTGTAGATATACATCGCCCTCCACTTATCTACCACAAGTGTAATCTTATCAGTTGTTGGCAAACATTACCGTAAATAGTTGATGATTGAATGTCCATAATTTGAAATACAGACTATATTTTAAAAATGGGTAACAATGTATTCTATGCAATATTCGTCATATTCCTTCTTTTTCAAGATATTCCAATGGGTAAGTGAAATATTTCTTCATCGTGAAATTAGTTGATAAGATGCGAAAATTTGTTGTAGAATGACTCAATTTCTGAATATACCAACTCGATTGACAAATCGGTTGTCAAGGAATTTTAAATTAGTTTGTATCATTGTAAAATTTGTAATGGGACAGTAGGTACCATCTTTCTCAATTCAAGCAAGAGTGATCGAGTTTAGTAAATTTTTACAATTGTGGTCCTTTAAGAGAATCGCCGAGAGTGTCATCTCTATTACATATTATGAGTACCCTACTGTCGTCCTACATTTAGTGGTAGATCCCTTACAGCACAATCATATTAAAAAAAAAATGCTTTTCATCACATTTCGTTTGTAAGGATCATGTTCCAAAAATAAAAATTTTTGAGCATCCCCCATGCATACACATCATTGGAAAGCTCTTCAACAATTTTCAGTGGAATCTATTCAATTTTGAGTAGTTTTGGGTTGTTGTTAAAAAAATTCAGTTAATGAGATAAGCCGTTCCATCTAATAAGAACTCTTATTAGATAATTTCAGAGAGAGTGCAATAAGTAGTTTCGCGAGCATTCCAATTTTTTTTTTCTTTTTACATTAAATGCTCGAAATTATTTCTGTTAGTGTTCGAACAAGAATTAAACCTATTTTCAAATTCGTGTTTCACGTTTGCGCAAGTTTCGAGGGAATATTTAGGCATTCTCGACTAATATGCGATTCTCACATTCTTCAGTTATAATTATATAATGTTGTTTGTTGGTAATGAAGCTGATCTTCATTCAAGACTATCGCTCGCTGTCTGGATCGATTTGATTTTCCAGCTAGTCCACAATTGAAGGCTCTATCGTGGTTCCAAAATATTGAGATACATTTTTCCATTTGGACTGCCGTCGATAAATATAAGGGTCCTTTAACTTTAAGATGCTATGTGTGCTCTCTCCCAAACCAGTACGGATTTTTAACACCCCAATAATGCCAGTTTTGCTCATTGACCCCCAGATTACTGAATTGTTCAGCAAGTTCCAAAGAACTGGTACCACAATCTGTTAGAAGAGGAGGGTTCAATCTGAGCAAAGCCCGGAGACATACATAATCCCTAGCATTGAAGAAGGATAACATTCCATGCCAGTCATCGGAACAGAGAAAACAGAAAGAAGGGATAAAATCATCAGTCACCTCACATAGCTGTCACCGAATCAGTTGAGATTGACGAAACTTCTGGTAGAATCACCTCGAAACATTAGCCAACAAGCCCAGAAAAGACTATAATTACCTGATTCATAATTCAAATAGAGTCCTAGCCGATAATCCTATACAAGATACGGGACGAATGTCTTCCTGAAAAAAAGAACTGCCCTAGCTAATAGCTCGGTGGAGTTTGACCTACACCTGACAGATACTTGGACAATATTCCTCGAGGACTTTCGAAGCACTTATTTCTGGTAATCAAAAATCAGAACTTCGTTTGGTTCTAATGGGGTGACCACTTGCAGATCGGTTTTTGCTTTTCAGCAGTGCTAAAGTGAGTCCTAAATAAACTGGAGTTACATCCCAACAACAAACCACCTTTTTTGACCACCTCGATACGTTTTTCAATAAGTAAATAAATAAGACAAAATCTGTTACTTGGTTCAGTTTGATTTTCTTCCAGAAGATGGGCGATCACTTGATATCAATTTCTTGGATTTTGTGGTCAGTATCACGGTATCCTTACATTTAGTGTACCTGGAGTTTTTGTTCTGCAGAAGAATTTATTGATTATCTATTATCATAACACTCACATCTCCATTACATATTCAAGAAACAATTTGTATATATTTTCCGATGCTTGTTATTGCTTAATTTTTTCAGGTTCGGCTATCGTGTGTTACCAATGCGATGAAGTCATCAGCGTCGGCGAGAACATGGGGTGTTATAACCTTGTTGCAAGTTCAGTTCTAACAGAAAACTGCACATCTTCCTTCACCTGCATAAAATACATTCAGACTGGTAAGCGATCAACTTCGATTTCAAGTGGATGATTGACTATCCATACATGTACAAATAATGTACAGTCAAAAGGTTTTCCCCATTACAACACGATAACATGATTCGAAAATTCAGAATTGATAGTACCAAATCCAAAATTCTATTGCCAATTGCGAAACAGAAATAAAATTTAAAAAAATTCTCATTTTAAATTCCAAAAACAGTAATAAAAATTTAATATTCTTAATTTCAAACTATTAATTGATAATTTAAAATTTTATGTAAATTCTTCATTCCAAATTTTAATTCTAAAGTCCAAATTCTGAGATCAATATCCATAGCTCAAAACCAAGAAAACAATAAAGTTTTATTGAATGGTTAATACATAAGATAATCACATCGTATACTGTACCTACCTATAATCAAACTTCGTAAACCTCATCTGGAAGAATTAATTTTTCAATAGCAGAAATTAACAAATAACCAATGCGATTAATTTACATCGACTTCCATGGCTAATCCCATGAAGTGCATCTAACATCTGCCACATATTCGTGCAACATTTTTTAATAAGGATATGTGCTTCTTGTAGTCAAACAGCAAAGCTACTGCTCAACTTAAATCAGATCAATTTCGGACTAATGGCCTCTCAGGGTAAATCGGTAACATTGTGTTCAAATTAAATGCCATTATACGAATTGGCTAAAAATGAGCATGCAGTGTGCCTCCTTCAATTTTGATAGCCATAAATGCTTCCATTGACCTCCATACTCAGATGCATTATTATCAATTCTGCCTTTTTTGGTTTCCTGGACTACCCTAGTATGTAGGTACTACATCCATTTTATTTCATGAAATTGGAGTTGACTTTCGCTCTCCTGCAATTTTCCTCTAGCTAGGCCTGTTCTCGTTATCTAGCTGGTCGAGTGCCTCTCTATTCTTATTCCTGCAAAATTTGTTGCAATCGGTACTCTTCTTATTTTCCGTCATATCCTTCGTCATTCTGTTCTTGTTGTGTTTCCAGAAGATGACTCTATTTTTTTTCTTTCTCTTCACTCCTATTTTTTGCATCTGCCAAGTTTTCAACTATGGTCCTCAGCTATCCTGTCTTTCCTAGAGTCTATCGTCTTTCTGTCCTCTATACAATTTCTGGAAAAGTCAAATAATAAACTCTTTTATCCCGTTGTTCTTGTGAATGTATCAGTATCAAGTGAATTTTTCCATGTTTCTTTTTGAACCTTCGTTTTACATCTCATTTTCTCTCTGCGACTTCATTCTTTGTTTCGTCGTGACTCCCGCCCATCTTATTTCTCTTTTAGCATTCATGCTTCAATTATTTTTTTGTTGTTCTTCATATTCCTGTTTTTCTTCAAGCGCTGTCTTCTAGCGTCTTCACTTTCAGTCGGCTGTTATCCGTAAGTAGACACCAATCACGAATCTCCTTGTGTCGTCCCAAAATTTCCTTACGAAATTTGGGTTCGTAGCTACAGAAATAATGGACTTATTAAAAATCATTTATTTGCAGCTAAGATTTGCATTGAATTGAATTTCTTATTATATTATTACTAGCATTCTGTTCCAGAAGGAAATGATACCATGATACATAGAAGTTGTGGTCCCCGCGCAAAATGCGAAGAATTAAGGGCAGAAGCTTCTTCTGGGAACAACGTCCTCAAGTCTTGTGATATATGCAATACAACATTCTGTAATTCAGGAGAAATGTTAAGTTTTTCTATTTTTTTAAGTATTGCCTCGTTTTCGTATACTATTTTTAATAGTTTATTCTGAAAGATATAGAGACGTATGAATTGCCTTCAAAATTGTACCTATAAAGAAGGGAGAACATTCTAGATTTCGCCCTCAAATTCTTTGAAGACAGATATTGAAGCATGTCACAAATTTTATTTTTCTTGTATTTGTTCTATTAATATTTTGGTTTATTATGAATTTGTAATATTTTCTCAGCTTTTCATTTTGGTTCAATCTGCCTTTTTCTACTGATTTGAGAATATACACAAAGAAGTATTGTAATATAAATGCAGTTGTTGCAGTGTGTTTTTGTTTAATTCATAAAGAATAGACGACACTACTTGACGGAAGACCATCAAACTAATAATGAAAATATGTATTTTCGCCGGCAAGTATACAACAGAAAATATAAACTAATACCCCTACGAAGCATCTCTATAGTATTGCCAAAATAATATTAAATTATTTGAATGGGGTGGAGAGGTGATGGGGAAGGGACTGTATATGTATTCTCTAAGCCACTCCAAGTCATTTTCAATCATGCTATTAAATCCAATTCATTTCCAGATTTATGGAAACTATCTATTATTTGCCTAAAATATGTATTTATAATCAAATATAGTCGTACAATAGAGGCTACAAATCATTTCAATGTATAGCCACAAGGAAGCAATCTTGCACCCCTTATATTTTCACTCTTTATTAACAGTATGTGACAACATAAGTAGCAGCATACTCCTCTTTGAATTTGAATTCGGTCAATGTATACGTAAAAATGAAGGCGTACCGAATGGCATTTTAACGTTCGGTTCGCCTTCGCCGTCGTTCGCTGGCGGAGCGGTACATCAAAGAGATTCGCTGTTCTGTGTGGACGGCATTCGCGATTTCTAGTTTCATTTCGAACCGAACGTCGAATTTGCGTTGACATAGTCCTGTAGAGTTTCCACTAATGCGGAACATACTTCAGGAATTATTTTCGAAATCACTTGCTTGGATATCTTAAAAAGATACATAAGACTTGTATAAGAATCTCCAGTTGCCAAACATCGGAGGGTTAGTGCCAGTCTTTCCTTAGGTGGAATTGCTTCTCGAAAATTTGTCGACTTTTTACAAATTTTTTCACTGATTTTTCCAAGTAAAAATTCAAAATACGTAAGGGATATTCTACAAAAATTACTGAACTGCTCTAAATCATTCCTTAAATCAGTTAAAAGGTCCAAACCCCTATATATTGACTCCGACTTTGATATAGTTTTGACATCCAATATCTTCGTTTCCTTTTGTTTTTTTCACTGGTTTTCAGTAAACCCGCCATAAATATGAAAGATGATGCTGCAATAATTTCGTCACACATTTTTCAATAAATGGAATCGAAGCCAAATGCCCAGCGAATAGTGAACTTTTTAAACGCTGCAATTCGGTGCGGAGTTTGCTTCATCGAAACGAAATCGCCAAATTGCTGCCGAACGAACTCCGAACCTTCGTTGTTCGGAGTTCGCTGTTCGTTCGGCCTTCGTTCGCTCAGTGAGTACGCACCTTTATGCGTAAAATATGAATTTTTACTGACCTTACTTAAACCGGGGAACAAAATTGTTTTAAAATATAAAGGGTCGCTCTGGGTTGATAAATGTATAGCTTACGACCAAAGATAAGAGTCGAGTTTTTTTTAGAATGTCGTAGGAAGAAATAAATGCTGATATTTTTTAAAATTCATTCAGTGTTGGGAAGTGTGAGTGATCAGTTGAGGGTGGTTGGACCACCCGCGTGCGGGTTGGCCGATGTCACTCTCTAAGATGAGGGCATAAAAACGTGATAATTTAAGAAGGGGTCGATGTAGTTAATAATAATAAATATTCTTACAGAGTATATAAATGGATATCACATAATACAACTAATTCCAACAGTTTTACTGTACTTTTTCCAAGACTAATAATAATAGTAGCTTCGTTATAAACTTGGGTCGTGTTTGATATTTCAAAGCAATGCTTGTTTGGATAAAATATATTTTTTTTGTATCACCGTGTTATTCAATATAAGCATCGGGAATTTAACGTAGTTCCATGTAAATAAGAATAATCATAAACTTAAAATTGGTTGTTTTGTCCTTTTAAATTGGGGGTAGCTGTACTATAAATTTGAAGACGTTATGAGAGCGAATATGAGAGAATAATAATAATAATAATACCGACCCCTTCGGATGAGGGGTCATAGGCAAGGTGGTGGGGCCCAAAACGATGATCTGCAAAACAATGACAACCGCAATGACAACGGACGCTTTGCATTGCTATAAGAGCAGTGAGCCCGCCCGAAGAGGATAGCGAGAATGCATGCTCTGTGGTGTACAGCACACCCAGAGCATGCTGCCTTTTCCACACAAAATCTGAGGGATTATGTATCCCACCTGTATCCCACCTGTATCCCACCTGTTAACGCAGTGGCAGAAGTGGCAAATATGCCACATGTTGACTTGGCTGTAGAGGAGGCCCGCATCATACCACCAATGGAAGGCATCAGAACCCGCAGGGCGCTTCATAACACCAAGCCCCTGAAGCCACAACAACTGGCACGGGTGGATGCGGAGATTCACGATGTCCTTTCAGAAGAGGCTGACATCTGGCAGATCAACTCTGCCGCTCAGGCTCTGCCCCAAGCGGAGAGGAGGGATACCACCCCTCTGATTGGGAGGCGAGACAACACGCGTCTCGTATCCAGTGTGTGGCGGACTACGTGGCGGCCAATAGGCCCTTCACGCCCACAGTGCGGCGAATTGCTGCAAATGACGAACTCATCACACACTAAATCAAGGCGTGCTGTTTACCATTAAACAGCACTGTGTTGTGGATAACCCGCCGGCGGCTGATCAGGTAGAAACCTTCTGGAAGAACATTTATGAGTTTCCGCAACCACTAAACGTAGATACTCCAGCCCTAGCGCAGTTCGAAGCCTTCTGCAGGAGGCTTCGTTCGCCTGAGCTCAATGAAGTGCGCAATCCGATAACCTCGAAAGAAGTTTGACGGGCCCTGAAAGGCTCTAAGAGTTTTCAACTCATGGCTAGATGGGGAGCAGCAGATTTCGGATTGGTTTGTCGAGGGGCGAACCATGCTAATCCCCAAAAACGGAGATTTGTCTGTTCCGAAAAACTACAGACCGATAACATGCTTGAACGCATGTTATAAGATGTTTACACGCATCTTATACATGCGAATACTCTCCGCAGCTGAGCCGGTGTATGAATTGAGGGTCAAAGAAGGGGGTCGCTGGCTGGGAGGAGAACCTGCTGATGGACAGATGCATCACGCAGGACTTTGTGCAGTATAAGCGTAACCTTTAAATGGCGTAACCTTTCAATGGCCTGGATCGATTATCGCATGGCATATGATACAACATCGCATGAGCTCATCATGCATTTGCTCAGATGCCTTGCGGTACCCGATCAAATAGTGAGATGCATTGAACAGCTGATGCCGCTCTGGAGGACTCGCTTTACCATAACATCTGGTCAACTCAGAGTCCAAACAGAGCAGTTTATCTTTAGAAGGGGCGTGTGCAGTCCTCTTCTCTTCTGCATCTCACTACTGCCATTGTCCGTTGCACTACGGAAAACCCGTGGATACAACTGCGGCACCCCCAGCAACCGGAGGCATAAGGTCACCCATCTGTTTTACATGGATGACCTTAAACTGTATACCTCCGGAGAGAAGGACCTTCATCAGTCCTTAAGGGTGGTGCAAGAGTACACGCATGCTATCGGAATGGAGTTTTGGATTGACAAATGTGCCACGGTTCATCTCAATAGAGGACGATGCGAGGAATACGGAGAGGACGTTCAGCTCGTAGACGGAAGCATCCTACATCATCTGGATGCCGGAGAGACGTATACCTACCTAGGGGTGGAACAACGCCACACCCAAGAGGTAGCTACTGTCAAAAACTCTCTCCGCGGCAAGTATCAGCACAAACTCCGACAGATCTGGTCATCAGAACTGTCGGGGAAGAACAAAGTTGCTGCAGCTAATATGCTTGCCGTTCCGATTCTACTCTACTTCTTTGGAGTAATGAAATGGACACAGGAAGAGCTGCGACAACTTGACGTAAAAACTCGCAAAATGATGCATCTTCATAGAAGCTTGCATCATAAATCGTCTGTTCCACGGTTATTCTTCCCCAGACAGCGGGGAGGCCGTGGACTTTTGAGTTTGGAGTGTCTACACAACAGAATGGTACTGGATGGAGCCTGTAAAGTCATCAGGAGTTCAGATCCCCTTCTCTGCTTGGTATGCGATCATGAAAAAGCAGGGATTGGAGCATTTCTTTTCAAGGCAGTCCGTGCAGCCGATGAACTTGGTCTCGTATTCGACACTGAACGGATGAACCCAAACTCTGTCACCGAGTTGGATCCCGTTCAGCAAAAAACCCACGTCAAAGCTACGGAGTGTGACAGGCTCCTACAGCTACATAAGGATAAGCCAATGCAAGGGGTCTTCTTCAAGAACATTGAAGACCTTGGCTTATCCAGAAACCTGACATTCGCTTTCCTCAGGGCAAGTGGGCTAAAGTCGGAAACCGAGAGATTCATAATGGCCTGCCAGGATGGTATCTTCAACACCCTCGTCTACCGTAGTCGCATGATGGGTATAGAGGTCCCTGACACTAGATGCAGAGCGTGTCGTGGGGCAGCTGAGACCATAATGCATTTGCTGTCAGCTTGTCCAGCTTATGCGGTCTCAGCCTATATCCACAGGCATAACGCGGCCCTACGAGTGTTTTACTACTATCTACGACACTCGTACGGTGTAGACGAGACACCGGTGTTGCCTTATGCTGCGGGTGATATTGAGTCCGTTGTGGAGAATGAGAAGTGCCGAATCTATTGGAACTACTCATTCCCCACCCTCAGGCAAATACAAGCCAATAAGGCTGATGTAGTCCTCCTCGACCATCAAAGTAGGATAATTTTCGTCATTGAGTTTTCAGCTCCTGGCGAAACGAACATCATCCGAAAAGAGGAGGAAAAACGGACTAAATATCGAGATCTTCTCTTTGAACTCCGCAGGCTTTATCCAAACCATTCTGTCAAGATGGTGGTTCTAATGATGGACACGCTGCTCTCAAATCTGAAAATCATCCAGCATGCCGTGATGCGGCAGAAAACCTAGCAGGAAGTATGTAGAAGGCCGTTAATCTTGGTTCACTCCGTTTACTCAGGGCACATGATTCTCGGACCCAGTAATCACTCACCCCACGGACGTGGGGAGTGTTTGCTGGGGTTAATGATACACCAGCGCGCCCTCCGGTAGTATCGGAGCTCCGGGGACAGGGCCTGACTGGTACATTCTGTATGGAAAAAAAATACATATATAAACTTGGCTATATTTTTTTATTGTAATAATAATAATAGTAGTAATTTCATTTTGGATATGGCTATTGTTTTATTATCGGGTGCGTTTTGAAAGTGAATGAGGAGCTAATAAGAATGATGAATATGATGATTCCAATTGGGGGACAGATGTGATGAACAAGATAACTGAAGATCAATATTATGGTGAGCATTTCAACAGTAAGTAGAGCAATCTTTCATGTTTATGAGAGGATGGCCATTTGAGTCATGATAAATACTTGATATTATTTTCGGTTATTTGCATATACAGAGTGTATGAATTATTACAGCTGGTTTACTTCTTTAAAACAATGTATATTTTACACCATTTTTTTCTTTCATAATTTCGTTGGTATTTTCCACCAGTTTGCTTTGGTAAATGAAGCTGGTTGGTGGAATTTTGCTGACTATTACTTACCCCTTCAACCCCTCATACATAGTCCACGCATTTGCCTTCGAGATGATGGTGAGCTAATGAAAACCAGTAGAGCTGTGAAATGTAAGATAGAGCATTCTGGCTTTTTGGGATGCTATCCCCTGAGCCTATATCTGGGTGATCCAGATCGGATTCAAAACTATACACTGGGTCTGGTGGCAGCAAACGTATTTAACATCATATAGATACTTCAATTTAATTTTGATATAAAAAAATACTTCCTAGGGTGTGTAACTGAGGAGTGGTTGTTTGGTTTCAGTTTGAAATTGAACCTAATATATTGTCGCCTAACACCCTAGCGATTTATTACAAAACACCCTGAGGACTATGCACTCCTTCAAAGCGATATCGATTCCTTGCATAAATGATGTGTAGATAATAAAGCTTCATCTCAATATACAAAAATGCAAATACGCAAAACATACACACTTGAAAATAATCAATTCAACTTCAATAAGGTCCACCTAGAGCGTGAATATCAAATAAAGGATCGTAAAATTGAATTTGACCCCAAACTCAACTTCACATCAATAAAATTACATCATCGGCATCGGCAAAAAGAATGCTCGGATTCATCTGTAGGAACGGCAAAGACTTCACTAATAAACAATGCTACCTCTCTTTATAGAATAGAATAGAATTTATTCATCATTGAAAATTTTACAACTGTATCACATACATTCATAGAATATTATCAGACTAGTAAAAAACAGGATTACTAACATATGTACACACACAAAAAGTTTAAAATATATATAAAACTAAAATTTGAGAATTGTGCATATTGATACTTGAAAATCATTTAGATTGCAGAAATTTCTCAACAGAGTAGAATGCATTTTGTACCAGATGATTGTACCTACAGTTCTGATTTAAAGCTTCCTAGACTACATGAGTATCCAAATAACTTGAGTGCATGGTTGTAGCAGATGATACCTTGATAACTTGCAGAGTCCTGTACCAGAGCCAAGCGAGAGTATGGTAGTCGTAATTCGTTACCCCTTCTGGTGTTGTAGCTGTGAATCATATTAATTTTGGTGTGGTGTATGTTATTATATAAATATGCAGGCTGCAGTCCATACGATAGAATGGATTGTACCAGTCCATAGTAAGTCAGCTTAACCCTCGAGTGGACGCGCCAGTGAACAACTCCGTTCACCAATTACCACACTCCTGTATTTATTTTCTTGAAACATAGACATATTCCCTCTTCTCGTACAGTACCTTTCAACCGACTTTTGAAGAGCATCTCAGTCAAGTTTTGACTGCCTGCGAGTATAGATACTTCATCTGGAAATCCAAAGATCAGCGTGTGTCAGAGTGGGTGAACTTACGTCGCCAACGCGTCCAGTCTAGTAAGTATTTTTCTGATGAAGACAATGTAAATTTATATGAAAGCGATTATGGATAAAGACTGGATTCATTTGAAGATGAAAAAAAAGTGTACTATTCAGATCAAGATACCAGTTCTGAAATAGAAGATAATTCTCTCCAGGATTTTTATTATGTAGATCATCAGGAGAGGGACTTATTTTGGGAAAAGATAATGAAAAAATATGGTGCTACTCAGATTTCTGAAAAATAAAACTACCAAGTGAGGTCTAAAAATATTGTCAAAACCTACCAGGCCTGACAGGCAAATAAAAAAAATTTATTGATGCGTTTCATACAATTTTTGATACTGATATGAACAATCTATATGATTCAGAATGAATTGTTGAGGGTAACTGAAAATGTACCATTGTAATAGTTTTGACTTTTATGTTTATATTGCCACGTCAAATAATAATAATAGCCGTGCTCTACCCGCACAGGCTATGTCTTTGGGTACACTCTATGAGTGTTTATGATAAAGTATTATTATTATTATTATTATTATAGTATTACATTTTTCAATATCCAAAGTACGATGTTCATTTATCTCAATAAAATTAAATTAGCAGCCGTGGTTTTGCTGTTTTGAAGTGGTAGTTTCAAATCGTGAACTAAAGTCACCACGCGCCTGGTAGTGTAGTTTTCCAAAGCGCGCCTGCTGAAGAGTTAAGAACGTCAGGGCCGGCTCTAGCGGGTGTGCGAGGTGTGCACAGCTCACCATATCAAGCCAGAAAAGGGCGCCTAACGTAAGGGAATCGATAGAAATATTCATTGAAAAATTGACTAGTTCCATTCCAAACATCAAAACATGCCACCGAAAGGGGGTCGAGACAGGAGCGTAGAAACAAAGTACGGAATATAATATATATCTATATATCTTCACAAATAATTTAGTTCATTTGTTTCCAAATTTCACAGTAGCTTTGAGAATTTTGCTAACACTGCCAGTATCTGTTGTAACAGGAGAAAGATCTTTTTCGAAATTGAAGATAATAAAAAATTATTTGAGGTCGACAATGTCCCAAGAAAGATTGTCTAGTTTAGCAATTAAATCAATAGAATCAAATTTATTAGATACTTTGGATATAAGCGATTTAATTAGAGATTTTGCTACTCAGAAAGCCCGTAAAGTGCCATTTTTGTGAATTGCAATATTTCTCCTTTTGTGTTCATTATATTTCCTATAACTGACGAATACTCTCTGTTGATAAAATATGAATTTATTTCTAGAGTTCGCTATCGGCTCTCGTTGTTTATTTCAGAATTTATTTTTATTTTTAGTTATGTTAATTATTTGTTAAATTAAATTTTCATTATACATAATATATACGTATTCTTTTTTGGAAATAAAACTCTTGAAAACATCAAATAGTTTGATTTTGTATTTTATTGCATCAGTTTGTTCATTCAATAAACTCCAATAGGGGCGCTACTCTGGGATTTGCACACTAGCAGACAAATCTGTAGAGCCGGCCCTGAAGTACATACAGTGAGACTGTTCCACTGTAGTTGCTTTATTACGCAACACATGCCTACTACTTACTCATTTTTGATACGAGGTTTTCTATGTGTACCTCCCATGTTAATTTCTGATCTATGGTCAGTCCTAGATGCTTGAGCTCACTTGTTGTATGGATTTGTGATTGACTTTTATTAGGGGACGGTGATCATAAAACATGTTATTTTGTTGGAAAGCAATGAAGACTGTTTTACTGGTATTTATAATTAAGCCATTATTTTCACACCATCTGGCGAATTCTTCTGCGGATGAGTTAGTTGCTTTTATGGAAAGCGAGAGCTTATTCTGTGCCAATATTTTACTGGTATCGTCTGCATAGATAATCGTTTTCTGCTGTACCATAGTCGAGAGTTCTATGTATCTATTAATATTATAAAAAAAAAGTGGAGCCGAGGTTGAACCTTGTGGAACCCCCATCGAAACAGAAGCAGGTTGCGATTTGATGGAATCAATAACTACTATATCTGTGACCAGTTTTTAAGATATGAGGCTACCCAATCGTTTGCAATCCTTCGGATTCCCATTCGGTATAGTTTTTCCAGAAGTAAATTATGGTTTACTGTATCGAATGCTCTAGTTAGGTCAAAGAACAGAACAACTGGTAATTGTTTGTTATTGAGGTGCATATATATTTCATTGCATAGATCGTCTATTGCAGTTGAAATCGATCTTTGTTGTCTGAAGCCAGTCTGAAGGTAGTAGCTAAAATCTATAATATTCGCAACCTGTGATTGTAGGCATACATTTCGGTAGTTGGCCACCTCATTTTTGGATCCCTTTTTCTTATATATAGGTCTTGATTTTGAAATTTTCAATGCTTTCGGGTAGGCTCCATCAACAAATGATTTAAATTTTTAGAGCCTTACCATGGATTTCATCTATACCGGGTGATGGGGTTTTTGTTGTTTTTGTAATGATATCTTGTACTTCTATACATATATAATATATGTTGTTGGACACAGGAATAATGTAGAATTCGAGAAGGAGGATAACTTTAGATTATTTATTTTTGGTTCTGATTTTTCGATTCCCATGAAAAAATCCATACACGTCATATGTACGAACACGACTAGAATACGGCTGCATAATTTGGTCTCCATACTACGAATCCCAGTCACAACTCAATTGGAATATGTGCAGCGTGCGTTCATGAAACAGATTGGATGACCTATATCCTGAACAAGGTATAGACAATGATATTTTACTCGGCCGATTCAACCTTCAATCTCTCCATGATCGTATCATATATCACTCATGTATATTTATTTACAAACTTACTGGCTATCAAATAGTCTGTCCCGACCTATTATCAATATTGAATTTTCACGTGCCTCATCGTGTACCTAGAAGAAATATAAACTGTTTCTACCTTCCTGACTAGAACAAATTTCTTTGCCAAATCACCAGTATATCCAATGTGCAACAAATCTAACAAGTTTAATGAAAAAATCGATGTATTCAACCAATCTACATATCTTTCCAAAAAACAGATCAAAAACAAAAATGAGTGAAGAATACCAAAACTGTTCTAATGTAATTTTATTTTCTATTGTTTATTGTGAGTAAATAATTTAAAACTGACTACACAGTTGTTAGAGTATAATTCAAGACAGATTATTCACTAGTGCTGTTCTCTAATTGGGGCTTGACCCTGTTTGGACAATAAACGTCTATTTTTCATAATTCAGAAAATCATAATTAAAGAAGGGAAACGAAAAATTAGTCATGAAGAATTGTTCCACCCCGTCAACCCCCCAATCAATCCCTTGCACAGTCACACCAACCGGAATGATATTGATGATAATTTTTTTTCAATGAGGTACTTATCACAAGCAGGGGGTTTCTGATGAATCATTTGAATGGGGGTGGCTCGATATCAGGAGAATTAAGAGGGGATTATTTCGATGGCAATTTCTATTTTCCTTTCATATGGTAGAGCAACAGTTATGGCCAATTCGTAATAGTAATCATTTTGTTCATGATTCATGATATACAGCAGTTTGAACATTTATATTGTAACCCTGTACATGGAAAACTTTATGCTATTGGACGGGCCGCAATATTCCTCATATTGTTGATGAAGGCACAGAATTTCTCAAAATATTGATAAAATCCAGCCGTTCGATTTCCAGTTTCAACGGATTAAGTGAAAATCAAAACTATTATTTATTTACATTGTGCGAAAAATGCACTTGGCTATAATCCGCTAATTATTTTACCACAGGACAATTTTTGGATTGCCAAGTCCACAAGATTCTGGCCCAGCATCATGTCTCTTAATCTGGTAAGGCTCTTCCAGACATGTTCATACGACGGTTTATTTCGAGAATGCTTCTTGGTAACCAGGTAATAGACGTTTCTCTGGCATTTCTTCAATTGCAGTACCCCTTCAAATTCTGAGTTTTGTTCCTGTATTTCCTGGAATCGACCAAACTTTTTGGAGAATACCAATGCAATGCCTCTGGACATTTCAAGGTCTTCAGCCACACGGTGAGCTAGTGCGTAATCGGCAGACATCTTAAAAAGGTCTCGCGGCTCTTCTCGAGTAACCCCATGCAGAACTTTCTGTCCGTTTGAGAATATAAGGACATGCACTTCTGCATCGTCATCTTCCTCCGGTGCCGGTGGTTCGAGGCTGCGAACTTGGTTGTGATTTCTAGCGTAAGGGTATAGACCTATTAAAATGAACGACCTTAGGTTTCCCTCGGGGTGGCTTATAGATTCGGTAGACGAGGTGGTTAATTCTCTTCATGATGTACTTTTTGATAGTCTACGACTCCGTTTGGGGTTGTACAGCCAAGCCAGGTCACCAACCTGAAATCCTCCAACATCGGCCTTGATACGTCTCCTTCATTCTGTTGCTGACACTTTGGACGTTCAAAAGGACTCGTTCGTGGATGTCGTCTATTCTCTGTCGTAGTTTGCTGACGTAGTCATCCCAAACTTCAAGTCACAGGGAAGTCGCAGCTCTCGGCCCATAATAATACTAGCAGGGGTTTGGCCGGTTGACTCATATCATAGGCCATCAATAACAAATGAAGGTACTGGCACAGTATAATGCTTTTAGCATTATACTGTGGTACTGGTCCCAATCTTCCTGTTGGTCGAAGACTACCTAGGACAGGTAACGGTTTATCGTCTTGTTCACTATCCTTACCATTCCATCGGACTGTGGATGAAGAGCAGTGGTTTTCGTCTTGCGGATGTTCAGCATCTGAAACATTTCTTGGAACAGGTTGAACTCGAAATTTCTGCGTTGGTCCGAATGAAGCTCAAACGGATCACCGAATCGACATATCTACTCCTTCACCAAGAAGTCGTCGGCGGTGGTGGCTTCTTGGTTGGACAGGGCATAGGCTTCGGCCCAAGTGATTCGTTGCCACAAGAATGTACTTATTTCCATGATTGGATTGTGGAAATGAGCCAGCAATATATCTATGGCGATCTTTCTAACATGGTTTTCGATCTTTCTTGGATGTGATGAGTCATGCATGTATCATTACAGAGCAGAGATGATGTCATCCGTGCGAACTGAGCATTATTATCCAAACAGACGTGGTCAGGTTCGGCTCCAGGATTGATACAATTTTTATGAATATTGTCTTGCTATGCTGTACGTAATGCAACAGCCTTTGAGATACATTATTTTTTATTCGAATGGTAGGATTCATGAGCTATAACTGAGAGGTAATTAGTTCATTTCCCACAATTTGGAACAGACAACGGCGTACGTAGTTTCGTAGTTTATATATGTATATCATATATAATATATTCAGACAGGTTTCCGCGGTCAGATATTTGAAAATTAAAAGTTCGGGTTGAACCGGCGCGTCTAGAATTTGTTGAAATTCGACATTTCGGTTGCGATTTTGGAGCCATTTTCAAGTCAAGAACTGAAACAGACAGAAAATGTATATCTGGCTGGGCACCAGATATAAAGGGGCGCAGGTATCCTCTCTCTTATTGAACGAGTTCTACCTACTCGTAAATTCTCTAAATCTAGCAACAAAATCGCAGCTCATTCATTACATCATTCAATAATCAAAGTACAAGTATACAGAAAATATATATCTTGGGTATAGACAAATCTACATGAGAACAAGGAACGCAATTATATTATAATACCTCATAATCAAGAGAGACGCAATGCTGTTCTCCCCTCCTGTCGTCCTACTCTATTCTTTGTGTAGTGACGTCGAACGACAATCCGATACCACTGCTTCGAGCTATTCGAGGATAAATTGTAATGCTCTCTCAATTTTCATTCTTTGGATACTGTATAAAAACCGATAACGAGATGAGGAGAAAATGTTATGAGTAATTTAAAATGTCATAACTGCTGATGATAGATCGAAACTATTTAATGCTAGGGCAGTATGAAGAAATAGTTTGATGTCCATGCTTGACGAAACTGCGCACTAACGTTATGTTATAATAATTCTAGTTTTATCAAGTTTTTTATGAGGCTATTGAGTACTTTTGCCGAACAGTTAAAAGATTTCAGCTTCATAGTTTTATTGGTTGTTTGGTATGATATTCTTTTTCAAATCAATGTCGTCAGTAACTCTACAACAATATGAAACTGCCTAGTAACGTTATTAAGTTTCTCATGAGATTACTACTCTAGCCGAACCGTTAAAAGATTTCAGCTTGGTTGTTTGGTATGATATTCTTTCTCTAATTAATGTTGTCAGTAAATCTTTACAATCAATAGACATGAATATCGGTGAATGTACAGAAATATTGAAAAAATGCTAAGTTTTCTTGAAAAGATACAGGCTTTAAAAGCACCATTTTCACTTCAAGAGAGTTGGCTGAAGAAATAGAAACTGATTCTGTATTTAGAGCCACAACAAAAATTCAAAGTATTAAACGCCAAGCTGGTAAAACTGCCCATGATGAGCCTATAACTTCTCTTGAAATGAGTTTCTCAAACTCTGTTTAACGGTAGACTGAGGTGTATGTTATGTGATGAACTCATAAGTCTGAAATCTTCCTTCCTGTCTTTATCAATAATTTAATTAAAGATCGCAACTTACAAGAACTGTATCCAAATGTATCGATGGCATTGCGATTATTGATCAGTATACCTATTATAACTGTTGCTAGTGGGGAAAGGTGTTTTTCCAAGCACAAGCTGATATAAACCTGTCTGCAATCGCATATATCTCAATCTAGATTGACAAACTTGGATCTTCGTCAACCGAAAATGAAATTGGGTAAAACATGGACTTTGGTGTCTGAATAGGAGTGTTCGCCGATAGAAAATGTAAAATGAATTTTTTTTAAGAGATGATTATTTCATTATATCCCTTGTCTTTTATTCGTCTAGGTTTGAAGGGCAGATATGGCTGGCACTTCTAAAACTGGCACTGTCTGTCTACTCCCAATGTCTCATAATTGTTGAGTAGGTGAGATAACTACTAGTTGAATTTTACATAACTGCCTCAATAACTTCAACCCGTATCAGTTGAATTAATGTAGGCCTCATCTTTGAGAATATGGGTTTAGAAATAAGTGAACCCATAATTCACCAGAGTTGTATTTATTAGTTCGTGTTCAATAATAACTTCCTGAAATACAATGTCAATTTGTTCTCATCGATTTTTCATGAAATGGGTTAGTCGAGACCCAATAATCATTTGCAGAAGTCTCAAAAATGTACGTCGTGTTTTCAGAATTCATTTTTCTAGAAATGCAAACAGTGAAGTCATTTTCTTTCATTGTTTGAACAGTGCTTCATATCGATTGCTTATCAGAACCCTTCAGTAACAAGATAAGGACGACTGCTATTCATTTATTTCGATCAAGTATCCAGTGTCGACAGAGATCATTGAAAATAAAGATGTGTAATATACTGAATTTGTCATTATTTGTACTTGCTTTTGGCTTCGGTGAGTATCCTAACGTGTCTCGTTTTATAAGTTATAAGTCTCCAATGTCAATTCAAAATAATTTTAAAAACTTGGGATATAAAACGGCTGTGAGTTAGACTAGAAAACGCCATTTTGTTTACGCATTTGATCGGATCGAATGCACTGATGAAAGTTCGATAACTGTGATACCTACCCCTGATAATTATCTTGAACAGTATATTTTTCCGTGCTTTTGTCTTGGTGCATGCATTGTATATTCTCGCCCGAAGCCCATTCGATCAACGACTTCTTCAGGTTCATGATTCTGTGCATAGAAATAATGTGGCTGATATTTGCTTGATAAGTTCGTCAGCTTCATCATTTTCTGTCATTCCTCTGTGCCCTGACACGTGACAACAAGAATAGTTCTAGTCAGTCTATTTTTATTCTATCAGAGTATTCAGGGATTCACGTTTTGGCACACCAGATACATTAGTGCCAAAATCTAGCAAGGTTTTGCAATAAATATATATTATCCGTACTTCTGTCTTGGTGCATTGTTCTAGTAGTTTTGTTTCCGCTTCAAGCCCATTCGTTAATATGGCTGAGACTTGCTTGATAAGTTTGTCAGCTTCATTATTTTCTTTCATTCCTCTATGTTTTGCAATTAATATATATTTCCCGTCTTGATGCATTGTTCTGGTCGTTTTATCTCTCGCCCAAAGCCCATTCGTTCATGGTTCTGTGCATAGAAATAATGTGGCTGATATTTGCCCATTCGTCAATGTGACTAAGATTTGCTTGATAAGTTGGTCAGCTCTATCATTTTCTGTTTTTCTTCTGTACCCTGACACGTGACAACTAGAATGTTTCTAGCCTATTCAATTCTGCCAGAGTTTTCAGGAATTTACATTTTGGCACACCAGAGATCTTATTGCAAATCTTATATACGGTTTTGCAATAAACATATTTTTCCATGCTTTTGTCCTGGTGCATGGTTCCAGTAGTTTTGTTTCTTGCCCTTAGTCCATTTGTTCAGTGATCTCCTCAGAAGAATAGTGGTTCATGATTCTGTGCATAGAAATGATGTGGCTGAGATTTGCCTGATAAGTTCGTCAGCTTCATCATTTTCTGTTATTACTCCGTTACCTGACACGTGACAATTAGAATATTTCTAGTCTTTTCTATTCTTTCGGGGATTTACATTCTGGTCACCACTCCCTTAGTTTACTTGGCTGTTGTCCGAAGAAGTAACCTAATCGATACTTACGAATTAAAAAGTGGAGAGGTACATAATTCTAATTGGCTTAAGGGTTTGAAAATGTTGATTTTTATTCAATTCATTAATTTCCATCGCTTCCAGCAAGTTCATCTCCCTTCCTTTACTGCAAGTATGAAGGATTTTCATGTTAACTTTATTTATTGTTTGGTTTGTCTGAATACAAAGCAGACTTTTTATCTATAAACAAATGCTCCCGGTAACTTTTTCCTACAACTGCACATTTTATCCTACCCCTTAACCGTTTAAAATTATAGTTAATAGTCAAATTCGTACAATTTTGTATGATCAGACCCAGAACGTCATTTCTTTTCAGTAAATTTTCTCTTATATTAATAATTGTTGAAGTTGGGGGTTGATCATTCGTATACGGTCCATTTTCTGTCTCCATTTCAGTAAAGAGTTCGACTGGTTTCTCAATAGAGTTGACGATTTTATAAGCAACGTCAATAGACTCCGTGACGCTTTAAGGACATTATGTGCACACATATTCTCTCAATTTTGATTGGAACAATTTTATGGCAGAATATTGTTTGATTTCACGAGGAAGTAGATTGAATTCGACAATACCTTTGAAAAAGACAGATTTATTTCTATATCATAGTGACGGCATCAGTGATCGACATAGCTGATATAGACTATATATGGTGAATGTTTAAAATATTCTTATGCCGCTGAACGATTGTATTTAGAGCGATATCCAGGGAGGCAGCAACCGTCAAGAAGGTATTTCCAGTGGCTTGAAGAAAAATTAAGAACTGAGCCTGATGTTCACGAAGACCAAGAAGCATTTGTTATTAATGAGGAAACTGAAATTAATGTATTAGCTTTAGTACAATATGATAGCACAATTTCCTCAAGGCAGATTGGCGCCGAATTAGCTATAAGTAAGGACTCTGCTAGGAAAATTTTGAAAAAACATCGATTTAAATCCTTCAAGTATCAGTTACATCAACATTTGTATGAAAATGACGGTGAAAGGCGCCTGGAATATTGTAATTGGTTTCTTCGACAAAATGCTGAGAATCACCTATTTAACTATTATATCTTGTTTACGGACGAGTCAAGATTTACCAACAATGGATTATTTAACAGGAATAATACAAGGTAGGTACTGTACTTTATTTGGATTATTGTCGATAGTCGAAGTGTAAAGTGCTAAAAGTGTGAACGGTCTTTTGTTTCAGGTACTGGGCGATAGAAAACGAGCACTGGTTTCGACAAGGTGGCTTCCAGGAGAGATTTGGTGTGAATGTTTGGGCAGGAATAGTTGGAACTCATATTGTTGGCCCCATTCTTTTTCAAGGCCAACTAACCGGAGAGAGATACTTTAATTTTTTAACGAATGAAATTTCGGAATTCTTTAACAACCTACCAGCGGAAATAACTGAGAGAATGTACTTCCAGCAAGATGGCGCCCCTCCGCATAATTCAAGAATAGCGAGAAATTATCTTCAAAATCGCTTTCAAGAGAGACTTATAACAACCCATGGTCCAGTCAGGTGGCCACCAAGGTCACCTGATGTTACTCCGTGCGACTTTTTTCTATGGGGGCATCTTAAAAATAGGTTGTATTCCACACAGCCTACAACTCTACATGAGCTAGAAGTAAAAATTCGTAGAGCTTTCCAAGATATCACGCCCCAAATATTGAGAAACGTTTTACATGAAAATATCACCAGAGTCAATAAATGTATTGACGCTGAGGGAATGCATTTCGAACATTTGTTTTGAATTTATTTTATCTTTAATCCTATCAATTTGAATTTTTTTTTCGATAAATCTGTTTTTTTGTTATTTGAATAATAATAATTGGATTTTTTGGTATTTATTTCAAAAAATTACTTTCTATTATATCATTAGAAAGGAATGGTTATGCTGAATAGTACAGGCAAGAAAAAGTTGTATGGTCCTATTTAAGTTATGGACCTACAGAGTATTGTTTTTTTTCCCAATTTTTCCAATATTTTTTTTGGCGGCTTTTTATAACGCCGACGAATGAAAATAAAATATCACAGTAGTAGCATTGTTATCAAGTGACGTATGGTTTCCATAGCCAACTTTTCAATTTTTGGCTTTCATTTTGCTTCCACGGCCTACTCGGTGAATTTCAATAATAATTTTTTTCTGATCTAGTTTCTGGTTAGATACCAACTTGTGATATGTCATTAGAAAGGGAATTGAATGCTGAATAAAGCGAAAAGAAAAAAAAATAGGGTTTCCATTTAAAATAAGAAAGTTGATTGTTACTTCCGGTCAGACCGGAAGTTAACTTCGACATGTCAATATGCTCAAATTCTAGCTCTTATGTCATTATATCGACGCTCCAAATTTCACAAACCTACTTCATACAATAACTGAGATATTCCGTAGGCAATACTTCCGTAGCCACCCGGTATACCCACCTAATTATGACGTTGTTAAGCAAGCTGGTTGTTGTCTAGCAACAAATTCAATAAACAAGGTAAACGGTCATCTTCATGTTTATCTGAAAAAGTGCGTGAGTGAACTCAACACGAAAATCATGGAATCATCAAATGAAGAACATAATATATACATACCAATGGAAATTTTGGAATCGGCTGAGAGTGCCAAACTCGAACTGCTACCAACAAAGTCAAAGAAACTTTACGAAAAGACGTATAATGAGTTCATAAAATGGCGCAATGAAAATAATGTGAAGGTGATTACAGAAGATATATTACTAGGATATTTTTTTGAGAAGTCCAAGAATCGAAAACCATCTTCTTTGTGGTCATACTATTCGATGTTAAAGTCTACTTTGAATTTGTATAATAATATAAACATAAGGAAATTTCCAAAATTGATAGCATTTTTTAAACGGAAGAATGATGGATATAAGCCGAAGAAATCCAAAATATGGAATAGGGATGAAATCGAACTTTTTCTAAAAGAAGCTCCAGATAATGTACATCTGATGATAAAGGGATGTTATACCTACCTATATTTATTAAGTAATTATAAAACTTATTGATTCTTTTATTGGTTGCATTAATATCTGTGGTACATGGTGCTTGTCGTAGAGAAGAATTAACAAACCTCATGCTTGATGACATTCAAGACCTAACTTATGCTTTATTGATTACAATTCGAGAGTCAAAAACTAAAATACAACGAACATTTACCATCTGCAGTACTGAAAACCAGTCAGTTAATTATTTGGATATTTATAGAAGATATGCTAGTCTACGTCCCGCAAATACTGAACATGGGCGGTTTTTTATATTCTATAAGAATAACAAATGTACAAAACAAGTTGTTGGGAAGAATATCCTCGGTCAAATTCCAAGAAAAATTGAAGCATTTTTTAAGCTACCAGGCCCAGAAGAATATACGGGTCATTGTTTCAGGCGTTCTTCAGCCACTTTATTGGCTGATGCTGGGGAAAGTATCACCAATATCAAAAGACACGCTGGTTGGAAATCAACTACAGTAGCAGAGAGCTACATCGAACAATCGATTTCAAATAAATTGAATATTACCAAAAAAATTGCCGGCGATGGTGATGGACCGATACCAAATAATAATTATTTGGACCTACCATCCACATCTAAAATGAGTGGTGAGGATGTTTCAAAAGGGAATAATTATTTTCAAGAGAAAAGTGAATAGCCCACCCTCAATATTCAAAATTGTAACAATTGCATAGTTAATATAAAATTCTAATTTTCAGGGTTATGGAGCAAAAATGTAGATTATGAATAAAAGTTATTAAATGAGTATTTCTTTATTGAACTGAATTAATTGTTTCGTGGTAAGTCTTCCGTGAAATGATGTGCGTAGGTATATACAGTGTGTTTCACTTCTCATGGAAACACCCTCGAATCTTCTGTAATTTTTGACGAAATATCATGAAATTTTCAGGATCGATAGATACACTAGAGATGAACTTTCTGCACGAAAGGGGCCATCCTACGTGATATACACTGCTCGCCAGCAGCGATGAAACCACCCATTTTTCCGTAAAGTAATATTAGGGAGTAAAATTGGCCCAAAATTCCTTCGGATTCGTGTTCAGGATCCCCAAATTACAACTAATACACTTATCTCCTGAAAAAAATTCAGTTCTGAAAAATTCAATTTTTTTTTTCAAATACTTCACGGATGATGACCCCTTTCGTGCTCAGAGGTCATCTCTAGTGTATCTATCGATCCTGGAAATTTCATGGTTCTACATCAAAAATAACGGAATATACGGGGGCGTTTCCATGAGAAGTTAAACAAGTTTGAAATTTTTAGGACTGAAGACAGGTGTAATAGCAGTAATTCAGGGATCCTAAACACGAATCCGAAGGAATTTTTGGCCAATTTTTCCCCCTAATATAAGTTTCTGGAAAAATTAGTGGTTCCATCGCTGTTTTCGTGCAGTGTATATCTAGTAGGATGACACCTTTTTTGCAGCGAGTTCATTTCTAGTGAATCTATCGATCCTGAAAATTTCATGGTTCTACGTTGAAAATTACGGAAGATACGAGGGTGTTTCCGGCGAACCGGGCGGTAAAGTACACTAGTGCATAAAATGAATTAACACAGTACAACACAAACAATTTAGACACTTTAAACACCATTATAGTAAGTTAAAATACCTATATAAAAAGTTTTTTGTATATTTAGGAGTGAGATGCGAGGTTGTCGATGAAGTATTGAGTTAAATCATACTATACTTTTTGAAGGAGGAGTTTTTTTACTTCTTTAGGAAATTTATAATCCCCTTCCAGTTTTCTTATAGTAAGTGGAAGGTGATTGAATAGCTTTTTTCCGTTATAAATTATTGAATTCTTGATTTGCGTTGTTGAGGGGATAGGAAGGCTGATGTTGCGAGTTAAACGGGTTGCTTGGACTGACTGGGACATAATATTCTCAGTGTATTTTTTACGAATCAGACAGACTGTTTCTAAAATAAAAATGCATGCAATGGTAGGATCTCATGTGTTTTGAAGAGAGGTCTACAGGAATCTCTGACTCCCGCTCGACAAATGTATCTGAGAGCCCCTTTTCGAAGTATAAAGATAGGGTTAGTAGAGTTATGGAAGCCAGCACACCAGTAACATATTCCATAACGTATATGAGATTCAATAAGTGCAAAACAGGCATTTCAAGCTGAGTTGAAGTCAAGAGTATTAGAGATGGTTCTAATGGCATAGCAGTTAAAGGATAATTTTTTACACAAATGGTTGATGTGATTATCAAATTTCAAATTTTTATCAATATGTAGACCTAAAAATTTGTTCACTAGTTTGGAGTCAATGGTTTCGTTATCAAGAAAAATCTGTTCTATATTACATAGATAGATAGATATTAATAGGTTTGCATCGCACCATTTTTTAACTTCTTTCAGGTCATTTTCAATAGTGCTCTGCAGTGTATTTAGGCTACTGTTATGCCAAAGAATAGACGTGTCGTCTGCAGAGATTGTGAAATTTCCACCAATTGAAATATTAGGCAAATCGTTGACATAGAGTAAAAACAGCAATGGGCCGAGAACGGAACCTTGTGGCACTCCGCATGTGATTTTAATTTTTGCTAGAGTGGGGAGTAGGGAGATAGGTCTGAAGTTTGCTGGAATATGAGGATCGCCCCCTTTGAACAATGGTCATACAATAGCTACTTTCAAACAAGATGGAAATATGCCTTTTAATATAGTTGTGTTGATAGTGTCTGCCAAAATATTCAGAACATTATCCGGTAATTGGGAAAATATTTTCACTGAGATATCATCCCATCCTGAAGAACTCTTATTTTTCATTTCAGATAAAATTTCTTTTATTTCGTTCACAGATGTTGGTGAATAACTAAATGAATTTGATATTGCAGTATGGTTTAGATAAGTTATAGGGTTTATTTTTCGCGGTATATTATCAGTTAGTTTGCCAGCCATAGAACAGTAAAAGGTATTCAGTTCTTCAGATAATAGATCACTTTTGACTGGAACAGGGTTAGATTTACCTCTCAACTCATTAAAAATCCTCCAAGATTCCTTTTGCTTGTTGTTCGCGTTAGTTATTCGTTCACTGAAATGATTTGTTTTGACCGCTTTAATGATACTTCTATAAGTCTTTCTATAACTGTTGAAGTAATTTATAAAAAAGGTATTTTCCATGTAATATTTCCTGATGTAATGAAGACACCTCATATTTTTGGAAGCTATTTTAATGCCTTTCGTTATCCAATGTTTCTTTTTTTTAACTCAAATTTTCTGGATAGAAAATGCCTTGTTAAACAAAGACAAAAATTTTTGGTGAAAATCATTTAGAGGATCCTCAGTTTTTGGTAATCCTATTTTCAGTGCTGTTTCCCTGACCCCTGCTTCTTTCCACGACATTCGACTGTCCTATCTAACGTCGTAAGCCATTAAAATCAACACAAAGCGACCCTTCATATTTTAAAACAATTTTGTTCACCCATTCAAGTTGGGAGGTATAAATTCTTATATTACACTGAAAAGAACCTAGATACACATATAGTTTTCTCAAATTGTAAAGACCGTTCTTTTATACAGGGTACACTAAAAACATATAACAGGGCTCACTCTGTTACAGCCAAATATCAAAATTTCTTCAGGCTCATTCACTTTGTCGATGAAAATGATCGCTCGTAATCCGAATTATATACAAGATTTTCTCTGCTGGCTTCAATAAGTAGGTACCTATACCAAAGACAATTAATTTATCTCTGAAGTATACTGTGTCTCACTTCTCTTGTAAACATCCCCGTAACTTTCGTTATTTTTTAAGTAAAATTGCGAAATTTTCATATCAATCAATAAATACACTAAAAATGTATGATAGATACATGAAATGTAAGAAGTCGAACAAAATTTGTATAGTTCTTTTTGTCCTTAATTGAATTTAATTGTGGTATTAGGACTTTTGAACTTCATTTTAGCAGCCAAAATCTCTAGGTAGGTAACGAAGCTCATAATACACTACCGGTGAACTGCACCACAGGCAAAACATTTTTGAGCCTTGCATTATTATTTGCCGAGCAAAATGGCGACACTTGTGTCGCCTATTTCACTAATTAAAAAATATTTGAATTATAGTCCTAGAATCATACATAATGTGTTGATGATTTGAAATTCACAGGTATTTGTCCAACGTACCCGTACATTCAAGAAAATGCTCATTACAGAAATATACTCCAATAATTTTATTGAAAATTACAGCGAACAGCCAGAACGATCTTATATGCTACGATTGCGATCCATTTAATAGTGCCGAAGAATGCCAATCACCAGATAAAAGTATTGCCCCAACTCAAAATTGTAGACAAAGTGCCAATAATGGAACCAAGGAAACAGATGGAACAAATGGAAATGTTTCTTATTTATGTTTATCTTCGTACATAGAAACAGGTAATTTAATCTAATCTCCTGAATCACCGTAGAGTGTGATTGAAGCACAGAATAGAATAGAATAGAACAGAATATTATTTTATTTCCTTGAGGCTGTACCCATGGAAAAAAAAAATAGAATAAGAAATGTAAAAGCAGTAAAATACAAGCAGTTCGTTTTATAAAATATTGAAACATTACAAATTTCAATTGAAAACAATTGAATAAAGTAAAAAAAGTACATTCCTTCATAAATGATGATTTAAAAATTCTTCTATAGTATAAAAGATATTTTGAACAAGAAACTCTTTCAATTTCTTTTCGAAAATATATATTAAACTACTTCTTTCAATTTCAAACGGAATCGAGTTAAATATTTTTGAGTTATTCGATGTTTGGTAAACCGTTCAATAAAATTATTATTGTTTCAGTATTGTGATCATGCGTACTATCATTTTGACGAAATATATATTTTTTCTTGTGATAGGAATCGCACGTTAAAAGGTAAGACCTCGTTAATCCTTGGCTCGCACAAGTTTCGACTTTTGATGGCTATCGTGCGTAGGGGCACGACAGCTGGTCAAGGGAAAAAACAAGTTTAAAAAAAACCATATACATATACAGCTATAAAATATAAGTAAAGAGACGCTACAGTTAAAATTTTCAGGTCTTCAAATGATTTTCTACATGAGGTTCGATAGCTTATTCCCATCATTGAACGAATGATGCGCTTTTGCACAATAAAAACCCGACGAAGTTGATTTCCTTCAGAAGGTCACCCCATATCGCAGTCTACTTTCGACTTGTGCATAATAATATTAATAATAATAATAATAATAATAATAACGATTATTTATCATGGTTTACAGGAGGATGCTTCCTATGTTTGATATAAACGTTGGAATATATTCGCGAGTGTCAAGCGCTTATAAAGGATAAGCACTAAACACTGTGTGCGAAAACATAATACATATTGAAATAAGATAAAAAGAATCATTTACAAATTTATGATAAAAATGGTATGTTGTGTGATATAACAATATCTACACATACACCCGTACACACATTTAACGTATTTAATACACACATAAAAGTAGATATAAAATTTAAACATAGAAATATAAAATACAAAATATTGATCACGAGTTAAAGTATAAAAATATAAAATATTAAATCTTAAATATAAAATTTTGCATCTAAAATATAAAATTGAAGTCTAAAATATAAAATTTGAAATATAAAGTAAGACCTTAGGAATATAAGCATATGATATGCACAGATAAATATATTTTGCATTTATTTTTAGTGTCTATAATTTTTTCTATTTTTGTTTTATTTTCTGTTACGAATTTGTTTAGTAGTTTTTTGAATTTAAATGGAAGATGTATATTTATCATTTCGTTTGGAAGCGAATTCATAATTTTGGGGCCTAAGTAATTTGAACTCCTTTGTCCAACAGTTTTATTCATATGTGGGACAGAAAAGGGATCTTTTTGTCTGGTTTCATATCTGGAGTTGTGAGCAATCTCAAAAGTGTGTTTGTTTTTAAACGAGTAATGAGCAACGTTATAGAAATATATTTGTCTAGGATTGAATAGCTGAATTTCATTTAGTAACTGGTCTGAAGAATAATTTTGGGGTTTTCTTAAAATAATTTTATAAAAACGTTTCAATAAATTTTCTAATTGGAGCAAATGGGTTTTCAGTATTCCACCCCAAGCAATTATTCCGTATGTGAGGTGTGGTACTAATAGAGCAGCAACAATTGATCGAGATTGAATATTTCTCTCATATACCAGAGCAGCAACAATTGATCGAGATTGAATATTTCTCTCATATACCAGAGCTGATAGGCAGCAGTATGAAGTTTAGAAACAAGGTCCTCTCAATGAGACTTCCAATTTAGGTGTTTATAGACATTCAATCCCGAGAACTTTACTCGAGTGTCATTAGTGGAGATTACAGGCGACCCAAATGAAATATTTTCACAAGTTTTCTGGCAATTACGAAACCGCAGGCACTGTGGTTTATTCATATTCAAAAATAGAAGGTTAGCCGAAAACTAGTCTGCGTACATTGTGAAGGATGCTGGCACATGGAGCCTGTCTATGTCGTTGATATAGATTATAAATAAAATAGGGCCAAGTACCTACCCTTGTGGAACACCCAAAACTCAAAATAAAATAGCATATGAACCTATTTATTTGTGCCTGTAACCGTTTACCAGATTCCACTGTCAGAACAAAAATATCATTGCAAATGTGCTAATTCGTAATTTTCGAGTTATTAATACAATTTCTAGTTATTTCCTGTTCTGTAAACTTTTTTTGGTGTTCAAAATGGTAATTTATGTAACGAATCCGGACAATACTGCTTTATATAGGCGAGTAAAGACGAAGTAGGGTCATCACAAAAATATAGTACATTCAAACTGTATATCATGAAACACACTTTAAAATACTTTTTTATGGTGTTAGTTCCGTTGAAAAAAAAACTCAAAAAAATACCCAACCTCTTAAAAAAATTTGAACATTGCACATTGATTTCTGGTTACCTATGGGTGAATATATCAAAAGTACTTATGAATATGAGGCGAGTACCTATTAGCGGCAATTAGCAAAAACAGGGCCCTAGTTTTGTTTTTTCGTTAATATCGCGAGAAACGTTGGTCTGAGGTAAAAGCTGACCACAAACGTAATGCATTATTTTTTTATACTTTTTATTGTATTCCTAATGGTTACCGAGTTATAGGGTGCTAAAAGATAGCATTTTTTCTAAAACTGTCGAGGAGCGCACGATTGTGCAAATTAAACTAGGTACTCCTTATTATAGTACATATTTCAGAGAAAATTTATTTAAATTGTTTGGATATAATTGTTGGCATTCAGTATTGATGAAAGGAAGGATAATTGTTGAATGAAACATGAAACATTTTAGATAGCAAGGGTTGTTCGTAGTACCCAGGGATATTTTGTTGAGATTTTAAAGAACCACAAAGATATTCTCGCTCTTTTTCATTGTCAACATACCAACACTAAATCAGTTCTTATCGGAAACCTATTCATGTTACCTGTTCAAGTTTACATGTTCGATTCATGCAGAGTAGTTTTGATTTCCGTACGCCATCTACATTCGTCTTGTTGTTCTTGTACAGGCTGAATTTGAGTAAAAAAAATAATAGAATAGGATTTTATTTCTATTACAGAGAAAGAAAAGCAATTAGCAAGATGTGATATTTGCAAGCAGGTTCTTTCTTTCAAATTTTCTGTGACAAATTTAAAGTGTCATATGCTTAAAAAAACATCGAAAATTGTAAAAATACTTCTTGTGCATACCTTCAGCGGATGCGATACGACTTCGGCTGCATATCAAAAAAGGAAACTTTCCTGTTTCAAATTGTCCAAAATGTAAGATGTACTTCAAAGTATATTGCTGATATATTTAACAGCTCAAGTTATTCATAAATCTAGATCAAAACACTGTGCTTGCTGGACGCTTGACCAAAAGTCATGCGAGAGTGCAACCCTTATTTTATTGTAATTCATTCACTTTGCAATAGTTTTATAATAAAAAATTCACATTGATAACTATAACTGTTCTAGTTTTTACCAATAAGTATAATAATTTATAGTACTTATTATTGCTAAGCGCTCTGTCTATTTGCAAACTCTGTACATAATTAACTGCTGCTAACTATAGAACTCTACTCATATTATCTTTGCAGAGTTCTTCTTAATAACCCTTTTATATTCTTCTCTCGTCCACATGCATGAAACCATCTGGAACAAGCCGGAACGCTGAGGCATCAGAATGCCGAGCTCGATTTTTCATGCGGTAAGGTCTGGCTCCAGAATCGTTACAGTATACATTAATCGGTAGTCATGTTTATATGTTGTTTTACTGCACGCTTACCTACTTTCTTTTACCTACATGTTCTTACCGAGATAAGCAGATTGCAATGCCTTCTACCAAGAAGCGATCAAGAGTTGATTGATTTTTCTGTACACAATTTTCTTTGGAATGTCCTCAGAGTTTTTCGTCGCATATTTCATTGTTTAATATACCTCATGCATGTCTATCTTTATATACAAAGCTATGAATTTAATCTCCTCGCAATCATTCTTGGTATCCGAAAAATTGTTGACACATTATCAAATATTAATCGAAATGCCATGTTGTACCGCGCTAGCTTGCATGCTTTTTCATAAAACGCTATCTTTCAGCACTCTATAACCTATAACTCGGTAACCAGTACAAGAAAAATGTTTGTAATCATTTTTGTTGAAAATTTAATGAGCTTCAAAAAGGGCTCTTTTTCGCTAATTACCGCTAGAGCCTCATACTCATCAGGACTTTTGGTGTATTCATCCGTAGGTACCTTTAACTGAGTGTGCTAAATTTCAAAACTTTCGGATTCTACTGAAGTTTAAACCTCGTTTTGACTGGACATTGTGTAACCAAAGGAAAAATGTTACAGGTTCAGTCCCAAATTAAATAAGAATGAAAAATAAATTTTCACGAGGTGAATAATTTTTTTTTTATTTTCAGCTAGACCCAATGCCTCAGGTATTATCAGAGGATGCTATCCTGCAGGGTCTGATGTACAAGATTCCTGTGAACTATTGAAAGAACAAATTGCTTCAAAAAATGACAAGGTAATATCTTGTCATTCATGTAATTCAACAAGATGTAACACAATACGTTTGTTTTCTGATGGTTCAAGTGGTGCAGAATCGAGTTATTTTTTTCTTGTGATGTGTATCAATTTGATCTTTGGTATTATAATTACTTCATCTGTTTGAGATACTTCAAAGTAATTAATTAGATTTAACGTAAGACAATTTTTGTAGGGTTTCGTGAATAAATCCTCAATTTTTGTATTAAATTCGTATTATTTTAGTGATAATATCTTTCTCACCTAATCCAACACTATCGTCGATAAGGAGGGTGATACTGGGTGATAGTAGGTACCTCCCTCAACTGTATTTTCTTACGTAGAGAACGCTGTAGTAGGTATACTAGCCAACGCCCAATTTATAATCAATCCCGGTACTAAGTAACCCCCCGCCAAGAGGTAGGGAATATGGGTAAAATTCAGATTTAGACTAAACTTTCACAGATGCTTTAAATCATAATAAAAACACTATATCTAATAAAAAAATTGCGCAGAAACACCTTTTTCAATTTTTTTTTGATAATATTTATGTCGGTACTTGCTTTCAAAACACTAAAACAATCTGTTGGACGGAGTATTATATGCATCTTTTCGATTAAAATACTGTTTTTTCATCACAAATACTTTCTCCCACACACACACTTTTGACAGTATATGACTAAAATAATCCTAAGGTGAAAAATATGGAAAAAAGTAACAATGGAAATACGCGCGCTCGCCCAACATTTCGCAAATTCGCGCGCGCGGATTTGCGAAATGTCGGGCGAGCGCGCTCGCTTCGCTCGCATATTTCTTTCTTTGAACCTCCATCAAGAAATATGGGAGGGATATCCACATATAAAGTTGAAAATTATGGAAAGAAGTATCAATGAAAATGCGCGCGCTCGCTTCGCTGGCATATTTCTTTTCAAGAACTTCCATCAAGAAATAATGTAAAGTTGAAAATTATGGACAGAAGTAGCAAATGGAAATGTGCGTGCTCGAAAAACGCGAAAAGGATTACATGAAATTACCTGGAATTATCTTGTCGTAGTGTGAAAACACCACCGCATTTTGAACACGGATACCCCCCATCTTGAGGTATTAAACCCCATGTTCTCAAGTTAACAAGCAAAACCTGTTTATTTTCACATATCTGATGAAGACGAATAAGATTAGTTGTCAATTTAATGAAAGACATTAAATACTAACTACTATTTGTCATAAAAAATACAATTTTGTTATAAGATAACTAGATTGAAATAAAATTATATAATATTTAAAGTAAGACACAAAGGATTTGTTAACGCCTACGTGTGTGCGCATACGCATACATGTACCCAGACAGCATGGTATATCCCAGGAATATTCCTCAGATGTCTCAGATCATATATATATATATTCCGAATAATCATGGAGTATTCCTGGAATATCTATATACCCTGGGCACATTCAAGGAATATACTGCCGTGTGAAGATAAAGAGCAGTAAGTATGTGCAAAATAATTATTTTGAGTTACTTATTGCCATTCTAGTATTGTCTGCTCTATACAATTCATTTTTATTCCGATTTTAAGTCAAAGAGCATTTATTCACTGACATTATTGAATAAGTATTATTTTTCCACTAAAGGAAGAAATCTACTTACTGCCCTTTACCTTCACACGGCAGTATACAAAGTAGAATATTTCAAGATCATTCTTGAAAGAATATACCAGGAATATTTCAATGTGAATATTCTGAGTTAAATATTTCTGGAATATTACTTATTGCATATTCTTTATAGTACATTCAGGGAATGTTATGCAAGGAATATTCGTGGATTATTCTATACAAGACGTTTCCATATATTTGCATATTTCCATATTAGCGCGCTGATCCTTGATCCATAAAGGATTTTTGTTTCTCTATGGCCTAATCTCTATTTTGATAAGTACTTAGCAAACTTCACATTTGACAGAGAATTACTAATAATTTAAACATTTAAACTCAGTTTGCATGCAGCTGCCTTGTTATTTAAACTTCCCGCCATTACAGTTACCAATCACACAGCCCTCATTCGGTATAGTTATTCCCACAGACCTCATGTTATTCCATGCATTTCAACAAGTGTCGTCTGTCGTCTGGGAAGTTTCAGGTTTAATTTTTCATTTCAACTTGTTTTAATGAGTATTTGAACTGTTTTTTTTTATTTAGTGATTTGTGTAGTGTTATATAAAACGTAAGTAAACTAAGTAGTTTTTGAATAATACTTTCCTTCAGAATGGAATGGCTGGTAAAAAAATAGTTTTATATCGCCACGGGTAGGTGAGCCATTATACCTATCATCTCTTCGATGATAGAAACCATCTGAAGTTATGTCCAATAATTTCTGTGCATGAGATGTTTCAACGAAATTTGAAAGCATTCATTACAATCTGATTATAATTAATATTGGGAACAATAATTATGCTATATTTTTTAGGTTATGTCTCACCGTTCTGGCCTAACATTGTAGCTGTTAATTGTACCATTTTCATTTAATTTTCAAGAACTCGTGTGTCATAATGATTCAGAAGACTCTGACGAACGCCATTCCGAGAAGCAAATTGAAAATGATAATATCATCAGCAGTATAGATTTAGGTTCCGCTTCGAACCATTATTCTTATATAAATAAAAGTAGATTTATAAATACAGTATAAAGTCTACAAGTTTTTAATGTATTTGAAATGTTCACACTGAATTAGATTATCAAGAAAATATTACAGTCTAGTCAATCACACACTATTATAATGAATTTTTCTAGATGCAATTCAACGCTGCCTCAATAGAACATCTCTGAAGGACATTGAAGTGGTGGTATCTGTTACCTCGCAAAATCCTCCGACCGATTGAAAAGAAATTAGTAAGTATGTATAGAAGTTACTTGTAACTTGTACCTATATTTCTCCATTATTGATAGATTATGGTTTCTAGTAAAATTCGAAGAAGACCAATATATTTGCCTCATATTTTTCAGTAACAATATATTCACTGAAGACTTATTTCAAGAGTTAATTCAAAACCTTTATAAATGAACAACCTCCCATTCATTTTCAGATTTAAGAGGCATTGTTTAGTTTCGAATTCTACACATTAAACTTACAAATGAACATATATTTCATTTACCAACATACCAAATATCAAATCGCACAATTAATATATTTTTTTCAGGGTTCTCAATTCAGCAGCCTTAACGGATGTCCCAGAAATGGACGAGTAAATAGGATTTGATTTTTTTCTTATTTTAAAATTAGATATCACACCCTGTTGAAATTTGATAATAAAGCAATTGTACACCTTTGTAGAGATAAACTTTTCTTCCTGAATTATATATAATCCTCAAATTGTAGAGCAACTGTAGACACGTGTTTCAGACTGTTGGAATCATGAGTACAGTGTAGCTAAGTGCAAAGATGTATAACACTTTTTACGAAGTCAGAAGTGTTGCACATCTTCGCACTTGGCTTCACTGTACTGATGACCAACAGTACAGAACAAACCAACAAAGGAAAGTGAATAGAAACCCAAACCAACAGAAATTTTGTCCCTTCTGCAAACGTCAAGGCCATAATTTGAATGAATGTCGAACAAGACAATTTCAGACATTCCCGCATACACACCAAAATTTCCAAAGACTCAACTATCCCCAAAACAACACAAACTTTCAGCAAAGTCCAAGATTCAATCAGAATCCCAGAAGACCCCGTCAACCGACAAACCAAACTCAACCCCAATTCAGACCACAAATAATTAGACCGAATCCAAATTTTAACCAACAAAGGCCCTCAGCCAACCAACAAAGGCCCTTAGCCATTCACCAAAACCCGAATTTTAACAGATTCAACACTCAAAGGACTCATCACAAAATCCAAACTCTGATGATTATACTGCTAATCATCAAGAACCACAATACCCCAATAATGATAGTCATACAGATGATTATCAAGACTACCAAGACCTCAATGCTGATGGTTATACTGCTAACTATCAAGAATACCAAGAGTATACGAATTTTTACGATCATACCGCTGATCCGTATAATTCTGAATACACGGAAACTCAACCAAATTCGTATGAAAACTTTCAGGATTTTCCTCTAGGTCCCACATCCTTCGATCCACCTATCAATCAATCGATCGACCCCATTTCAGAGCTCCAAGCACAAGTACAAACTCTGAAAATATCGGACAATCTCAGCCCGAACTTGAACTTCCCAGAACAAATGTTCCTGTAACACAATCACTCACAAAAAATTCAAAAAATTTATATTACATCATGGACGCAACCAATACCGATAGAATACTCATAGATACAGGTGCTGGTCTGTCCATCTTCAAACCAAAAACAGTTCAAAATTATTTCAACAGATCACACGAAAACATGTAAATACAAGAAATCACTGACCAAAAGATTGTTATTTCAGAATCAGTAATGATCCCCTTTTCCATAAATAACCCCCACAAAGTGTTCATTTATAGTTTGGACATAGATTATGACGGTCTCTTAGGATCCGATTTTTTGGAACATTATCACTGTATAGTGGACCTGAAAAATGAACAACTCATAACGGATTTCAAAACCATTCCCCTAATCAAAGTAACCGACTCTGAAGACCCAATGAAAAATATAATTGATACGCCTGTGGATAACATCCAAAACATTATTTCGATTGAACCTCGTACAGAACAGATTTTTTCACTCAAATGCAACCTATACTGTTAGCCTAGGTGAAGGAAAGTGTGAGACTACCTAACGCATTAGTAAAAATAAATCACAAAGGTGAATTTCTCACATCAGTGATTAATGCTTACGCAATACCAAAAACTGTAAATTTTTCCGAAATAAAACTTGAACCAATTCAAAATTACTCCATCAATAATTTTAACGAAACCGAAAACTTGAACATAGAGACAGAAATTTTGAAATTCAAAATCAACTACGGTTAGACCATCTGAACGAAGAAGAGGCTGAACTTATAACGGATGTTTGCCTTGAATATTCGGATATATTTTATTTAGAGGGTGACCAACTTACGTTCACCAACGAAATAAAACACTCTATTGACACTCTATTGACACAAAAGACGCGAAACCAGTTTTCACGAAGTCATATCGCTATCCCCAAATTCACAAGGAAGAGGTGAAGAAACAGATGAGCAAAATGCTAGAAGACGGCATTATACGCCCTTCTATTTCCCCGTGGTCGTCTCCTGTGTGGGTCGTCCCGAAAAAAATCGACGCTTCTGTTAAACAGAAATGGCGAGTCGTCACCAACTACAGAAAGCTGAATGAACTTACTGTGGACGATAAATACCCGCTACCGATGATCTCTGATCTTCTAGATCAACTTGGCATGTGTCAATATTTCACCACCATAGATCTAGCGTCTGGTTTCCACCAGATAGAGATCGATACTAAAGACATTTCGAAAACTGCCTTCACAGTTTAAAATGGTCATTACGAATTCATCAGAATGCCATTTGGACTGAAGAATGCACCCGCGACATTCCAGAGAGTGATGGATATCATACTACTCGGAATCCAAAATGAGCGATGTCTCGTTTACATGGATGACATCATCATTTACTCTCCGACGATACACGAACACATATCCCGACTGAAAGAAGTTTTCAACAGACTCAGGCATGTAAATTTAAAAATACAGCCAGACAAGTGTGAATTCCTCAGGAAGGAAAAGTAGCATATCTGGTCATCTCATTACCAAAGATGGTGTGAAACCAAATCCAAGCAAAGTCGACTATATAATTAATTTTCCGGAACCCAAAAACCAAAAGAGGTCAAATCCTTTCTTGGGTTAGCTGGATATTAGAGACGTTTTATTCAAAATTTCGCCAAGTTCTCGAAACCACTTACTAAACTACTTCAAAAGGATACCCCGTTCATTTTTGGCAATGAATGACAAACTTCTTTCGAAGAACTGAACCAAACACTCATTTCGACTCCTATACTCATATACCCTAATTTCGAAGATACATTTCTATTGGCGACAGATGCAAGTGCATTTGCCATTGGTGCTGTACTCTCCCAAGGCCCAATTGGTAAAGATTTGCCGATCGCATATGCCTCAAGGACACTCTGTTCAGCGGAATCCAAATACTCCACTATAGAACGAGAACTTTTGGCCATTGTATGGGCTGTCAAACATTACAGACCTCACCTATTTGGTAGAAAGTTCAAATTGATAACTGACCACCGCCCACTTAGGTACGTGGTTATTTTCTATCAAGGACCCTGGAAGCAGACTTGCCAGGTGGCGCCTTAAATTAGAGGAGTATGATTATGAAATCATCTACAAACCAGGGAAGATCAATAAAAACGCTGATGCGCTATCCATAATCAAAATTGATCCACCCAAAGGATGTTTCATCAAAAATTCAAAAATTATTTCCCCCGGTAGATTGATTTTACCCTCGAACGAAGACCCTGATATACAGATAATTTCAGACAGTAACGAAGAACAAAATAAACCAAACCTCGAAGTCAAAAGAGAAACCACCTGATTCAGAAAATAGGTACTTCTGAAGCAGAAGAAACTCCGGAAAACCAAGAACAATTTTCTATTGAGCAAACGGCACAAGAATTCCGAAATTTTATAAACTTATATAAATCAAGATCTCTCATTGATTATTCAAAAGTTGAATATTCAAATTGTCAATTACTCGACTAGGAAAATAAACATATTTTGATTTTTCCCCAACAAAATAATGTCAAAGACTTTCACTACACAATATTCGACGATTTATTCGAACAAGAATATGATTTTCGCAGTCTCAAAATTAACATCTTATCAAGTAAAACAGTCAAAAACCGAAAGTACTATATTGTCCCTCTAACATTCGATGTAGAATCTGTGGTAGAACATTTGTTTCTATCTTTGTATAGAAATCAAAATGAACTTGACCCCTCACACACACTTATAGTGTTGAGAATAATTTGGAGATTCTTGAGATACTTTGTTTTATTTACGCAGAAAAGGAAATAAAATTTAAAGTGTGTCAAAATATCATCACCAACCCAAGCCCTGGCCAAATTCCAATAATAATCGACCAATACCATAATGGAAAAACTAATCTACCTACATAGAGGAATCAACGAAACCATTCGTAGAATAAAAGAAAAATATAGTTGGCCCGGTTTAACGAAAAATGTCGAAAATTATATTAGAGCATGTGAAATTTGTCAAAAAACCAAAATATGTAGACAAAATCTTAATAATCCCCTCATTATAACCGAAACCCCTAGAACTGCATTCGAAAGAATAAATATCGATATAGTAGAAATTCCGACGAGAAATTATGCACTCAGCATACGAGAACTTACAAAATATACGCAAGTATTATTAGAAGACAAAACAGGACGTACCGTAGCCAATGCCTTAATTGGATATTTTCAACATTACGGAACACCTTTAAGAATTCACTGCGACTATAGCTATCTGAAACTTGTAACAAAGTGAGCCAAATTGGAGCATGTACTATTATCACAGAGCGAGTTGTTCGAGTGGTAGTTTTTTTTATCTCAAAATGAACAAGTGTCGAGATCCGGGTCGCTGTTAATTTGCATGGTGGATCCGGCATCCATTTTTTTCTATTTTCAATTGACGAAAAAACGTATGTTTTTCTAGTATTTTAAAAATAATGTTTGATACAATGAAAATCACTAAACAAATAAGATCAAATATCAAAATGAACAAAACAACAACAACAATGACATCTGACAAAATCCTCCAAATAACAAACCCCTTTGAAACTCTCAAAAAGGAAGCTGCTTTGGAACATGATGTTCGTAGTCTGTCATCAGTCAGATCATTTCAGGAGTTACTCGCAACTATTCGGTGCAACTCCTTGAGCCCATGGCTCACGGTCAAATAGTTTGATCAAACTACTCCGAAGTGACGTAATTTATATGAGTTTATTTCACAAAATTTGAAGCAAACCACTGGAAATGACGTTACTTGAAGGCAGTTTGACCAAACTATTTGACAGTGAGCCGCTTTAGGTGGAATTCCGTGTACCATAGAATTCTGAAGTCGACAGTTGTCTCTTTCTCTCTCTCTCACTCATTATATCGACTCGGAATCCCACCCGCTCCTTGCCCTTGCTCCTTACTCGCTGTGACAAGTGACAAATGAATATAGACTATTGTTATTATTCGACTTCCGGCAATGGTGGAGGACTGACGGCGTTCTCGTGTCTCAAGTCAAGTTCAAGTGTGTGAATGTTATAGTGTAGTTTGTGTTGTGATGTCTGCCGGCTTTAGTACGTGCAATTACCCAATTTATAAGTGTTTGTGACGTCTGCCGTATACCACAGTTTTTTAACCGTGGTTGAACGTGCAATCATATCAAAAAAAGTTTTTTTTTGTTTAATTTTTTTTGTGTGGAGGTATTGACTTGAGCAAAATTCCCCCTCCACCCCCTGACGAAGTCCCCACTACTCTCGCCAGTAACCAGGCTGCGGTAGGACGGATCCCTACGTAGTGGGGAGAATGCTGGTTGAATGCGCCGAATGGAAGCAATGCCAAGAAAAAATGTATAAGAAGAAGAAGAAGACTATTTTCTGTTAATTATTGTTTTTGTTTTCATGTAATGTTAGTAATCACTGCAATCAGGGGATTCTTTTTTTTTTCTAGGCATCTTAGTAGTAGTAACTTTTGCTATGTACAAGAAAATGTGTAAAAATCCCATTATGTGTAATATAGCATATAGCTTATTTGACTGTATGAGTATGACTTACTGAAAGTGTTCCAAAAACATCTGGCAAGTGGCAAAACAAAAAGTTTTTGAAAAATGGAAGTGTTTGAAAATGATGAAAACAAGAACATATATTTGGTGGATTTTCCCAACATTTGCCGAATATGTTTGATGCGAAGTGATTTGCGCTTACTCGAAGAGGAAGATCATTTGATAGAAGTATTCCTAACCCTTACTAAGATTGATGTAAGTTGTTATATCTCTTCATTTTCATCTTCAAAACTATAGTGAATTCATGGTTGACAAAACTCGTAAGATTTTCCATAAAATAGTTCATAGCTTTTCATGCACAACTTATACAAATAGACCCCAATGCATAAAGTTTACTTCTAGGTTATAAATGATTTAAAATTGTACCACTGAGCATTGTTATTTCCTAGTCATCTTCAGTTATGTGTTACATTGTCGTGCATGAATTCACCATTAATGAGTTCTTCCCTACAAGTCTAGTGTCTCAAGACGGCCAGCGCTATTTAATAAGTTTCAGTATTTCTTTTGATAATGATATCAAATTTAGTATTGAATATTTCCTTGCCTGTAATCCAGTCTGAGAATTTTTAGCAACTGGTGTTTGTAGGACAGGTTCTTATCCTAATAACTTGAAAAACGTAGACAACCCTTTTGTCTGAAGTCATTTTTATATCAAATGGTAAAACTTTAGAATTTATTGCATCTGACAACTACAACCTCCAAAAATTCAAAAGGAATTTTAACAAATTCCTTTAACAACTTCTCTTGATGATCATATATTTGAGTATACTTCTTTTTGGTGTTAAGGATGTTTTCCCATACATAAAATGATGTCTAATGTGACTACTGCAAAAAAGTTTTGCTCAGAAAAGTAATCTGCAAAACCATATACTAAACTCACACCGGAGAAAAGCTATTCAAATGTGATTGGGGCCAAAGTAGTTTCTCTCGGAAGCAGAATCAGAAAAAGCACTTCATGTGTGATATTTGTGAAAGTTTCTCTCGTTTGCAGAATCTTAAAAGGCATGTTCTCGCCCACATTGAAGAAAAACCTTTCAATTGAGATAGCCGCGAAGAAAGTTACACCCAAGTAGGTTCGGAAAAATAATTCACTAACTCGTACTGAAGAATAAATAATTGTTGTGAAAAAAATGTCTTTCTTTACAAAAGCATATACTCCTTCTTTTTCACTGAAGAAAAACCATTCAGATGTGATGTTTGTGATGAAAGGTTTTCTTTCATTCTGTTGCTTTCTCTCCTGAAGAAACTAATAAAGATTAGCGAAATATTGAGATCAACAACAAAAAATTAGTTTTATTGATAAACAGGCCGCAAACCCAAAAATTCCCAAAATAGGTTTATATAATTATATGGTGATCTATTGTCCTTAGAAGAAACATTTTCACGACGTTTCGGCAAAGTCTCATTGCCATTGTCATATGTTTGGCCTCTATAAGTGTGATATCAATTGAGAAATTGCTCAAATGTTTACGAAGCAGACTTTATCAGATATTCATCATCAAAAATCCAAGAAATCTCTTCTGTATACCTTCTTTGGAAACGTGCTCAAAATTAACGTGAGTTGGTGGACAATAATGGAATAATATATCCCATGTTATGATTTGTTTTTTTACCTCGTTTGCTATCAGTGCAAAACTCATACAAAAGCGCGTCAATAATTTGTTCTGCTTCTGTTTTACTAATTCTGTGTCGACGCGTCCAAGAGCAATAGATCTTTATTTGAATGCAAATATATGATCACTATAAAAAAGTCAAGTTATTTCAGTATTCTCGTGATGTTTCTCATCACTATCAAGCGATCACAAAAGATTAAATATACTGGGATCACACCAGCTGACTGTGGGAGAAATACCACGAATAGACGCCCTCAAAATCCTTAAATTCCTCAAGGAATTGGGGCTTGAGGGGCTGCTGTGAACGAGAACACCTTTGAAATAGCAGAAGAAGATGGGACACAATAGATCTAATTAGGTCGCAGCGCATCAGTCACCATCCATTTTTACCATTACCATCAAGCGATTTAATAATTTCGTAGTTTTCGATAATAATTGACAAATAACAGTAACATGTTGACCGCCGCAATGGACTATTTTTAACATATCTTGGGGCGGAGCTTTTTTTTGTTTTCAACATTCATAAACCTAATAACCAGGCTAGGAATTAAATAATGATCCTATTTACTCTGTAAGTATTTTTTTAGGCGCGGAGCAAGTGTACATCGCGCGGCCTGAAATACCAGTTACAGATATTATATGTATTTTAACCTTTGAGGCCAGGCCATTTAATTTTTTTTTTGTTTAGTGGGCCGCATATTTTTATCTTCAATATCATTTCTATTATATTGCGAAGCAAACCATAGCAAAGTGGCCTTAAATGAAATACTACATGCAAACAAAATAAGTGAGTAGCACGACTCATATAATTAAGGGGCCGTGTGAGTCGCACCTGCTTCGCTTGGCGCCCAACGTGGTAAACAGATTTTGTAGTCTCTAAAATTATATCGTCCATTCTGGCCTTTCTTTCACGCCATTTGCTTTCGCAGTAGAAAATTTTCTTTCAGCATAATCTAATTCGAGATTTGAAGAGTCTCCAACATTAGAAGGTTTATCCACAACTGTTATTTGCCATGAAGTAATGTCATGAGAGCAAAGTTGTGCTGCCAAGATGAGTTCCAGTGCTGATTCACTACTGCCTGGGGTCCTATTCTTGACCATTCGCAATAAGAACGAGTGCTCGTATCGTTTCATTCTGAGTTACTAATAGCGTTGAAACGACATGAAGAGAAAATCAGACTGTGACGCTACTCGTACACATTACTATTGCGAACGGTCAATAATACCAGCCCTAGATCCCCATTTATCGTCGACAACAGCCGTTTTGAAGGTTCCAAGTTCAGGCTTTTCGTTCTCTTTCACTCCGCCATTCAACGATAATTCAGTAGCGCCTGTGTCTGGATTTTCATCTTTCTACCTCGAAGCAGAAGTAGATGTAGTAGGCAGAAAAATGGCAGATAGAGAATGCTGGCTTTCTTAGACGTTCTCATTTCTTGGAAAGAAGGACGTTTGGGGCATACGGTAATCAGAAAAACAACACACACCTCTGTCGATACTTCCACAATACATCAAACCATTATCCATGCCAAAGACAATGTAATATAAAGACATTATTGGTATCCAGCCAGAAGAATCTGCAGAACTAATAAATCAACCAAAAAACGCTCTTATTTAATAATGGTTTATTGAGAGGTGTATGAAACACAGAAGATAAAACTGACGGAAAAATGGACAGCTTACACCTGATGACTGTCCGGACAGTTGACCCAGTAGTAGTCAAACTGACAGAAGAAAAGCATTATTTCCGTATGTTCCCAAAGTTACAGTTCGGATTGGCCGTATTTTACGAAAATATAAGATTTATAAATCTTCGAATAAACTGAAAGACCATTTGAAATCAGCGAAGAACAAACGAGACGTGCTAAGCTTCTCTGAGGTATACCACATTCCATAGGCGCGTTCCAGCAATATAAATGGGTACAGCACTTGCATTCCAATACTCTCGGGCTTTACGCACCATGTTTCTATGGCAACGTTCATATCGAATTCAGGAAACGTTTCGTTGAAACAAAAGTCAATGAGCACCATATATCGGTTAAGACACGCAAAATTCGCTGTCGCAGAAAATTCTCTCAACAACGATAATCAAAGAGTGAAATTTAAAGAAACTCAAAAGTCATCTCTGAATCTGCTTATTCTAAGAATCTTTCGGAAAGCAATTGAAATCCAGAAACACCATAACTTCGACAGAATCAAAGAAGACTACAACTAAACAAATCTTGGCTACCACGTCTCAGAAATACTAGCAAATTCTGGGTACCTCTGAACTGAAAATAAATGAAAATTACGAAATTTGTTTTGCTCTATAACTTTATATGAAACTAGCGAATTATCGTATATTTAGAAAAAGGCGACACATTCTAACTAATTGTAGCGGCAAATTATGGAATAATCTCATTCATTTTCTTGAAGTTGTCTTGCTAACCTTAATAGGTTGTTTGTCCGGAGTACACGCTCTGTTGTTGGTTTAGTTTCTATGTGCAACCCTTTCGCGTTCTACGGGGTTGAGTATGAAGACCGGTATATTGCTGTTTATTTTTGCTTTCATTTCAAAATTCTTACCAATGTAACTTTCTGCTACAGCGGATGATATCCTTCCGCAGCGCCGGCTTTGATTTTTGATACCCAGTATAGTAATAGCTAAAAAAGAAGCAGCCAATACCTATTTGGCAATTATACTAAGTATCATTGAGAATTGATGCTTTTTCGGTATGAAACAAAAAAGTACCTAATGGTTCATGTTAGCTGGATAAAGAGCAACAAACTTTCATACATCATTTATTTGTTTTGATCACCAGGATGTTTTATGAAACTTCAGTTTTTGTTTCGTTTAAACGAGAAGATACTGAGGAATAATTAATTCACAAATTATATTTCTGAGCCCATGACCTGTGATGCAGTTGTTGAATTATGATAAAAAATCAAATAGATAACCTCCTAACCATAAACTCCTCTTTGTTCATTGTAGAAATATATCTTCTAACACCATTTACCGGTCTTACAGTCATAAACTTGAGCAAGCAAATGTTTCTTTTAAAGGTACGTTCAACAGTCAATTTCACAAGGAATATATGCAGTGACTGCATCTTAACACTAGAAGATACATCGTTGTTTATTGCCATCTCCAAATATAATGACGCAAGGTGGGAGAAAAACTTCATGTTGATCAATGAGAATGAACAGGTGGAAACAGTTGATTATGGAATGTCTCAAGCACATGTAAAAAGCGAAAAAATTGATATGAAAGGATTTGAAATTTGTCGCATATGCTCTTCAACAAGTAGCCTTACACCGTTTGAAGAGAAAACACAGTTAATGCAGCTATTTGAGGATATTACAAACATTGATGTGAGTGCTTTGCTGATTGTGGAGTTATGAAGTTTTGAGTGTTGATACCCATTTCATTTTTCAGGTAAAAGCTGAGTGCTACGTCTGCCATAGGATTAGTATATGTAAGAAATGTATAAACAAATTAGAAAAAATATCATTATTTATCAGTGTATCGGTGTGTAATGATACGAAACTTACAAATACTTTTATCAAAAATAATTCTCTGGAAGCTGATGTTTTTTTAGAAGCAAATGCAAACAATATTGGTTCATCAAAGTGTTATGATATGAAATTTGAATGTAAAGACAGAAATGAAGTGAAGGATGAAAATGATTGTTATGAAAATGCATGCAGTTATGAAAGCAAAAATTTGCATACAATTGTTGATATAAAGGAAGAAATTGACATTTCTGAAGAGCAAATCTACCATAATGGATTAAAATCATTTTGTAAAATAAGCTACTCTAAAGAAAACCCAAACGAGTGTGGTCCATGTAAACTCGAGTTCCGTACAGAGTCCCATCTGAAAATATCTTCAGAAGAATTTGATATCGATTTGGAATCCCAGTCTAGAGCAAATCAATTCGAGTGTGGTTATTTGGAGGACAGTTTACAACAGGGTTCTTTCATCCATTCCAAAGAAAGTCCCTTTAAATGTGACTGCTGTGAAAAAAGTTTCGCACGAAAGTCGTGTTTACAACAGCATATGCTCATCCATACTGGTGAAAAACCATTCAAATGCGATGTTTGCGAAAAAAAGTTTACTTTTAAAAAAGGTCTGCGACGACACTTGGTCATCCATTCTGGAGAAAGACCTTTCAAATGTGATAGATGCGAAAAAAATTTTACTCGAAAAGACAGATTGCAACAGCATTCTCTCATCCATTCTGAAGAGAGGCCTTTTAAATGTGACTTTTGTGAAAAAAGTTTCACCCAAAAGTATATTTTGAAAGGTCATTTACTCACTCACAATGACGAAAAGCCATTCAAATGTGATTGCTGCGGAAAAAGTTTCAATCAGAAAAATAATTTGCGCAAACATTTACTAACTCACAGTGAAGAAAAGCCATTCGTATGTAAAATATGCGAGAAAAATTTCACTCACAAGCGTACTTTGCAACATCATATGCTAACACATACTGAACAGAAGCCATTCAAATGTGAATGTTGCGAGAAAAGTTTCATTCTGAAACAAAGTTGGCAGCATCATTTGTTCACTCATTCGGGAGAACGGCCTTTCAAATGTGACTTTTGCGAAAAAAGTTTCGCCCTGAGGCAGACTTTGAAAGGTCATTTACTCACTCACGCTGAAGAAAAACTATTCAAATGTGATGGTTGCGGAAAATGTTTCAATCAGGGAAAATACTTACGGAAACATTTGTTAACTCATACAGGAGAAAAGCCATTCACGTGTGATAGCTGTGAGAAGAATTTCACTAATAGGCGTAGCTTAAAGCATCATATGCTCACTCATACTGGAGAGAAGCCATTCAAATGTAAATATTGCGAAAAAAGTTTCAGTCGGAAGGACAGTTTGCAACAGCATTCGCTCATTCATTCCAAACAAAGGCAATTCAAATGTAACTTTTGCGAAAAAAGTTTCACTAGGAAGATCATATTACAACAGCATTCATTCATTCATTCTGAAGAGAAGCCTTTTCAATGTGACTTCTGTAGAAAAAGTTTCACTTATAAGCAGAATCTGAAAAGTCATTTGTCCATTCATACTGGAAAAAAACCATTTGAGTGTGATAGGTGTGAAAAAAGTTTTGCCCAGAAACGCGTTTTAAAAAAGCATTTACTTACTCACACTGGTGAACATCCATTCGAATGTGATAGTTAAAGAAAGCATGAAAATTTGCAAAATCATTTGGTCACAGACGCTTAGGATAAATCTTCAAAATGTGATTTTTACGTATAATCTTCGTCTATTTTTTAATCCACTCAGTAATTTGGCTGGGTGATGCAAATAATAATAACGTTTTTTATTCTCGAGAAAGAATAATATGCTATGGAAACATCACACGACGCATTGAAAGCAATTTTAATGTATATATAAATATAGATATAGATAGATATTTATAGGTCCATTTAAAAGAACTTTTACAAGTTATGGGATGGGACAAGTCACGAAAAAACTCATAAAAGTAAAAATATGAAAATTTGTCAATTTAATAATTCAGTCCAGTTCCACGGAAAGTGGCCTATATCCACAAGAGTGCGGAAACTTACTTTCCGCTCATGTGCGGAAAGTAAATCGCACGCTTGTGGAAAAATGTCAAATGCGCCATTTCTAAAACCAATCTATCCATTCAAAAAGTATAATTTATTTCATCCTCAAAATACAATTTAAAAAAAGGTATCCCCTGTGGGTTTTGTTCCCGCGTACCACCGATTGAAAGTTCAAAAAGTCAAAATGCTCTACCAGCTGGTCTTATCTATCGAGGTAAGACCTATATCTTATTATGAAAATTTCATATTTGTAATAATTATCAAGTGTTAATTATGGTTTTGATATTGTAGATATGAAATCGAAGAAAATATTTCGCATTTCAAAATAATTATTCAAAAATAGTCTACATTACTTGTGCGAAAGTGATTTTTGCCCTCGTGTGAAAAATGTCACTTCTCGTACTCGTAATGTAATATACTATTCCTACACTAATGCGGAAAAATTACACTTTGCAAACTAAATTGTGGGGGTGGCCCCGTTCTCAAATTTTTCAATTTTCCTGTATCCATCCACACCACAAGAAATAAAAAATACAACAGACAAAACTGCACGAAAACCAGCTCCAGGTATAGACGAAATTCATGGTAAAGCTGTGAAAGAGGTTAGTGACATAATTCCCTTTCCACCTTCCCATGTTTTTATTCTTACATTTTGTGAAGGGAAATATCCTGAGGATTTAAAAATATCGAAGTCAATCCCAATATTCAAAAATAAAGGATCTAGGAAAGAGGTGAGTAACTACCGTAATATTTGCCTTCAATCACAGTTTGCAAAGGTCATTGACTATACATACAATATACGTTTGAATGACTTCCTGGAAAAAACTTCTGATGGCAGATTGTCAACATGGTTTTAGAAACGGAAGGTCAACTGAATCTGCAATAAGAGAACTATGTCAAGTCTACGAATATCTTAACCAGAAAAAAATCCCTATTGCACTGTACTTTGACTTGAGTCGTGCATTTAATACTGTTGATCACAATTTACTTTTAGAAAAGCTGTACCGCACCGGTGTCAGAGGTGTGGCTAATGACTGGGCAGCATCTTATTTACATGATAGATCACAAATTGTTATGCTGGAAACTGACAAATCGGATCCATCAAAGGTTACAATGGGAGTTCCACAAGGATCGATCCTAGGTCCTTTATTTTTCGTTATATTCATGAATGATATGATATACTCTTGCTCGTCTCCAAACAAAATGGTCATTTATGCTGATGATACAAACCAACTAATAGCCGAGGATGATTAGAAAACATCTGTAACTAAATCTAATAAATGTGCACAGGAATTTCTTAATTGGTGTAATTAGAACGGTTTATTAGTTAATACCTCAAAAACGCAGTATATGTGATTCTTACCGAAAAACGTTAGTTACGACCATATTCCCCTGATTAAAATAGATCGTGTGTCTATCAAACGGGTATCTGAAACTAAATTCTTAGGTATCGCACTGGATCAAAACCTAACATGGGAACCACATGTAGATAATATTGTCTCAAAATTAAGTTTTACCAAGAAATAGCAAAATAACGGAAATAGCGAATAACGGTGACATTATTTTTAACGGAAGTGATATACATAGGGCTGTATATTTGTTATGGTCGGTCTTTGAAATGTCAAGCTGTTTTGAATTGTACAAAGTTTTTTTCATATGTGCGAAGATTTTGGAAGTCGAAACGCAATGTCTGAAATAACCCTGCAAAGTATGATATTGTAGTAGTATATGTTTGAATGTCTGATATATTGTGATAGATTCTGACGTTTCATGGTGTTGTGTATGTTTTGTATGATATAAAAATGATGTAATATATTACGTACATATATTCCTCCCTCTGTGTTTTCTTTTTGATTCAATATTCTCATAAAAGTCAGTTTCGTTAATCTAATCTAATCTAATTCTGAGATACTAAGTCGGAATTAGCTAATTTTGAGATACTAAGTCGAAATTCTGACTTAACTTATCGGAATTAGCTAATACTGAGATACTTAGTTGGAATTAGCTAATTCTGAGATACTAAGTCGGAATTATCTAATTTTGAGATACTGAGTCGGAATTAGCTAATTCCGAAATTTTACTAAGTCGGAATTCTGACTCATTATCTCAGAATTTGCAAAAATAATTTTTTTATCAATAGGTGGCACTTCTACGCCTTCGTATATATACATTCTTTCAATGATTTCTAATGGTTACAGAAAAAATCTGAAAAATCAAATATCAATAATGAATTCTTTCTTCTGTGTCCCGACCTTTAGCACCCTAACAATGGCGAAGGTCACCAGAAATTACCAGCAGCCCTGGGATTCCGAACTTTCGATTCGATCACGAACGAACGAACTATCAACGATTCGAACTTCAGACGACAAGAAGTAATCGTCGGGTGTTCTCGGTACTTGATGAAAATGGAGGTATCCTGATCGTAGATCGTAGAAAATATGAATAAATGAAAAAATGAAGTAGCATTAACGTATGTAATTGAATTCAAAATCCAGAATACGTTTTTGGCATAGCAAACGGAAATATGAAAATTAGAAGTGAATTAAAAAAATGTGGACAAACCGGGAATCGAACTCAGGACCTCTTGGTTTGATTGGAAATTTACTGTAAATACCTAGCTAAATGACATTCTTGGACGATTCGACTGTAATAATTGATTCCCAATAAAATCGTCGGGTGATTTCGGTACTCGATCAGTCAACACAATAAAATCAACATGGAACGGTAAGATGATGAATTAAACCGCAAACCGCATTAAACATAAAATTCTAAATTGATAGTTGACATATTCTCAATATATTTTATTCAATCTGCTAGTTTTTTGTGATTTTAAATTTACATTATTAGTTGAAGGAGTCCAGAGTATTAATTGAACATTTTATTCTGTGAAGGAAATTAATTTCTTGAATGTTTGTTTTTGCGCTTAATTCTACCTTGTATAGGTAGGTACCTAAGGCAAAGAATATCTACATATATTCTTTGCCTAAGGTTTCCTTGAATCTAAACAAGAGTAACAGAGGAGAGGTATTGTACTGAAATTGCAAATGTATTAAATAAGTGCAAGTTTGTTACAACTTTCATATAGGTACCTACTCTGCAAGTTTGCTGTAAGAAACTATTCAAAAACAAGCAAGTTATATTAGGGGCAAGTTTTCATAATAGGTAGGTACGTGTACCTCTATACCAATTCCAACTAACTTTGAAAAGATAATCGTGGCCGTTGTTTATTGTTTAAGAAGTCGAAATGCATTTACAGAAGGTTTGGCAATTTCCGATTGTCTACAATTTCACTGAATTTGTTAGACAAATTGCCTGACTATTTCTGTAATCATTCATCCGCTGTTTTTGGAGCATTTAAAAAATTAAGAAATTTGTAATCGCAATAGGTATAAGGTAACCTGTACCATTGTTTGAATATTATTTAAACAATGCCTATACCTCTATATAATACTTTTGAAGTAAACTCTTTTTTCATTGCAGTATATAAATTATATTATTGTCATAAAATTTGATATTGCAGTAAACCGGGATAGGTAACTATACGTAACTGATAGGTATAATACTCTATAATTATATTAATAATTATTGTACTGCAATTATGTACTCACTACTCCTATTATTATCATTATAAGATGTATCTTTAATTGATAATGTATATCTTTGTTAGGAATCCATTCTCGCATAGTGTATATAGGTTCCAGTATTTCTGTTGCTTTTTGTGTTGAAATTTAATTCAAAGGAATACCTACGTACATTTGGTGCATACTTATTTGTATATCATTATGCCTAAGGTACCTACATCCTATTCCTTGAACTCGTTAATAATATTAATATTCCCAAAAAATATTGCAACAGTTGTAATGGTACCTTGAAATAATAATAAAAAAATTGTTAATGTTTCCGTCAACCGGCTCTACCTTTACGAGCACAACCCTCAGAAATCTTCGAAAGAATTCCCCATTTTTTTCAACAGGGTAATCTATTCGCCACTTAGCTATACCCTTTTCCCCATGAAATTCATTATCAACTCCCAGTAAACTTTTGGGTTGCTCTGAAAGCCATTCTGACTAAAAAATCCCTACTGCAGAAGTATGGATCATAGGTAAATAACGGGATAAAAACAAATACACAAGCAATAATGACCACTAATAAAATGAGCAACACATATATCAGACCAAGATAGATATACTGACGACAAGAAAATAGTTATCATCAACTAATCGTAAAATGTAGGCAATTTGCAACACGTTTACGATCGTCATATAGCCTCGGAATCATCAAAATCGTCTAGACGACACCATTGAGGCCTAATCGTCACTTCGGAATCCACTTTTCGTCAACTAATCGTCAAAATGTAGGCTATTTGCAACACATATACGATCGGCGTATAGGCTCGGAATCGTCAAATTCGTGAAAACGACACGATTCATGCTCGATCGTGACTTCGGAATCCCGGCCCTGAACATCAGTAATTTTGCCTTCGCATTCACCTGTCAATCTTGTCATCAGTCATCACAGACATCAAAAGGTTATGTTCGTGAGTTCGTCAGTTCGTATGAATTTATGGACTTCATGATTATTTATTAGTCGAGGCCAAGTGAGTTAATAAAAAAGAATGAATATTATTGAAATGGGTCTTATATGAGGTTTTTACAAACATCATATTATAGTGTTGATCGGGTCCCTTTTCATGTTGTGCATAAAAATAGTATAGTTTGTAACAAAACGTTAACTTCAAATTAGTTGTGAATAATGGACGTAATGAAGAACGAGGACAACAAAGAGTATGTTATAACTTTAGAAGACTTTCCATTCATTTGCCGAATTTGTTGTTTGAAGCGAAGTGATTTGAGATTATTCGAAGAAGATTATTTGTTGGATCTTTTCCATGCCATCAGGAAAATTGACGTAAGTTTCGTTTTATACATTTTACGAGACTGACTGGTATTTAAAAAAATAGTGTGTCGTTTTTTTCTTCTGACTATGAATGTCAGTGATCACTTTATCACTTAGTGTAATAATACACATGAAACATCCCATATGGTATTGCAAATTCTTGATGAACTTGAAATTTGTTTGGAGTTGTAGAAATTTGAAACAAGCAGCCAATTCTTCAAGATATATTGGCAATAACTTATAACTGCATCGTTAAAATAAAAAATGTATGTAGCTGGGGAAAAACGTGGTGCTGAAATCCAAATTTTGTTCTTTATGATAGTACCATGTAAAAAATTAAAATATATTCACAGTTATCCAAATGTACTGTACTATGTCCAAAGAAGGATTTTTCCTTAGGAACCTGGACATACAGAAATAAAATGTTTCAAACAATCTTGAATCAATAATTTCAGTTTGCCAAATACTTTGTAGAAACATAGTTATCACTAGCAACTATAAAGCCTGAGTCTCACTTATAATTATAGCAAATAATTGTTTTAGGTCCGTTCAACACAGCATTTTCCAAAAAATATATGTGATGAGTGCATCAATAAACTAGAAGATATATCAACATTTATTGAAACATCTAAGTTTTACGAAGCAAAGTTGGAGAAATACTTGATTGCAAAAGTCAAAATTGAATGTGTGGAAACAATTGAAGGTAAGACATCGGTTGAACATGGGAATTCTAGAAAACTCCCAGGAATAACTGAAGAAAATGAAAATGGAATGAATCTCCAGAAATCTAAAATATGTCGTATTTGTTTGTCTGCCAGTAATTTGATATCATTTAGAAAGAAGGCGCAGCTGATGCAGCTGTTTCAAAATATCACAAACATTGATGTAAGTGCTTTGCTAAGTGTGTTATTAATTTTTAATAATTGTCTTATTTTTTTAGGTGAAACCTGAAATTAACTTGGCGAACGAGGACTGTATATGTGAAACATGTATTGACAAACTAGAAGAGATATCGTCATTTATCAGTTTATCACTGTCCAATGATGGAAAACTTGAAAATGTCATCGGTATAAATCCCACTGTTAAAATAGAAAGTCATTTAGAAGTAAATCCGGTAGATATCGATTTTTCCAAGTGTCATGTTTTGAAGTTTGAGAGTGTCAGTGCTACTGACAAGTTAATTGAAATCAATGCATTTTGTCATGAAAAAAATAAATTTGAGGTTATCGATGTCAAGGAGGAAGTAATTGACAATGATCTTGCATCTTCATCTATGGAAAACTATCAAAACGATTCAGAACTTCATTTTCTCTCTCAGACTGAAGACAAGCCTTTCAAATGTTTTTGCTGTGAAAAAAGTTTCAGTGTGAAAGTGAACTTGAAACATCATATGCTCACTCATACAGGAGAAAGGCCCTTCAAATGTACTTCCTGCGAAAAAAGTTTCAGTCAAAAAGCGAATTTGCAACAGCATTCGCTTACTCACTCAGGAGAAAGACCCCACAAATGTGACTACTGTGAGACAAGTTTTACTCGGAAAAATCATTTACAACGGCATTTACTTACTCACACTGGAGAAAAACCATTCGAATGTGACCACTGCGAAAAAAGTTTCACTCGGAAATTATACTTGCAACAGCATTTGCTCACTCACATTGGATTGAAACCATTTAAATGCGATTGTTGTGAGAAGAGATTCTCTTGCAAAAACAACTTGAATAAGCATTTTTTCACTCACACTGGAGACAAGCCATTCAAATGTGATTACTGTGAAAAAAGTTTCACTCAAAAATATTATTTGCAACAACATCTGCTCACCCACACTGGAGAAAGACCATTCAAATGTGAAACCTGTGAAAAAACTTTCACTCGTAGGGACGTTTTGCAAAGGCATTCGCTCACTCATAGTGGAGAAAGGCTCTTCCATTGCCATTTCTGTGAAAAAAAATGTATTCATAAACATCATTTACAGCAACATTTGCTCACTCACACCGGAGAAAGACCATTCCAATGCACTGATTGCGAAAAAACCTTCATTCAGAAACAAAACTTGGATGATCACATGTTTACTCACACTCTAGAAAAGCCTTTTAATTGTGATTACTGTGGGAAAAGTTTCACCCGGAAAAACATTTTACAAAGACACTTGCTCATGCATGCTGCAGAAAGGCCATTCCAGTGTAATAACTGTGAAAAAAACTTCATTCAGAAACAACATTTGGAAGACCATTTGCGCATTCATACTCGAGAAAAGCCATTCAAATGTGATCACTGTGAGAACAGTTTCACTCGGAAGGACGTTTTGCAACGGCATTTGCTCACTCACACCGGAGAAAGGCCATTCCAATGCCAAAGCTGTGAAAGGAACTTCATTCAGAAACATCATTTGCAAAAGCATTCACTCACTCACATCGAACAGAAGCCTCCAATCAAGTAACTAACTCTGGTTGATTATTACACTGTTCACGACATGAACGTTGGAAAGAAGACAAAAGCCAGACCACTTATTGGCATTACCGTGCGTTGTTCATAGAAATATTGAGGTTCAATGTAATACAAATGAAAACGCGATTTCAGAATGGTGAAATTAACATATCCTGTCAAAAAAATATCTACCTTATATTCCAATATATGCATAGATACAAATACTAAACTTGGAAACAGTAGTATACAAATGTTTTGATGACACAGTTGAGAAAAAAATTCATTTTTAGGGAAGTTCATTGAGCATGAAGTGTTGTGGAAACGAGAACTCAAGAACAGCATCAACTCGTTGATAATTTTATCTACTTGTACTACAGAAGAAGTGAGATGGAATATTATGATATAACTGTGTATAAGTAAGCTTTTAAAGCAAGCGCAACAAGTGTACGCACTTATACACGTGTAACACACGCTATTTTCTCTTACGTTTGCATCATGACTTCAAAAACAATGCTAGAAATTAATTTAGATCAGGTTAATGTCCTTGTATTTTATTACATCTAGTCAAATAAAAAATTCAATACCTTCTAAATGATAAATAATGAACCTCTTCAAGTTACATCTGTTGAGGACTTGGCTTTGCTGTATTGTGATGGCGCTAATTATGAAATATATAATTATTCTAAATTTATAGAAAATCACTTATTTCACATTTTATAGTTGATAAATAATGAATTGATCTAGAACATATTCTGGGCTTCGTAAATTTCACGGATAAACAAAACTGTATTACCTTTTTGACAATAATTCTTTCAGCCTTTTTCATTTAATAACAACACAACTTCGATAGGTGGTTGTTGCGGTTAAGTTATTTTTCTTTATTTATTTATTCAACAGGTAGTCCCAATTTCAATTTGTTATATAAAAAAAATTGTAAAATCAACTAAAGATAATTGAATACGTAATACAATACTAATAATAATAAAAAACACAACAGAAAATATAGTGGTCAAATACAATACAATATAGTGGTACAATATCACATCTTAATATATATAAATTACGTGTCACGTTGTTTGTCCGCTATAGACTCCCAAACTACTTAACCGATTTCAATCAAATTTGCACACCGTGTGCAGTTCGATCTAACTTAACAGATAGCGTAGCTCACATCTCAATTTATAGCCGCAATATTATTTTATTGCAAATTATTTGTTGATGGCGAGAGAGTGAGACAGAACACGTTCTCGGTCTCCTCTTTGTGCGATGCTTCGTAGTTTCCACACTATCGTCTACTAAGTATTATTTAGTAGCATTATTTGTTTATTATTCGACAGTCACAATTATCTGTCAGTCCCAAACGATTCTAACAGATGGCGGTATCTGCTGACTGGATTGAGTAAGTATTCTAACAGATGGCGTAGTGTTAAAAGTAATAACGTTTCACATAAGTTACAATTTAATGACATAACCACCACGTGTTGCTGAGGCTAAAGTATAACTTAAATTTATTTCGTAGTAAACGCAATACAGTGAAGTTCAATTGTTCTTACGTTCTTAATTTTTGGTATTACCATAGCCGGCCACGTGTTATTTAGACTGAATTATAAATTGAATTCATATTAGTATAAGTAATACAGTTGAATCCTTCTTGCTTTTTGATTATTAGTGCTTCATTATTTAACAAACTTTAATTAAAGTATATACATGTAAGTATTACCACGTAGTTATATTATTATATATTTTATTATTATTTATTTGCTATACATCAAATCACGATGTACGATATATGTATTTTGATGATTATGAGGTACTCAAGGCTCCAGAATCAATATCAACGGTAGTAGAAAATCAATGATGGCGGTCGCCATGTATTTTAACAAATGGCATCTGTGTAAAAAAGCATGGTAGTCCCCATGACTGGTGTTCTACTACAGTTTCCCTTGAATAATTTACTACTATGTAATATAATAAAAACCTTAGCCACAGCAACGCGTGGCCGGGTCTGCTAGTAAAAATATAAATATATAAAGCAATTTAATAATGAAACAATGAACAATGAAAGGAAAGGTTTCAGGAAATAATGCGACTCAGTTCAATTTTAATGGTTTTTGTAGAGCTGCTAAAGATATCAACCTGTTGATGCCCATTTCCATTTCTGAGCATTCGGGTGACAGGAGAGAAAAAAACATAATTTGTGGAGTGAAACGGTATTTTGACTGTTTCAGTGCTGACTCTGGTTTGTCTATTGACATTCAAAGTAATTAAAGATAAAATCTCCTCACAGTTGATGCTGCCAGATAAAATTTTGTTTAAAAAACATACATCTATAATAATTCTCCTATTTTCCAAGAATAATAGATTCATCTGATCTCTAATGTTGTATGAATATTCTCCCCTTCTTAGACCTAGCTTGTATGCACAAATTCTAAGGAAAGTATTTTGTACAGCTTCAATTTGGTTTTTGTGTATCTCATAATATGGACACCAGATCATTGAAGCATACTCCAATAATGATCTCACTAATGAACATATAATAACTTGAGAGTGTTCAAACTGAAGTCCTTACATGATCTAATAATGAACCCTAACATTTTGAGTGATTTAGTTATAGTTATAAACTCATTATGTGAGCTGAAGTTCAATTCACGATCAGACATAATTCCTAAGTCCTTTGTCACTGATTTTCTATCAATTGATATATTGTTGATGCTGCAGTCATATAGAACAGAATGATTAATTCTAGAGAATGTTTGGCAGTAACACTTGGATATATTCAAGTCCATGCGATTCATACCACTCCAGTCATGAAATTGTGTCAAATCTTCTTTTAAGAGCGAGACATCGTTTGTAGAAGAGATTGGTTTGAATATTTTTACGTCATCAGCATAAATAAGTACCTCACTATGTTTTAAAATTGTAACAAGGTCATTAACAAATAGGTTGAATAACGAAGGTCCACAGTGAGATCCCTGCGAGGAACACCCGAAGTTGTGAATGATACACAGCCTCCTATTTTCACTGAATGGCTTCTACCAGATAAAAAACTCTGGATCCACTGCAAAATCGATCCATAAAAACCCAACGAAGATAGTTTGGCAATGAGCAAATCTTCGTTGACCCTATCAAAGGCTTTAGAAAAATCTGTAAAGATAGAGTCCACCTGTAGTCTTTTCTCCATAGCACTTAAGATATAATTTTCATGATCGAGGAGGTTCGACACAGTTGATTTATTAGCAACAAATCCATGTTGCTGTGGAGATATAAGACTTTTGCTTTGCCAAGCCATATGCCTGTTTACTAAAAAGTCAAAAAGTTTTGGTATTTCTGATTGGGTGCAAACAGCTCTATAATTGCCAATATCATCTTTTGCTCCTGATTCATGTATGGGTTTCAGGAAGCTTTGTTTCCAAAAATCTGGGAAAATACCAGAACTAAGAGATAAATTAAAAAGTTGAGTAAGAGGAGTTGCTAAAGTCTAAATACAATTCTTAAAGAAAATTGATGGAACAGTATCTGGACAGGAGAGAACTTGGAGGGTATAAAGTTGACTCTCTCAGTTACTTCTACAACGCTGATCTCAACATTACCGAAATTGATACATTACATTAAGTTAGTTCGTTAGTTATGACTGTGCTTTCCTTGCTTCTTTGTGTGAATATACAGATAGCTGTTTGTGTTTTAAATTTCTTTTTGAAAATGTACGAATATTCCAGTGTTTCATATGGACATATAAACAACAAAATATTCTTGAACGACACGTAGATAACATTTATTTCTACATCTACAAAGGCAGAGTTGTGCGAGCAAGGGAGATCCGGAACCTACAGCTTACATATAAGTGGATTCCAAACCACTTTAGCCAGTGGCAGGTGGTGACGATTGAACCCGGGTCCCCTGGGTGAGAGGTAAACGCTCTAACACCACGACCACTTCGCTTCTAGTTTTACATTTAGCGCCATTCTTAAACAAAAATACACTGAAAAAAATGTCCCTAGCGATTTGTACTTTACATTATGCACTTTTTCAATCCTACTCTAGTTCAGGGTTCCTGAGGCTGTTCCGCTGCTCGGAACCTCGACTTAAAGCCGAAAGTTTTGCTCAAGGGTGTGGCAAGGGCAGCTTTAAGGGTAATTGGGGTAATTACCCCTCCCCCTCCAGACTAATTTGATCCATAAAAAAATCCTATATTAATTGGAAAAATATCAGTATCTCTACGTTATACCAATGGAAAGACAAATTCCTCACATCACATCGTCGCGACTTGTATGAAGTAGATAAATAAAGAATTTTTATGGTCTTCCAAAATTTGTGCGTGTCCAATGGATAACGTTTTACCCCCCAGAAAAGTTGTTCAGGGGTGGGTTTCCGTGTACCATAGAATTCTCTAGTCGATCCAAAAAGTGAGATGTCCTTATTATTGAATTCATGGGAGTGAAAGAGACAACTGTCGACTATAGAATTCTATGGTACACGGATTCCCACCCCAGATCCGCCCTTGGTTGTGTGTTAGCATGACTGCATCTGATCTGACTTCTAACTGCATTACTGCATGACATTTTTAGTATCTACGTGGAAAGCTGCTTTCCAATAGACCAGTTTAGTGTGACGTCACGTCGGAGTGTCACGGACCATTATCCAAACACTGAAAGAATGTGTTTGTGGTATATTTTTTGTGTTTTTATCGAAATTAGTGCAGATAAATGAGCGAAATAATCAATAACATTGCATTCTCTACGATTTTCAACCTACAAATAAAAGTCATATATAAATATATTATTTTTGAATTTTACTATAGGTACTTTGTTACAGTCTTATTTACACATAAGCACAGATTATAGAAACTTTTTCTATAATCTGTGACATAAGTTACTGACTGTTATTCGCTTTGAAACCCTTTCATAAATCAAATATTCACAAAAACCCTACAGGGGTGGTACTCCGTGTACCATAATGTCATCTCACTTATTGTGTCGACTATGGTATTCTATGGTACACGGAATCCCACCCCAGCTTATATAGGAATCACATACAAGACAAGTTTGTTTGGATAATGCATATGACAACTCAACAAAATTGACAGCTCTGACGTCAGCACTAAAATGGTGTATTGCCAGGAGGGAAAGCACCCAGTGGAGCTTATTACCTCTGAAGTGAACCGCACCTGACTTTATAAATGGGGTTTTATTGGAACATGATTATCCTGATCTGTCTGATCACTTCAGGCGCTACCCGGAGTTACTCAGAGCTATTTCCTGTGGCAATGAAAATCGGCTAGTTGTACTCTGTTATAGCACAAAACACCTAAAAGTAGTCCAAAATAGACAAAACAAATAACAAGAAGTGACGAATAATGGACGGAATTGAAAATAATGAAAACAAAGAGTCCATCACTTTAGTGGATTTTCCCTTTATTTGCCGAATATGTTTGAAGCAAAGTTATTCGCCAATAATAAAGGTGGAAAATGATTTGTTGGATGTATTCCTAACCATTACCAAGATAGACGTAAGTTGCTGTATTTGTGTAAAAAATTTATGTTATTGTCATTCGAACATTTTAAATGTTAAAATACATTTACAAGCGTGATATCCATATTCACTTTTCCAACCCTCTTCTCACAACGTGAAATACGAAATACTGCCACTGGAAGTTATCTGCGAGTGGAGAGTTCTTCCAATTCCAGAAGCTTTTCAAATGCCTCAAAATAAACATTCAACGTGTAATCTCTCTCTCCTTTCTTAGCGGGAAAATGTATGAAACACTATTTGCCTTGATCATATGGACTCAATTTGAATTCTGACTTGAGCTAATGTTTCCAAAGGTACGATCAACACTCAGTTTACCAGAACATATATGCAATGACTGCATCAAAACACTAGAAGATATATCATTGTTCATTGATAACTCAAAGTGTAATGGCGCAATATCAGGAAAACACTTCATGCCAAAAAATAAAAATGAACACATAGAAATAGCTGAACCTAGAAATTCTCATAAAAATGTACTAAAAATTGAGGAATATGAAGACAATTTACAATATTTCAAAGGATTTGAAATGTGTCGAATATGTTATTCAACAAACATCCTAAAACCAGTTGAAGGAAAGGCACATCTGATGCAGCTGTTTCTGAATATCATAAACATTGATGTGAGTGATATGCTAATTGGGTTATTTTTGTATTTGAAGTTGATATCGGTTTTCTTTTCAGGTGAAAGCTGAAGTCTCTAATAAGAATAGCATATGCAACAAATGTATAAACAGACTAGAAACCATTTCATCATTCATTAGTGTATCAATGTGTAATGAAATGAAACTTAAAAAAAACATTGGCAGGAATGAGGCTCTGGAAACTGAAACTTTTTTAGAACAAAATGATTTGGGATATCAGAATGAAGTGAAAAAGGATGATGATTTTGATGAAAATGCACACAGTTATGAAAGCAAGAGTTTACATTCAATTCTTGATATTATAAAGGAAGAAATTGTTGACACTCCTGAACCTTATCTTGAGCAAGTTAACCAAAATGAAATGAAAAAATTCAGTGAAAGGCATTTTGAAGAAAATCCATTTGACTGTGGTCCATGCAAAGAAGAGTTCAGTACTGATACCCATATGGAAAATCAGTTTGAAGGATTAGATATTGATCTGGAAATCCAGACTGAAACAAATCAATTCAAATGTGACCGCTGTGATAAAAGTTTTTCTCAAAAGCATAGTTTAAAGAGTCATTCACTTACTCACACAGGTGGAAGGCCATTCCAATGTGATTGTTGTGATACCAGTTTCTCTCACAGGCAGAGTCTGAAAAGACATTTACGCACTCACACTGGAGAAAAGCCATTTAAATGTGATTACTGTGAGAAAAGTTTCACTCAGAAATACAGTGTGAAAAAGCATATACTCATTCACACTGGAGAAAGGCCTTTTAAATGTGATTTCTGCGAAAAAAGTTTCCCTCGTAAACAGAGTCTGAAAACTCATTTAATTGCTCACACTGCAGAAAAGCCATTCAAATGTGGTTGCTGCGAAAAAACTTTATCTTCAAAGTCAAGTATGAAACAGCATATGCTCATTCACATTGGAAAGAAAAAATTCAAATGTGATAGCTGCGAAAAAAGGTTCATGTTGAAGTCTAATTTGCAACAGCATGTGCTCATTCACATTGGAGAAAAACCATTCAGATGTGATTGGTGCGAAAAACAGTTCACCTGGAAGTCGAATTTAAAACAGCATGTACTCATTCACTCTGGAGGAAAGCCATTCAAATGTGATTGCTGCAGTAAAAGTTTTACTCAGAAGGGGAGTTTGCAACAGCATATGCTCATTCACTCTGAAGAAAAGCCATTCAAATGTAGCAGCTGCGAAAAATTATTCATTAATAAACGCATTCTGAAAAGGCATTTACTCACTCACACTGGAGAAAGGCCTTTCAAATGTGGATACTGCAATAAAAGTTTCACCCACCAGGACAGTTTGAAATCTCATATACTCAATCACACTGGAGAAAAGCCATTCAAATGTGACTGCTGCAAAAAATGTTTCAATCGGAAGGGGAGTTTGCAGCAACATATGCTTATTCACTCTGGAGAAAAGTCTTTCGAATGTGGTCGTTGCAAAAAAATTTTCACTCAGAAGGGGAATTTGAAAAGTCATCTGCTTGTTCACGAAAAATATCAGAGATAATTGACGCCTCTGGTGTCACTCAATGAGAACAAATATGTTTCTCCTTTAATTTACAATTTTTTTTTGACACATTCATGCCCATTTAGATAACTTATTCATCTTGTTTGACAGGATTTTTATAATGTTAATAAGTAATGGGTTTTGACTCCAGAAGCTAAATTTTATTTTTAAAACGTTTAACCTTTTATATTTCTGAATTGACAAATATTATCAGTAACTACTTTTTTCATTCAAATACAGGACGTTCAGCTGCCTCTATGAATTGCTCTCCCACTAATAAGTAATTTAAATATTCAACAGATAAATTTGAGGATGTTGAAACGTACTCTATTATCCAAACATGTCCATAAAGTGGAGAATATTTGGCAAATATATGACAGAAAACAACAAATTCTCTGTCTAATATTTCTGCAAAGTTTCTCAAGTACACTATTGCAAGTGCATCATGTCAAACTATTCGTACTGAACAGTTATGGGTTTCTGTAACTTAAATTAATGTTCAGTTTGGAGTTGATGTTGCAGTTGCAGTCACTGAATCAAATATCCATAGAACTAGAAAATAACTAGAAAATAACATAACCTTGTAGCAGAATATGAAAATGTTATATTAATCAAATATTTTAATGTAGATCTCTTAGGGTGGGTGTACTACAGATTCTTAGAATTTAGAAACTATATTCAAGTCTTTAGATCTTATACAGGGTATTGATAAAATGACATGGGTACAGCAATCCTTTACATTACTTGGTCTCACGTTTCTACAATAACGACATTCACAATCTTCAACTACTCCTGAGAAACTTTAAAAAATCATTCTGTAATCGTGATAGTCCATGGTTTACGAATATTAATCTTGTGGTGAAATTAAAAGACCAAGCAACGCAAAGATTCTTTGAGTCCAGAGTATAGTCCCAGTGTGATAAAAAGCTTACCTTTAGTTCAAATTCAGTAACAAGAAGTCCACCAAAACCTTATGCTTATGATTGTTACACGTTCGATTTTCCTTAATACAAATATGACTTGCGACAGCTCAAATCAGGTTTTGTGGTTTCATGGCATGGGCCGTGATGTGATGGTCATGACGGTAGAGTGCTTGTCTCTTAGTCTTAACCTAAGGGTCATGGGTTCGATTCCCAGCATGGTCATCGGTCTCGTGCATGGCATCACACGTTGAAAGGTAAGGGCTGTCTTCCCTAGCTCGGACAAGTCTTTCGAAGACCTTTGAGGGTTGTACTCTTAAGGGTGTGCAGCTAGTTGACGGAAATAACAACATTCAAAAAGAGATTATTGACTGCGCCATAATATGTTGATTAATTGGTAGTTGATTTGTCCCTTTTTCAAGTTTTGTCATATGCAAACATACTTGTTATAATTATTGCGTGATATGGAAACTGGCATATCATTTTTGTACTTATATCAATGTTACAATAAACTCATTACATCGTCAGTAACCACTGCTTGACATGTGATAAAAATATGACTTTAAGAAATTAAGACAAGCACCCATATCCTGTATTTGTTTAGTTTGAATATTTACGTCTAATGGTCTACACTGTCAAATGCAGCTGATAAGTCGGTGAAAGTTTCAAAACAGTGTTTATTCTCCTTTAAGTAAATCTCAACGTATTTAGTCAGGATTTTAAGGCATCGGTTGTGAACCATTTCTGTATCCATACTGGTAAGGACTTGACACATTATTTAAATTATGCAGAGGAAGCTGATTAAGGCATAAACTATTCTCTGTAGAATTTTTGAAAACAGGAAGAATAACAATTTGCCTGAAATTATTTGGCAAGGATCTCCGTTTTTGGACACACTTTGCCTTTTTTCATACCTTTAGGAAAAATACCTTTCACAAGACATGCATTAATAATCATCAAGCGGTTCAGCTAGAAAGAGAACATATTTTAACAATAAACATACTCTGAAACCCTCAAAATCTTCGTTTTTTATTTATGAAGTTACCATGCAACCAACTTTGAAAACTAATGAATTTTGTAATTGGGGTAATGTTATCAAAAACTCAGGTTGAACATTATTTTTTCTAGTTTTTCGGCGTTAGTGTAATTAGTGACGAAAAAGGTATTTAAATCATCTCCACTTCTGCTAATTTATTTTTGGCAATATTCCAGACTCTTTTGTTTATTTTGTTAGGTACTGTCTAGCAGTTTGTAATACCTTTATCTCGACCTTTATAGTCATTATATATTTTTAAATTATCAGAGGGTTGATGTTGTTTTTGCCAAGGGTGCAAGAACGTTAATCTGTTTTAGCACCGAAAATTTCTGGTTCCAACAGTATGATATGGTGACCTCATAAATGGGTTTGATTATTTTGGAGTGAAATATATTATGGAAATAGGTCAAGGTGAAAGTTGAAATAAAAGCTGAATATTTTTTCTCTGCAGTTAAGCTTTCAAGAACATCTTCCCTCTCATTCCATTACCAAGGTAGTTTACCATCAGTTGAATATTATTTTTAGAATAATTTTTTGGTCTGCAGATACTACTAGGAACAGCCAGGTATATATATTTAGCAGATTTAAGCAATCTACCCCTATGAAAAAGGGAACCCCTGGAAAAAATACACCTCTATGCAAAAATATTACATATTTATGGTATTTAACACAATTTATGGTCGCTAACCAAAACTACAGACTTGACCGAAAAATCACTTGAAATTTTATTGTGTTAACGTCAAAATCGTCAAGTAGTCAACATTAAGGGCATGTTTTTATATTCACCAAATTGGTGTGGGGGATTCCATTCGAGCAATAGTAACACTGTAAATTTCAAATTGACAAATCAAAGGGCGAGTTTGCAATCCACCACACCAATTTGGTGAATATAAAAACATGCCCTAATTATCTGTCATTGTTGTATGGGTCAAGGCACACTATGCTCATTTATTCCTTTTTCATTATCGCTTATTCACTCATAATGGAAATATCCAAACATTTTTTTTAATTTATAACAATTGTAAAATACTCCAGTGAAAAATATTTTCCAGTACAAAAAATACAGACCAACAATAAAATATGCAATATTTTTGTTCGGGAGTTTATGAGAATTAGGTGCTAATCACCAAATATCTAGATTTATACAAACAAAAAAATATTGATGGAATATAAAGCCGAATTCTGATGCAAGCACTCCTGCCAAACTGGTTTACAGTAGGCCATTTCGAATTTAAAGTTTGAGGAGGCATTTGCTTATTCATTCTGATGCTACAAACAAATTAAATGGAAGTTCAATCCTCCACGAGCATCACATATGGGATATGGGAGAAATATGGGAGCGAATGATAAGGGCACTGAAAACTGCTCTCAAGATATCCTTGAAATCGATATCCCAGAGAGGAGGTTCTGCATACATAGTTGCTGGAAATCGAATATATTATGAACTCGAGGCCCTCACTCATATTTCTATTGATCCAGTGGAAAGAGAAGCGATCACACCCAATCATTTTCTGTTGCTGCGACCCGGAGAAGTATCTTCTTGTGCCATTAACGAAAAAGTTACGAAGAAACAATGGAGAATTGCTCAATCTCTAGCAGATTCTTTTTGGAAACGGTGGATCCTAGAGTACAGACCCACTTTGATTCAGCGCTCAAAATGGTATTCAAAAGGAAATGTGGTCAAAATTGATAATGTTGTTTTGATCGCGGACGAGAAAATGCCAAGAAATGTGTGGTAGCTCGGGAAAGTAGAACAAGTATACCTTGGGAAAGATAATTCGATAGATTCGAGTCATCAAGATCAGAACAAATCGAGATGTTTATACCAGACCAGTAACGAAGATTTGCGTTCTACCCACATCTGGGGAATGATTGTATGTGAAGAGGAGATCTCTTCACGCGGCGGAAAATGTTAAATATTCATGTTTTGTTTCATTATACATGAAAAAAAAAGAGGTTGTTGATAACATCATATTGTCATTAATAAATGTATTTTGAATAAAATTCAAACTTTCAAGAGATTCTTGGTGCTTTACTCTTCGGAAGTTACAGATACTGTTAAATTTTTTCATGTATTGATGACAATTTAAATCATTGTCAAAAATTACTCCTAAAATCGATTTTGATGCCAATCTCTTTAAAATTATTTCTAATAAATTATAATTGGGATTTTAATTGAGCAATGGTATCTAATGCATTTATATACATTTCTTTTATGCTTGAAACTATCGACTAATTTGAAGATCCAATTTTGTAACATCTTCAGACTCTTGCATAAGAACATCAGTGAGGTCCACCATGAGCTACAGTCGGAAAAATTCCATATTCAGGTCATCACAGAAATGGTCAGTTTCCCCTCTGGTTATGAACTGAATTTCCTACTTAGGTTCAGAGCGGACATTTCAGAAAAGTTGATGGTTCCATCGCTGCTGGCGTGCAGTGTAATCACTTCAAGGTCATTTTGTACAATTTCAAAGTATCTAACAATACTACAAAATTACGGCAAAAATTACAGAAGTTACTGGGGTATTTCCATGAGAAGTGAGACACTGTAAATAAAAACATGTTCAGTAAAGGCCGATTCGATACATGCGTGCCCACCCTGCATGAGATAAAAGATACAGTGAAAAATACATCGGGATATTATTCGAAGAACTCAAATAGCATAACTAAAATATGTATGTTCTTGTCATAGAAACGTACATAAAAAGGCGTTATAACTGCCTGTGCTTCAATAACCCTGCATGGGTACGCATGTATCTCAATCGGACTTTAGACTGCATTCAGGTGATCTAATGCAAGGACATAGACCATAGCCAGAAAAAATCGGGAATACTTGACATCGGGATTTTGAATAATAATATCGTAGATATGGCAAAAACGCCCTGACAGGTCGATTTTGGTTAGGATGGGACATTTTGTTTTGTTATTCTACCTGCAGCACCAACGTCAATCAACCTTCGAGTAGTGGGATGAACAACCTTGTAAAAGTTAAATAGGGAATAGGGGTCAAGTGGCACATTTAATTGGGATGAACCATTATCATAATACTAGTGATAGTAAAAGAAATACAAGTTTTACCAGTTCAGGTAGCCAATTATGACACCAAAATATTTAATGATCATTGTTTGTTTTTATATATTTTGATTTCAATAAAGGGGCATGTTGAATAGTATTGTTGAATACTTCGAATAGGCACAGAACCATGGTGTTACAATAATTGACAAACTATATACCTTTCAAAGTACTTGTATTTGTGTTAAAGTTGCTGAGTTTATGTACTTGACTATATATTTATTATTCGTAAGTAACTCCTATCACACTCAGTATGTTACAGTATTCCATATCATAGTAAGTATTTAATTTCTCAAGACAATATCCAAGTAGCCTTTCTTCTCATGCCAAATCGTACCAACTCACAGATATTGATGATCAGGTGATTCAGTGGTTTCTTGTTTTTTTTGTATACTTGAATTAAGGTTGAATATTGAAAAAATGCAATAGGTTATTGAGGAACTCAACTATTTCACGTCATGAACTGTAGAATATCATATATTTGCAAATTTTATAATCTCCAACTTAGTTTTGGGCCAAGTCTTCTTCAGTAATTGGGACTTGAGTTTGAAAAAGCATCTAAAATATCGATGAAATATGAGAAAAATTTCCTAGGTTTTGTACCACTTATAGTTGTAATACAACACTAATGTTACTGCAGTTTGAGAATGTCCATATAAGTTAAAACTGCAGTAACAAAACCATCAATTTATTAAAATTTCGATTCTCTTTTAGAATATATATTATATCATTGACTATCACAATTATTTTTTTTCATCAGGACTACACTGAACCCAGAAAGGTGCACCACATATACCTAATCTAATGCTGATATGCAATGTGATAATTCTGGACTGTGAAGTCAAAGCAAACTTTTAAGAAATGAACCATGTTCTACTGGTACACTGGATTTTTCATCTTTAATCTCTTTCAACCTGTGAATAATATCCTTTGTATCCAGTCCTTGCTTCTGATTATATTCAAGCGCCTGCTTTAGCTGAAACTCTTCCAGACCTTCAATTCGGCTATATAGCGAAGTGGTGAGTTCTGCATCAATGTCATTTTCTTCTCTCAAGATACAGAAATAGATCATAAACACAGAAATGCTTGCCAATATAACATAAGGTTCATACCATAACCTAGGTACACTCTGTCCTGTTCGAGTTGTCTGAGCTTTGTATTGTCTAGCAGCACTAGTCGAAAATTTTATGGGGCCATCATTTAATATTTCGTCCGTAGGTTTTGCTTTGGTGCAAAAGTTCATTTTTGAAAATCTGAAAGAGGATTACTACAAACTTGGGAACATTGATTCAAATAGTTCTCACCTATCAACAAATCGATACATTCCATATTTTACGAGAGGATTGATACGGTACATAATTTAAATGACTCGGATTTATTTTGAACATAAATTTTTGTCAATTTTTATTTTTTAAATTTTTTCCAAATATGTAATATTATAGATTTTAATAAGCATATAAACCATATCCTTCACAAAATTCACAACTCCATATATAAATTTTCTTTTGCATTGACATATGACATTTGTGAAATGCGTTCCCGTTAGATGTCGCGAAACAGTAGAATCAGGATGCGTTCCACTAAACAAGCACGACCGCGGTTTTTCCTATGCACTTGCTCGAAAATAAGTCAGAAGCTTGAAGAGGTTACGTTAAGAGCCTTCATAATTCTTTAATAATCAAAATTTTTTTCTGTCGCTATGTTTAAAAGTTATAACTTAAAGCACCAAATTTCTTCAGGTGAACGTGGTGTGAGTAAAATTACGTTATCATGCAGTAACGTTTTTGCCACGACCATATAACGATCGTGGTCGTCATGCGGACCAGCTAAAGGAATATTTTGATTGTTGTCAGCGCTTAGGGCCGGTTTTTCAATGTACTTTAACTTCGAGCTAAATTTAACTCATGGTTAGAATGTGAGTCAATTCCTTCATTTAGCAAATGTCATATTCATTCTAACCACGAGTCAAAGGACATGGCACTGGAAACGTGTATTCCTGGGGCTCGATAGATTTTTTTTATTTTTGGATATATCTATCTACAGGTCAAAACAATCACCTTTCGTCATTAGACTTTTTTTGTGGCTCTACCAGTGTGAGCTACAAAAATGGGTTGATTGTCTAACGCTAATTATGGAAAATATTTTCTGCCAATGGATTTTTCTTGATTTTTGAGTATAATATCATTTTCCTTTGATTATATCAATTATGGTGTACATTACTACAGAACGAGGCAGAAAACGCGGTTTTTCTGAAAATCGTTTATAGGCTTCTCGCCCAATTGTGGGCTTTTCATTGAATTTCTCGGAACCAAAAGTTCTCCCGAAGTTGCTCGTGTTAGCAATTTTGTTTTTTACATGTTTGTACCATATATACAAGTTAAAGAAATTTAACTCAATTCACAGCACCACATTCTCCCTAAGTGTATCGATGATCAACGTATTGGCCTACAGAGTGTTCAACCATAAAACAAAATGATCGTTGTTATGGTGACTATATAATCTGTCAAAGTTGACAATAGTTCATTGAAAAGTCATGATTGGTTGCTATATATGTGATATACCAAATGCTCAATACCAGATATCCGTCGATCAATTACTCCTCGAAAGGAGGCAGGTAATATATAGATGAGTTATTAGATTAGGTAAAAGTCCAATTAATGTATTCATAGCTTTCATATCAACAGAAATACAGTTCGATTATTTTATCTTTACCCGTGCGTCATCATCACTATACCATAATTCTTAGCTTAGAAGACAAATTTTAACGAATTTTGATTCGCTCATAGCAGTTGTTAGAAAGAGATGTTCGATAGAAGGTGTGTGATTTCTTCGATCATAAATTGATGACGCATGGTTAAAGATAAAATAATCGAACTGTAAATAAGTATTCTCCCATAATTTCGTTTAAATATAGGTATTTGAGAATTCGTCTCTTTGGAGTCACCCTGCAGCGTCACACAAAAAGGGTAGACCAAACTAATTTTTTACTCACTGTGTAGAAACGTTGTGAAATGTATTTAGAACAGTTCATCTACACAATATGCCTCAAGAAATTCCACGAAAAGCCCACAATTTGGCGAGAAGTCAATAAACGAGTTTCAGAAAAATCGCGTTTTCTGCCTCGTCCTGTAGTAATGTACACCATAATTGATATAATCAAAGGAAATTGATATTTTTCACATCATATTATACTAAAATATCAAGAAAAATCCATTCGGAGAAAATATTTTCCATAATTAGCGTTAGACAATCAACCCATTTTTGTAGCTCATCCTGTAGAACCAGAAAAAAAGTCTAATGAAGAAAGTTGCTTGTTTTGACCTGTAGATTGATATATCCAAAAATCAAAAAAATCTATCGAGCCTCATGAATACATGTATCCAGTGCCATGTCCTTTAACCGGGAGTTAAAGTGCTAACGCGACATTGATAAACTGGCCCTTAATGGAACGCACCCTTAGAATAGTACGCTGCATCTGTAATGACGTCCAATGAGGAAAGTGTGCAGTGCTCGTGCTCTGACGTCATATTCAAGACCTGAAAACTTCATTTTAGGGCCAGTTGCACAGGTTACACTTAACGCTTTAAGTGACACTTGCAGTTAAGAGTCCGATAGAATATGTTGAATGATATGTCAAATACATCAATACTTTCACATTCTAAGTGATTCATAAATTTAAGCTACGCTCAAAGCACTAAGCGGAAGTGGTGCAATCGGCCCTCAAAGCGAGATTTCATGTTCTACTTCAAATTAAAAAAGATACAGTAGAAAATACGTCGGGATTGACAAAATGATTAAGAACCAAATAAAATATGAACTTGTCAAAGAAAGGCACATATGTGAATTGTCAGCAGTTTTAAGGCACGGGTCAAAAGTGCATATGCATGGAAATCGCTCGTGCTTTAAAAACCCTGAATGGAGACGCATGAATCTAAATCGTCCTTCAACAATGCTTCAAGTACACCTCAAAGCGCTGTAGTCTATTTTCAGTTGGACAAAATCAGTCTGAGTGCGCCCTCTATTGCGAAGCGAGAAAAATGTTGGTTTTTAACAATCCGCCGTCAGCCGTCATACGTCATCAAAGATTTATTTATTGCATTGCATTCCCTCAGTTCTCAGATTTCTCTTCCATTTATATTCTTGTTGTCAGCATGGTAAGTACGAGGTTAAATTTAATTTACTGAGATTTTAATTATAGTAATAGTATAGTAGTTAGTACTAGTAAGTAGTGCGTAGCACTAGTGTCAGAATATAATCTATTTTTTTTTACTTTACTATTCATACATACAATTATTTATAAATACTAAGGTAATTTTCGAATACTTCTTCGATATTTGTACTCATTAACTCAATTTTATTTCAATAATCTTTTGACTTTATAAAAATCAGAAGCATTAAATTGAATTAAAAATTATCGTACTGGCTAATAAAACAAATATTTTTTAAAGAAATTCAATATGATGATTTAGATTTTGTTTATGGTTTATCCTGAATTCTAAATGTGGATAGTATTCTAGGGCGGTCTGATAATTGAATTTATGAAAATGTTTTATTAAATTGTTAAAATGCATTTTTCATGTATGTGTATAATTTCAGTCTCGAAGAAAATGTTTCACTCAGCATGTGTTTGGAATTCTCAAAAAAACGTTCTCAAGGACATGGTGAATTGGTAAAAGCTTTCCCAAAGGATAACCCTTCCAATCCAAACCAACATGTGTTTTATGCCTGTTGATCATGAAGCTGATCGTCCTTGTTCAAGTAAGTTGAATATAATTTTAAATATATGATTTTATTTTATAAAGTAAAGGATGTCTTGCTTACACCTTGGAACTAATTGGTTTTGAATATTTTCTTTTTTTAGATTGTCATAGACATTTCTTCAATTGGTGAGAATAGTCTGAATAAAGTTACTAGTGCACACTTCCATTAAGTGATATTTTAGTGGTTGACACAGTTATTTTAATTGGATTTTTTCATTATAGCCGAGTCTTAGAGTCACTAATTGAATCAAACTGGTGGTCATGTTAGTGCTAAAGATACTCGAAGAGAAAAGATTCCAGCTCTTATGCCCCAATCTTGTTAATCAATAATTTGATTGGGTACCTTGCGAGGCAACAAGATTTATTCATTCAACATCTTTTTAAAATGAGGTTTGTCATTTGTGATGAAATTCTAATAAAGTATGTATAATTTGAGTTAAATTGTTCTGATATTGTTAGCAGTATGCACATGTGTTCTATTGACTGATATATTATGAACAGTAATGGAGGTAAAGTCTTTACTACAGTATGAGCAAACCTTCCTCTTTCTTGCAGATTTACATAGGTACTTAATTCTATTCTCAAAGGCTTTGTTGTTGTTGTTTCAGATACAAAAGCAAGAAGGCTTTCACCAAGGCCTGAAGAATTGGACTGATGACTTTGTTAAAATCCATTGAATGTGACTTCAAGAAGGAAATCAAATACTGTGAACTTGTTGAGTCATTACACTTACTCAGGTCAGTAGATTGATAGTATAAATGCATGTTTTTTATTCATTGCTAGGTCCACCAATTTACCAACTGATCTTAAGAATACAAGGCAAAGTTTGTGACTGGTAGATCTACCAGTAAATAAAAAAATATGCCTTAATTTACCAATTATAGTCATTGATTCAATCAAAACGAGAATATTATGCATGTCTATATTATTTTATTTGATGTAATTTTGTGATCCTACCACAGATGAGAGGTTTCAACTGCTTTCTAAAATATAACATCTACTGAAGCCAGATCAAGCAGTTGAGCCAATGTACTTGGACTAAAGTGTACAATAATGTAATCACTGAAAAAAAACTTCTGCAAAGGGATATGTGTTCTGTATTCTGTTACATGCAGATTTGGTAATACCTCTATTTTTGTAGCCTGATGAAAAAAGGTGCAGAGATATTCCCAGTCGTGTATAGTCACTAAATGGCACTTTGAAATATACAAAATCTGATATAATGATTTCAAAAATTATGATTACTAGAGATGGCTAATGGCCATTCATACAAAAGTATCCTCATTATTTTTCTAATATGTACCACATCTTGTTTTGGATGAATATTTTTGTAGTATGAAATTCTAGTGTATAGATAGTTGAAAGATGTCTGCGACGCCATTTATATTTGTTGAAGAGCAGCTTATGAACTACCATTTGACAAAAAAAATTTATAATACTTATAGTACTCGTCAGTTTTTTGCGTTACACAATCTTGTTGAAGACTGATCTGGCTCTGAAAGTCTAAGAAATCAATTTGAGAAATAAATCTGAATGGAAATAGAATTGAAAATGAAGTTTGAATGTTATCAATAAGATTTTTTATGGGGCGTGACTGTAATAATAATGCCCGTGTCAGTTTCGTGTTGAAAGGAAATCTAAATTTATAAAACTTGATGCTGAAAACATAAAACCACATGTGTCTCATCCTTTAGAGATGCTTTCAAAACTGGGATATGTCTATTTGCATTTTGCATACCAAACATGATTTTTATAGGAATGTTGAATAATATTGAAATGATGAAAATACATGGAATGTTTTTCTGATAATGTTGAAGAAACACCCATGCTGCCTTCCTACTGAATTTTTCTTCTCCATAAAAGAGTTTCCTCACAGCTCGAGCCAAACTAATGATTACTTTTTTTCAGGTTTGACTTCATGTTGGCACACCAAAAAGTTGCTTTGTAAAACACAATGGTCTACAAAAGGTTGCTTTTACTGGAGAATGACATCCATCTAGACTAACGTTCACAGTAGCCCATGCAGATCAAAAAGGTTTCCGTCATTGTAATGAGAAGAACAAGATATACAGAAATGCCGGAATGACTAAAAATAGAAAAGTATGGGTAATACTTGATTATTGAATTGGTTTCAAAATATATTATATGATAGTTTATATGATGATAATATTTAGAGCCAAAAGGATTCTGACAAATCCATGATTTTGAATGATAGGACTGAATAACAAATTAATTTTATTCTTCTGAAATGTAATTTATCTTTTTTACTGATATTTTATATTTTACAGGTTATGAAGAATACTGCTTCAACCCAACACAATATTAAAGAAAAACATCATCACCCCAACGAAGTGTGAAATTACTCTTGGAAAAAAGTAGGTCTATAGTTTTTTAATCCAAATAATCTTGTCTTGGTTAGAGAACTGAAGTTATTTGAGGTTCATTAAGAGTTGCAAATTTGTAATGATCCCACTGGAATAATCAATTGAATTTATTATTGTGCGTTTCTTTCAGTCTTTTCCGGTCTACTCTAAGGTGATACTTTGGAAAAGAGAAAATATCAACCTCAGGTTCATTCATACCTCTTCCAAATTTGATTGTGGTAGAATCCAAACTGCTGCAGATAAGGCTGCCTTTGAGGGCCCTGGCAAGAAAGATAGGAAGGAAGAAAAAATATCTCTATGGCTTATAGAATGTGAACACCTTATTTTATTCTGGTAATAAATTGACTACTTTATTTCAGTGTTTCATTGACATTTTCCAGTATGTGTGTTGTTACTAATTAATTAAATATAAAATGAATAATTTCGACTGCAGTAGAAAATACCCTTCTCTCCACATCTCTCTACAAAGTGGAAACGAATATCTGATAGAAAACAAGTACTTCCCCATACGGACATTATATTACATCTGTCATCTATTTGTATTGTTTCTCAAGGAGGTCACTATTGCAAGTTGTAATGAAGTAATTGATTATTATTTTTCATTTGGTTTGTCAGCAGTGCTATGATTCAATTACAAAAATTCAAACAAAGCTAGAGAAAATTTCCAGTGTTGTTTACTGTCGCTAGGTTTATCAAAAGCATTTGATGCTGTAGATCACGAAGTTTTATTAAGTTATTAAATATTATTTATCAAGGAGGAACAATACGTTTGAATGGGAAATGTAACATGTAGTGTACCACACGGTTCAATTCTTGGACCTGTATTATTTCTCTTATACACAAATTCATTATCAAATCTTGATCTGTATGGTGAACTTAAATTATTTGCAGATGACACAACATTAATTTATTTTGGTAATGCCAATAAAATAATCGAAAATTTTCAAGCTGATTTAAAAATAATTTCGTCTTGGTCAAAAAGAAAATCAAGACATCGGAAGTTATTTAGTTTTCAATGGAAAAAATATAAAATATATATTACGAATCGATAAAATTTTTGGGATAATACATTAATGAACTACTTTCTTGGACAAGCCATATTGGAAATCTTCAAAAAATAGTATATTAAGAACAAGAGTTGTAAGTAACCCATTACGCACGAAATGAAAAAGTTTATGCACGAAGCCGCGCAGCGGCGAGTGCACAAATTTCATGAGTGCGTAATGGGCTTACAACTCGTGTAACGTACTATACTTTTTCTACGCCCATTCATTTTCTTTCATTAAATAAAAAACATCGCAATCATTTAAACTTGATTACAATAGTTGTTAATTGAATTGAGAAAATGTTCGAATACAATTATATTTTGTTCAAGAAATTGACGATATAAATGACATGACATTTATTTTCATAGCATATGCTACTTGAAAACTAGTCCTATTTTTGAAGAAATTGCATAACGTGCTGCCTACATTTAGGGGCATCACTCTTTCAATGCTAAATATATCTCGCTAATGCTAAAAGTTTTTATGTTTTTTAATTTACTGAATTTGTGTAAATAGACCAAATATAGTCTTACGTTAATAAAAATTTGATTGTAATTCAATTAAACCACGAAATTTAAGTTTTCTTCTCAAAACGCACGTGTATGTTATGAGATCTCATTACGTGTATGTTATTGTTAATGTCATTTACAAGGAATGTTGACAGTGCTCAGAGTAATATTTATTACTCTGAGTGACAGTGCGATTTTTGACGTTTACAGACATGGGCGTAGAAAAATGTCATTTACAAGGAATGTTGACAGTGCGATTTTTGACGTTTACAGACATGGGCGTAGAAAAAAATCTTTGATTGGTATTTTGTTCACAATTCGAAATACATTCCATTGAAATATTTTAAAATGATACATTTCGGTTTAATTTATTCAAAATCACAATTTTTAATTTCAGTATGGGGAATCTTTACAAAACGAAAGTATTGAATATATATTTATAAATTACCATTCATTGAATCAATTTTCCAAAAAATCTTTCAGATATAAATTCTTTGTACAATTTGAAACTATGTATACCTATTCATACATTCTGTTTCCAGTAAGAGGAAATATTTATCAATGGAATTTCATTCAATAATGAATACCATATTCATAATCATCAAACAAGACAATCCAATAGTCATAGAAACGCCCCCGCCGTATCTTCCGTAAGAACCCCGCAAAGACAATATATGGGAATCTGGCCCTCTGTCGAATTGGCTGTTATACTTTGGGAAAATGAAGTTCTCGGCATCCCGAACAAAAGTCCCCACGGTCACAAAAAGATCCTATGAGTAGTTTCGGAGGTATGGGACCACGGTAAATAATAATAATAGCCGTGTCCTCTACCCGCACAGGCTATGCCTTTGGGTACACTCAACGAGTATTTATGAGGGAGTATTATTATTATTATTATTATTATACAAGTCCAAGACTTTTAATGATGTTGCGCCTATATATAAGTAGACTTAGTTAGGAGTCAAAATAAACGTGAACTTGAGCTAAGGTTGTTGAAAAAATTGTATTTTTGAACAGTTCGCCGTTCAAAAGTAAATATGATGGATATGTCGGAAAATACGGGAAAACCTGAAAAATCGTGGAAAACTCGCTTAAAATCTACATTTTTCGCTGTCGACATGTAAACAGACTAGACTGTTTTCAACAAATAATTCTTTTTCAGAACTTGAAAGCTCTCGCCTAATACCAAAGTGTGGAAAAATCGGAAAATCAATGAAATTACTGAATATGTAGCTTGGAAACCTCATTTATTTTTTTCTACACGAGAGAAAAAAAATTGCTTTTTGCACGTTGTGCCGGACTCGGGTACAGTTTGCCCTAAATCTGGTCAGTTGAAAAGATGCGACCTTGGCTATTTAAATGCCAGTACCACTACCGACTGATAAAAATACTCTAAACCCAGCTTGCATCTTGCATTAATCAGGATTATTAACATTTTGAGCGTTTCAAATGTTATGCAACAATAACGTGGATGGATAATGTACTTTTGTGCTTGATATAATAATGACCCAGGATAGAATAGTTTTCATCTAATCTTTCTTCCTGGTTATTGTCTTCATTAAAAGCAATCCACACGTTTGGTAGCGCGTAGCGCGTTGAATTCGTGAATCGAGAATAAACTCGAAGTCTGGCTTAACCAGGCACAACGTGCGTAAAGGTATTTTTTTCCTCTCGTGTTAAAAAAAAATTGTGAGTGTTCCAAGCTATTCAGTATTTTCATTGATTTTCCCACACTTTGGTATTGTAAGCGAGAGCTTTCAAGTTCTAAAAAAGATTTTTTTTTTACTGTTTACTTCTCGACAGCGAAAAAATGAGCGAGTTTTCCACGATTTTTCAGGTATTCGCGTATTTTCTGGCATATCCAACACTGACTTTTAAACGGTAGGGTTCAAAAATACAATTTTTTCAACAGCCATATAACTCCGAAACTACTCATAGGATCTTTTTGTGCCCGTGGGGACTTTTGTTCGGGATGCCGAGAACTTCATTTTCCCAAAGTAACAGCCAATTCGATAGAGGGCCAGATTCCCATATTAAGGTCTGTGCGGGGTTCTTTTCGACGTAGACCCATGAAATTTTCAGGATGGATGATATAGAAGAGCAGTCTATATATATATATATATATATATATATATATATATATATATATATATATATATATATATATATATATGAAAGTATATATGGAATTATTTTGGAAAAATTGAATTTTATCGATTTCTTCAAAAAATAAAGACGATCTGACACATAATGAAACTGCCATTTGTGATAAATCATTAAATTTAGAATAAAAAATTCTCAAAAATATATCGTGAGATGATCGTATCTTTCAGGGTTACCGCTTGTACCCTGCCGCAGCAACCAGCAATAAATAGTATAGTAGATGAACTAAGAAGAGTATACTCAGGCCAATGAGTATATAGTACTTGACAATTTTCCTTTCAGTCAAAACGTTGTGATAGATTTAATAAAATCTACAGTGCCTGTATGTGATATGAAAATGTAACCTATAATATTCATCTCGTATATGATAGATGTCTTGTAATAATGATAACATGACTTATTAGTATATAGCTTTGTTTGTTGACGGCTGTGGTCTGATGAATGCTGTTGCCTTATCACATTTTTTCCTGTTTGTGATGTGTTATTATGACTGTAACATCAAATATCCGTCCAATATAGGTAAACATCGCATTTTGGTGCAACATTGTTACATCACATAACCCTTCATGTCAAACGATGGTTGGCTGGGTTTAAATTTGCATGATTTCATAAGTCAAGAAAAAAACTACATAAAGACTCGCAATTTCAAGAAAAATACTCACCGAACCATCAACAGATTGGGCACCTCTGTTTCAAACTTCCTGGATATCATCAGCACTGTGCGTACAAATTCAGAATGAATACGAGTTATGAAAGTACGAGCATTTATATCGGGGTATATAGCGGTTAGTTTATCGGGCTCCGCCTTAAAATAAAAAATGAGTGATTTAATGTACGTACTTTTGTTTCCTGATGAACAAGAATCATCTAATTTCACAATAAGAAGAACAAAAAACGAACCCTCAAGTATACACAATAAATTTACCTTCTTAACCATTATAAATTATAATAACCATCTTTTTCAGAGCAACTTTCATTCTCATGGTAATTTGGTCTCTTGAAATTTGCGCCAACGACTATTCAAATAAGAGCCGCTACACAAACTCTAACTCATAATCATGGGTGATCATGTCGTAAGATATATAATTATGAGTTCTGTGGCCGCGTGACACCCAGTGGAGCTTGTACCCCTGAACTGAACCTGAAGTGAACCACACCTGACTTTATAAATGGAGTTTAATTGGAACATGACTTATCGTGATGTGTAACTTCAGGAGCTACTCTGAGCTAATCTCTGTGGCAATTAGAAAGCGGCTATGAGTATCGGCAAGGGTTCAACTCCATGAGATGGATACACAGAACGACAGAACTCATAATTTTATATCTTTGTAGATGGATACTGTATACTTTCACTACTTCCAGTAATAGGAATGACGAAAATTTCTCAGAAAACGCATGATCGAATCAATGTCTATTCAAATTCAAAGCGCTTGTCTAACGTACCGGTTAAAGCGCTATGCTATTTTCAGTTGGACAAAATCTTAAGCGCGCGCCCTCTATTGTGAGAAAACTTTACGTTTTACGTGAACGTCAGTCTTTCTTCCATTTGTAAATCGTGTGTATCATGGTAAGTCAGCTTTTTCTTCCATATCCATTTTTACAGAATTAATCTCTTGACTTTATTACCAACACTGGGGATGAGAATAAATTGAAAATTAGCGTGAAGGCTAATTTTATCAATATTTTTGAAATAATTTCAATATGATGATTTAGATTTTATTGTTTATGGTTTATCCTGAATACACAATGTGGATAGTATTCTAGGGCGGTCTGATATTAGAATTTATGTGCATCTCGCTTGATAGTTTAAACCCAGCTCTTAATTATTATGTGCATTTTCAGTCTCACAGAAAGTTTAGCGCCCCTCGACATGGGTCTATGGGTTTCTACCCGAAGAAACGTTCTCAAAGACATCGTGGTAAAGTAAAGGCTTTCCCAAAGGATGACCCTTCCAAACCAGTACATTTAACATGTTTCATTGGATACAAAGCTGGTATGACTCACGTTGTTCGTGAAGCTGATCGTCCCGGTTCAAGTAAGTTGAATTTTTATATATAATCATTCATTTTGTACTTTTCAATAAGATGAAATGAAAAGTGACTTGTATTTTACACTAATCCTGTGTAGAATTGATTTGATTTGAATATTTTCTCCTATCAATCATGTTTTTTTAGAATTGAACAAGAAGGAAATTGTCGAAGCTGTGACCATCATAGAAACTCCACCAGTGGTTGTCGTTGGTGTAGTGGGCTACATCGAAACTCCTCATGGACTTCGTGCCTTGGCTACTGTTTGGGCAGAGCATCTTTCTGAAGATTGTCGTAGACGTTTCTATAAGAATTGGTGAGAGTAGTTTGTGAATTAAGGTACTAGAGCACATTTCCATGGAGTGACATTTTATTGATTGAAACAATAATTTTAAAATGTTTTTTATTATATCCGAGTCTTAGAGTCACTAATTGAATCAAACTGGTGGTCATGTTAGTGCTAAAGATACTCGAAGAGAAAAGATTCCAGCTCTTATGCCCCAATCTTATTAGTCCATAATTTGATTGGGTACCTTGCGAGGCAACAAGTTTATTTAATTCAATATCCTTCAGAAGAGATTTGATATTTTTTAATATACTTGAATTATTCTGGTATTGTTCAATATACTTGAATTATTCTTGTATTGTTTACAGTATGTAAATGTGTTCTATTGACTGATATACTTTGAAAATATCTAACATCAGTAATAATTTCCTGCGAAAGTCCTCCTCTGGCAACATGAGGATTTGAACTATCCACTGAACTGACTTATATTGAGGTGTAATTGCCAAATGAGTTTCAAGTGAGGTGAGATTGAGGGGAAGTCTCCGCTAAACTATGAGGCGAACCCTTCGTGTTCTTGCAGATTTCTGTACTCTATTCCATTCTTAAATGCTGTGTCGATGCCGATACAGGTACAAGAGCAAGAAGAAGGCTTTCACCAAAGCATCCAAGAAATGGACTGATGACTTGGGCAAAAAATCCATCGAACGTGACTTCAAGAAGATCATCAAATATTGTACAGTTGTTCGAGTTATTGTACATACTCAGGTCAGTAGATTAGTACTATATTTTATCATTGTCTTAGACATGTAGGTGTGTGCCATGATTATACTGTATATAGTAATTTAAAGTTGGTTTCTATTGAGAAAATTCAAATGAGTGAAAAGTTATTAGGTTGTGACAAATAATTTTCTTAAACTCATGTTATTTATTGGAAATGAGCATATGAAGAAAAGACCGTATATAAAATGCCCCAATCTTTTTTTTATTCTCATTTCTCATACCCATGGTCACTGTCTATTCTGATATAACTTTAAAATTCTTCATTGACACGATCAGTGTCGGAGCTTACCCTCCAGCTGGTGGCCTAGAGGTTTCTTATTGATGGAATCTTTGTCGCAGTGTCATAGATAAAGTGCCCCTTGGGAGGCACAGAGAACATATTCCATAGTCATGGTGTAGTCCCTGGATGATGACACTTTGAAAAACCATGTTCTCTACAATATATCATATGTAAAATTATAAATTTCTTGAAAACTACTCAAAAAGCTTGTTAGTTAGTTTATATAGGAAAAAATCAAGATTCAATAATCAAAGTCAAAATATACTTTATTGTTGGAAGTTACATTCTTTTGTCTATATCTTTTTATTTTGTGAAAATGTTTTAAAACTTTTGGCACTTTGCCCTAACAAATTTTTGTAGACTATTGAAATATGCAAATAAAATTTATATAGAATACTAGCTGACCCGACAAACGTTGTTTTGCCATATAAATAATTTTGATGGCCGACAACTGTGTAGGGAGTGAGAAAGAAAGGAGACCGGCTTCGTTCTCATCCCTACTCCGTGCTGTTTACTGGGTCAGAAGTGACACCTGTAGACATCTGGAGGGGATAACTAATTAAATGATGATTGATCAGTTTTCGACCGGAGAGGAACAATGATTAAATTACTAAAATGGCTATTAAAAAATAAGGGTTGATCGTAGAAGGGTGAAAATTGAGGATTGTATGTATTTTTGAATGTTGTATCATAAAAAAATAGAAATTAAAAATTTTGTCTAAAAAATAAAATAAAAAATTTAGGGGTGGACTACCCCTAACATTTAGGGGGATGAAAAATAGATGTTGGCCGATTCTCATAGATACCGGATAAGCACAAAAAATTTCATCAAAATCGGTCGAGCCGTTTCGGAGGAGTTCAAGTTCGAACACCGTGACACGAGAATTTTATATATTAGACAAGGTGTCTTTCAAATTTAAAGTTTTATTGTGGTGACGGTTCATATTTCCAAAACACTCTGTACTTCAAATGCAAATATTACGCCAGTATGAAAAATTACTCTGATCATTTGAAAATGCAATAAAAAGTACTGGACCCTATTTGAAAATGAAAAGTTGAAGGTGTCCCATTTGTATTGTACTTTGTATATAATTTTCATTTGCATATTTGGATAGTCTACAAAAAGTTGCTGCGGCAAAGTGTCAAAAGTTTTCAAAAATCCTAACAATATTAAAAGATCGGAAAAAGAATTTCAATTTTTTTTATTTCTCCCGTATTACTCCAGAACTAATGACTTGCTAGATTAGATTTTTTGTTCCACATCATTAACCTCTGAAATAATACGCAACTTGCCACATTTAACCACCCCTCTATCTTCTACCGTTACCGAGATCCTAATGCATAGACTCGAATTTTAATACCTAGCCCTGTATATATATATATATATATATATATATATATATATATTAAACAGCTCCTCAAAAGTATAGCGATTTTTTTCTCAACAATTAATTTTAGTCATTCAAACGTTTGTCACCTTTGCAGGAGAGCTAATTCTCCAATTAATTTCACCAAATCTCATGCGCTAATGAAAATTCGCATAATTAATGTTATCATAACCATCTCACTACAATGACCAGATAAAGATTTTGACGAGTAACAGGGTCTTCTCAGTTTACCACATATGTCAATGTGTGGACTCCATTTTAATTTATAGTCATGTAATCCCCAAAGTACAGTGAACATTTCATATAGGTTGTTTTTTTTAATAAATGTGTATGATTTTTTAGATGAAATTGTTGAAGCAACGTCAAAAGAAGGCTCACATTATGGAAATTCAACTGAATGGTGGTACTGTAGCTGATAAAGTTGCATGGGCAAGAGAACATTTGGAAAAGCCAGTTCCTGTGAACAGTGTATTTGCTCAAGATGAAATGATTGATTGCATTGGTGTAACCAAGGGTCACGGTTTCAAAGGTATGTAGAGGATTTTATCACTTTGTCATTTTTATATCATGAGAAGAGAAGCATTATGTAGTTGACAACGGAGATAACGTTTCCAAATTATATATATTGTCAACTGACTTAATTAACATTGAACTTTTGTAATGCTGAGGTTTTCAGTTGAATAAATAGTCCTGACACTGTTGTAATTGCCTTTTTGAATGACTAAGTCTTTGCTTCAGTTGAATGCCTCCAAATAATAGTAGTGTGTGATTAGCCTTCTTAATACTGGAGCCTAATTTTTTGCGAATAATTACTGGCAACCAGCACTTTGCATATGATACTTCAGTTATGGAAATCAACTCCGAATAATACATTGTTGCAGAACTATTTTTTAGAATACAACAAATACATATATGTTGAGAAACACCAATATATACAAAATAAACAATTTGAAGTCATGAAAAATTACTATTTGGGCTGTCTTTTTCTACTTATGGGCACTATAGTTCCATAATTTCACCCAACTGTTCAGAAAGCTTGTTTCGCACCAGATTGATGAGTTATCAAATTTTAAGTCCCACTTTTTAAATATGCATATTTCTGGGGTTGATATTACCAGTCAAAACATCTTGTTTGCAAAAGTGAAATATCAAATGTTTAGGACTAGAACACGTGTGTCACATTATGTTGAAATAGGAATGCCAGTGACTTGAAAAATTTAGTAAACTGGCAGGAGTCATGTACCAGTCTGCTAGAGAGAATTAAAAATTTTACTTTGTGATTCATTTGCCTATAAAAAAAATATTCACGTTGAATAAATGTCAACAGTAGTTTATAATAATTTTTTATATGATGAAAATTCATGGATTGTGTTTCTGATAAACCTTGAAGATACACCCGTGCTTGCCTTCCTACTGAACCTTTTCTTTTTGTGGAATAATTTCCTCCCAACTCGAGCTGAACTAATGAGTAGTCTTTTTCAGGTGTTACTTCACGTTGGCATACGAAAAAGTTGCCTCGTAAGACGCACAAGGGTCTAAGAAAGGTTGCTTGTATTGGAGCATGGCATCCGTCTAGAGTATCGTTCACAGTAGCCCGTGCTGGTCAAAAAGGTTACCATCATCGTACTGAGATGAACAAGAAGATATACAGGATTGGTGCTGGTATTCACACAAAGGATGGAAAAGTATGATTGTACTATAATATGCATCGGCTGTAATTTATATTTAAAACTTTAAATGATGATAATATTTAAAGCCAAAAGGATTCTGACAAATCCATGATTTTGAATGATAGGACTGAAAAACAACCTAATTTTTATTTTTTTTCATGAAGTTTATGGAATATTTTACTAAATAAAATTCTTATATTTAACAGGTAATTAAGAACAATGCTTCGACCCAATATGATTTGAGTGAAAAAACCATCACCCCAATGGGTGGTTTCCCACATTATGGTGAGGTTAATAATGATTTCATTATGATCAAAGGATGTTGTGTTGGGCCTAAGAAGCGTGTAATTACACTTAGAAAGGTAAGTCTTTTTTATAAAAAAATCTGAAGTCTATTGACTTGCATATGGAGTTTATTTAATGTATTTTTCTTATATTTTCCACTATAAAATTCAATTTGTATTCATTATTGCTATTTTTTCAGTCTCTTCTGGTCCACACCAAACGTGTTGCTCTAGAAAAGATCAACCTCAAGTTCATTGATACGTCGTCCAAATTTGGTCATGGTAGATTCCAAACTGCTGCAGATAAGGCTGCATTCATGGGCCCTCTCAAGAAAGATAGGAAGGAAGAAGAAAAGGTGGCGGCAGCCCCTGCTGCTGCTGCAGCTAGTTCATAGGATTAAAATTCCTTATTTTATTGTTCTGACATGTTACAATAATAAAAAGAACGAAATATTTTGGAGTTTGTTTAAACAACAATTTTCAAGATACCCATTAGTGTTCTTTTACCTAAGAGTGGCTTTACATTTATGCAATGCATTTGCAATGCAAGACAGGTATTGCAAGGCAATGTAGAAATTGTCTTACATTTATGCAATTATTGTTGTGTTGCCAGCAGTTTATACCAACATAATATATTTCGAGAAAATCTAACCTCAATAAAATATTTTGATATTTTGTTGGTTTGTACTTAACTGAAATTCGAAAAACTACATTCCACGTATCACTAACGCTTTTGTCAAATTTTCTATTTCTTTTTTAAGTTGGAGTTAAAGGTTAGGAGACATTCGAAAAACAATATCTACAGATGCTTTGGTGTGCTATTGGCATTGAATTTCTCATCAGAAAACTCTCTAGAATTGCTCACGAATTGCGTGAAAATTTCAACCAGTCGAAATTTTTTGGGTTTGCACATAACTTGCATGGCTCAAGCACAATGTAAAATTTAGTCTTGCATTGCACAAAAATTGCATAATGCAAAGCCGCTCTAAGTCTTATTCGACATTGAAAAACCAACCATATGGAACTTGAAGGATAATGTTTTAAAATCCTAGCAGATATTGAAATGACAGTTGAGCTAGTATTGTTTTCAATGTAAAACTAAATGTTGTTTCGGCACATTGAAGAATCCGAGCTTGTGTTGCTATCTGGAAATTTTGAAAATCATGCTCTTTGGAAGTGATTTTTTGGGGCTCAACAATATTTTATTAAAATACGTCTGTATTTGTCAAACCAACTTTAAAATAAGATTGTCATGGGTTTATATTTTCATCCCGCTAGAATCACAATTCATTTGATTAAAATTTCATATTTTAATAGTTATAGTTTAATCGAGGATATGTTTGAGATCATTAATCGTACTTTATAAATGAGGTGATTACAATATTTTTCCGTCGACCTCTCTTGGAATAAAGGAATTCTTGATTAGAAAATTTTTAATCAACGAAATTAACAGTACATACAAACTCTATTGAACATCAATAAACATCTTTTAACTATTTGAATAACATTTGTAGTGCTACAATTAGATAAACTGAAAGAGGGTACCAAAAAGGCAATCGGTACACTTGCATATTACGACTGCACTAAAATATAGTTTAAAAACTAAAAAACACGCTTTTATACATTAAACTAAAAAGTAAAGAATAACTTTATATAGGCAGAAAATAAATGAAAATAGTTATTTATGTATGAAGTAAGTAAAGTGATACTTTTTTTTACGAGTAGGAAATGTTGACGCCGTAGGCGGAGTACGACAATTCCTACAAGTAAAAAAAACACTACTCACGAGTTTCATCTACAACTGTCAAAAAAAGAAAACCAACCAATGTTTCTATACTATTTATTACCTACTTTTCATCCTCATTCAATTTATTTCAAATTAACAACACAAAAAAAATAAACCGCAGAAATACAAAAAGACAATCAATTTTTCCGTCCCAGGGTTCATTTCGAAAAATTGATGTTGAAAACACAATTGCATTACTGCCAATGGAAATTCTTGACTCAGTCGAATCATCTTGTTTATTTGATGATGAGTCAGTACATATTGAAATTTTTTCATTTATAATTGTTTCATTTACTGTTATTATTGTATTTTTACTCATTGTTTCTTTACTACTTGATGGTGTAGATGAATTTCCAGTCAGAATTTTTGCGACGCATTCCAGTTTTGTTTGCATGGATCCATCGAAATACCCTTCCGCAACCGCACTAGACTTCCATCCTCCGTGTTTTTTCAGTTGTAATAAATCACCACCTGAATTTGCCAGAAGAGTCGCTGATGTTCGACGAAATGCATGTCCAGCGTAGCATTCAGGGTTGGGTAAATGCAGGTAATTTGCAATGAGTGATGGAATTTTTGAGAAGCTGTTTCCACAACCTTACCTTTTCTAAATTGCAAAAAAAAAATATTGGTGAAGATGTTTTTTGGTCTATAGTTTCTATACTTTCTATAAATATCCAACAAATTTAGATTCTTTATGGATGTTTCTCCAATAACTAACTGTATATCGACGCTCAACATGAGTTTTTGTGTCAGGAATTGTAACAATCAGAACATCATCTGATTCTTTTATGTGCTCAGTTTTCATATTATACAATTCTTCGCGTCGGCATGCTTCCGCTATACCAAATATTAATGCAACCTAGAGTATATTATATTCAAAATTTACCTTCTGCATGAGATATATGTCATCACAAGCATCAAGCAAGAACTTATTGATCTCTTCTCTTGTAAAAGTAAGACTTTTTTTAGGCTTATAGCCGACAGATTTTCTTTTCAAATATGCAATCAATTTCGCATATTTGCTTATGTCAATATTATTATGTATTAATATCGTGGACTTCAGATTCGAATAACTGGACCATAGAGATGAACATTTCATTTTCTTGGATTTATCTTCGAAATAGGCGAGCAATACTCTCTCTGTAAAGCTTCCAATCCCTTTTTTTTGGCGCCATGTTAAGAAAGACTCATATTCTTTCAAATACGTCTCCTTCGATTTTTCTGGTAGCAAATTCATTACTGCTGCTTTCACACTATCTACGATCTCCTCTAGTGTGGTGTTTAACTCATCATCGCTTTCCATTTTTGTAGGTACTTGATTCGTAATTTCGAAAGATTGTGAGAGATGCAATTTACTAATTTTAAAATAAGTACCGTCACATTGACACATTCAGGATTTCGTTGTTATTCGAATCAGTTTGTCAGTGTTGTTACCTATACAACCGTTAAAAAAAGTGTACTTTTTTAACTCTTTTCCGTGTAATACTGAAATCGTAATTTGATATCAAAATATTCATATACTTTAGGAACTCAAAACTACACAAAAAAGTGCACTTTTTTGACAGTTGTAGAAAAATATTAGTATCGCTGTGAAAAAAACTCGTCAAATTATCGTATTGTCCCCGGTTCTTGATAAGTGTACACAGTTTCAATCAAATCTGTCCGTTTAAAGGTCAAAATCGAGTGTAAAGGAGTCGGTTACAAACACATACAGGTGAAGCTAAATAAAAGCGTGTAATAATAATCACACATTAATAGGCGACTTCAATGTTCAATTTCGAAAAATTATACATTAATGAAAATCGTACATTAATAGGGGGTCATTACCGGTCGATTGCATTGAACAACATTAAACAGACTTGTTGATACGAGGTCGACGGAAAAAGTTTTTTTTTTTATTATTTCTTCTGAGCACTACGGTATTTTCCGTGTAGCTATTAACCAATTATGTTTCTATGGAATTTGTTGGGAATTTCATAATAGTAAAAACTAGGTGTGCAACACCAAGTTGTTTCCATTTTGATGAACTGACTAGTTGTTTTTAAGCTTTTTGATATATTCTCGAACTAATTGTAATTAGAATAGGATTTTATTTTTGAACCCTTTTATTAAATTTTTCTGACTTTCTTACATATATTGGGTTAGTTTATGATGCAGATTTCAAAAAATACTTTGTGAATTAGGAAATAATTAAGGAACAGGAAATACTCTGGCTCTGACTGAGTTATTTATAAAGAATTTACATATTTGCGCCATTTAACATTAGAGCCGTTTTGAAAAATCAGATATACGTTTCTGATTATTACATGATTACATCTTATAGATTGCAGATGATCTGAATATATTATATACCTACTACAACATATATATTGCAAATAAATAAGAATACAATCTTCATTAACAATAGAAAGTAACTAAATATCATCCAGACAATTCGATTCCTGCATTCTTGCTACTTGCTAATACACAAGAGGATGTTCTTTGCTCACAAGAGATTTTGACGATATTAGAGACACTCGAAAATCATTATACTCATTTCATGGACTTATGTATACTGCCTTCCTTAGCAAAAGTGTGATATCTGCTATCTTGCTCAGAATTCTGTAGATCCGACCTTCATATATAGGAAGGAAATTCTTAAACTTTTGTGCATACGGCAAAATGATTTGTTAATTTTGTTCCAAACCGGGAGTATACATATAAAACGCAAAATTTATAGGTTTTCAAACCTACAGAACCCAATATCTCAATTTTCATAATTGTGTAATCCAAACCACCCGCGAGGTAGTGTTGTGACCGGAGCCCTGGGGCGGAAACCGAATTGCTCATCAGGGGTGTCCGGCTACATATCCAACTGAGCCACAAACCTTTGCTATACTGACCTACGAATATTCTCTATAACTTATTTTATCTTGTGTACAGTTGAGTAATGAATTCACTTGTTACTGATTGGCCACTGACCGTGAGTTATGATTTACCGTTTTAACACTACTTGAAAAAGCACAACTATCAACGAGACAAGTTGGAGCACAACCCAACCAGTAGTGAAACGCTCATTCAGTATGGGTAAATTAGCTACGGTATTCCAGGCAGAGGTATATGCCATTGAAATGTGTGCAAGGGAGCTGGAAAATCGACGCCACACACGAAAAACAATAAAAATATTTTCAGACAGTCAAGCGGCACTGAAAGCGCTTGAATCCAATTGCTTTAAATCCAGAGCAGTATGGAACTGCAGAGAAACCTTAAACCGACTGGCCCAACGCAACAACGTTAACCTAGCCTGGATACCAGGTCACACGGGCCTAGAAGGAAACGAAATAGCGGACGTCCTAGCAAAAGGGGGGGCCGAAACAACGTTCACTGGGCCAGAACCGGTAATCGGTATAGCACATAGCACTGCCAAGAATGTCATAACATCCTGGGCTGACAACAAAAGACTCGAGTACTGGCGTAGTCTACCGGGCCTAGCCCATTCCAAAGCATTTATTGCTTGCACAAGGAAAAAACAGGACTCTGACAAGCTGCTAGAACTCAGTAGAGCACATCTCAGAGTTATAGTAGGTTTGCTCACTGGCCACTGCAAACTCAAACACCACATGCATAAAATCGGACTTGCACAAGATGCAGAGTGCCGCCTATGCATGGAGGAGGATGAAACGGCTAAGCACATTTTATGTACATGCCCCGCAGCGGCCAGAACCAGATTTTCAACATTTGGCAATACAACAGTAAGGCCAGAGAACCTGGTAAATTGTTCTCCCAACGTACTCCTCAATTTCGTTAAGAGATTGGATATACTGGGAGAAATATAACCATAGGGTGAGCCACAATAGGCCATTGGCCGCAGTGGCATGGGCCCACTCACGTTCAAACCTAACCTCAAACCTAACAACCCAAAACCAGGTAGGTGCATTGTTATTGATGTAAGTTGTATGGATTCAATGACTTAGGGCCAGTTTATCAACGTCGTGTTAGCGTTCTTTGACTCCCGCTTAAATTTGACTCGTGGTTAGAATGAATATGACATTTGCTTAATGAAGGATTCGATTCACATTCTAAGCATGAGTTAAATTTAGCTCGAAGTTAAAGTACATTGAAAAACCGGCCCTTAGAGATGAGAACAAGTACGTTCCCACTACCTTAATTTATCAAAAGTCGATCTAAAAAATTAAATGAATCAATACAAAAATTCAGGTACCAACCTTATTTGATGTATCCACAATGGTGTTCAATATAAATACTGTCATTGAAAAGGGCGCACCCAGGATAAAGTTTCGGGGCGGCTGGAGCATTAAGAAGGAAACAAGCTTAATTAAAATAGGAGATATTCTGAAATATAATTAAAATTTATAAAATCTTGGGGGGGAACTGCACACTGTTGGGCTTCCCCCTGAATGCGCCAATGGTTATTGATAAATCTACTTTTCCTAAATACAATAATTCAATGCGGATTTTCACCATGGGATAAAGTACTTGTTTATATTTTTGAATAAAAATTAGGAATCGCAGAATATTAGTAATGTGTGTCACCAGATTGTTACGGTTCAGAGAAAAGACGGAAATGAAATCATAATTTTGTATCTTCCTGTATGTAATCACTATGGGTACCAGTTCAACAAATGAGGTGTCAAAAAAAGATTTAAGATCTCCCCTTTGTCGCGAATATCCAGCTAGATACATTGATTGAGGTACATGTGTTGAATCAAATCGCAACTGCAGATATTTTCTAGCCGGAATTCCAGATAACTTGAAGAAACATAGACCTAGTTCGGTCTACACATTTGTGGATTCCCGTTCATTTTCAAGTTTACTTCACGTTAAGGCCATCCACCATCCAAGGTAGGTCCCAATGTCTCAATCCTCATCTTTATTAACCTGTGAAATCATTGAACCAAGTACCGTATGACACTCAATCCCTTTCAGGCCTTTTTTTCTGTTTGGTTGTTTTACTCAAAAACCTTCTACCCTACGAGTTCACAAAGCCATAGTATACGAGAGCATCATCAAACTCACCTCCCATACGAAGAGCAGAACCCACCCGTCACGATCCGCCGAAAGCAACCGTCAATAGAACACCAAGGAGACGGATATCGACAGCGAATTCAGATAAGCCCTAGCTTAGTCTTTCTCATATTTTGCCAGTGACAGTAAATATATTAGTTATTCGTGCGGAAAAAACCTGTAAAGGAGGTTATATCTATATTGTGTAAACTCTAGTATGATCATACCAGGGAGCTATGTATAACCCTACAGCAGATATTAGATGGTGTAGATCTTCTGGCTTGTAATTCTTATAATCACAATAGTTTTCTAATTTTTATTGTTCAAAATATCCTTGTAGCTGTCACTGTCAGATGGTTAGTTTCTTGTTTCTTTGACAAATTGCAATATTCAACATTTTGACTTAGTCGCTAAAGGCGTTTTCACAGTGCAACGAAAAGTTATCCGTTAACAGCCTTGTCATCGATCGCTAATAAACCTAATTCTTTTATACGAGTTTAATTAACCCACCCCTCTTAGCCGTGCAAGTATAAGACTACATAAAACCCCCTTGCCACCTCTTCCTCGGAACTTTTCCGAGAACGGGGTAGCAAATAAAGTGGCGCCCAACTCATAAATTGGTCTTAAGTCGAGGAGGATATTAGTGATTGATGAATCGGCTGAATAAATTTTTTTTTCTTCCATTTTCATAAATTCCATCTATAACTTGGTGTTCTAGAGAACGTTTTGTTTCCACTTACAGAGTGAATCGTAATTGTTGTTCTGAGAACAATTATTTTAATTTCGTATATAGAGTGGATCACAATTACGGATAATAATTATTGAGGGATATTTGGGAATAAAATACTCAACGTCAAACATTTCATTTTCAATTTAAGTAATTAGGTTACATATTTCAAGCGTTTGTACTTTCAAGAGCTCCAAACTGATTTAAGACTTGTTTTATTATTATTATTTTTTTTTCTTTTCCTTTTTTTGGAAGGGTCGGGTTGTGTTTGAGATCCATCGATTCGATTTTCCACAAGATGGAAGTCAATCGCTTATTAGGAGATGAGCTTTCTTACGAACTTTACATTCGAAATTTGCCGATTGGGAAAACGGTATCAGAAAAACGGACATTTCTCCGTGTAGTTCTTAGACAAGAAAAACAGAGGGGGGGAACGATTCACCCGGAGGTTTTCTTAGATTCTACGGTTGAACAATCCATTTGTGAATGAAAACTCAGTGAGTTAGAACAAGCAATTGTGGACTTCGACCATGAGAACAGGGAGAATGAATTTCGACGTATTCTCAGTCGGTTACTACACATTTCGTCGAGACTAAATCGGTTCTCTGGACGCGGGGTAGACGAGGATATTGCCCGATTGTCATTGATTACGAAATGCTCACGACTGATTGGTGATGTAAACTTAGTAAACGATGGAATGAATACTAGCCTTCATTTCAACTCTGGTAGTTTGAATTTGGCAAGAGACAAAAGCAATGTCACCCCCTCTAATCAATTAAAGATTCCTAGCACCGATGGAAGGAGGCCAGGTAGTGAAATGAAATCCCCCGAACCCAACACAAGAACAGAACATTATATTCTAGATAGCCCTAATCTCCCTCTTTCTGCTCCAGTTTTAGAACACACAGAATATACCTCTGTGGTACAGGATTTAATTGAACTCGAAGAACTTGATAAAGAAAATGCTTTAGTCGAGAGGAATGAAGTATGCCGCCGGTCTGGTTACATCGCTTTGCTGAATGGGGAGAAAGTTGATCTATCATCAAAAGCAGATGCCCCAGACTCTTCCTTACCATTGGGCTTCCCTGACAATATTAACTATTACAATAATTTTCAGCAATCCTTGATGCAACCTTCGAAGGAATCTGAAAATTCTGACTATAATCAGTTGTTAGGTAATAGAGCTGTTAATCAGCAAAATAGGTCAAGACCCAGAGTGAATTTTACTCCTTGGCAGCCAGATGTAGACCTGACTACGCCTTTGGAGCGATTACATGTGTCTCCTTGGCAGAACAGTTTTATTAATGGAGGAGAAGAGTATCGCTGGAGAGATATTAGCAGGTGGAACCTACGCTACAATGGTAGAACAAGCGTAAACGATTTCTTGGAGAGGGTAGAGGAACTGCGTGTTTCTCGTAATGTATCAAAATCACAGCTTTTGCGCTTTGCTCCAGAAATTTTGGTACAAGATGCACTATTATGGTACAGGACTAGAAGCTTCACTAGCTGGGACGACTTGGTAGCTCAGTTGAAGGAAGCATTCCGTCCTTATGACTATGAGTATAGTCTCTGGGACGAGATAAGACGTCGTACACAAGGAGCGCAGGAGAAAGTTCTAACCTATATCACGGCTATGGAAAATCTTTTCCGAAAGCTGGATAGCTTTCCTGACGAGGAATCTCGTGTTCGTCTTATAAGTCGAAATTTGCTCCCCTATATACAAACCCAGCTTGCCCTTCAAAATATTTCTACGATAGCTGAGTTGACTAGACTTAGCTGCGTAGTCGAGGAAACGGAGTTGAGGAATCAAAGTTTCGTCCCTCCACCCACTTCTCATCGAAGCCTTCTTGAGCCTGAATTGGCATACAGAAAACATCAGCAACAACCTCAAAAACAACCTGCTGTTGCAGTAGTCAGTTCAGAGGAAAAGAACACTAACGCAACCCTAGGGACGAGTGCATCTTCTCAAATAACCTCATCAGCCAAGTGTTGGAACTGTGGTAATTCTGACTACAAATTCAGAGGGTGCTCTCAACCGCGTAAACGGTTTTGTTTCAAGTGTGGCCAGGAAAACGTTTTTGCCAGTTCTTGTCACCGATGTCAAAAAAACGTAAGGAGGAGTCAACAGTAAGATGGCTGTTGACTGACACTTTGCAAGAGGCAGAACAGTCTAGGATCCTTCTAGACTATGTCTTGGCGCAAGCCAAAAACGATACTAGGCCTTATTTGAAAGTAACTCTATATGGATGTCAACTACTGGGATTACTTGACAGTGGGTGTACAAGCACCATTATTGGTGGTCCTGGTTGGAATATGCTTAAATCGATCTGTACACTAGATAAGACCACGCAACAGAGCTGTACTGTTGTGAACGGTCAATCCTGTTCAGTAGTGGGTACGGTGTCAGTGCCATTCAAGTTATATGATCGCATCAGATTGCTGGATGCATTGGTGGTACCTTCTTTACCTCATACACTAATTTTGGGAATGGACTTCTGGCGCACTATGGAAATCATGCCTGATATGTTCTCTGGTGAGTGGTGTTTTCGGGATGATCAACATAGGCCATGTCCTGCAAGTCCAGCCCTAGCTTCCATTGATACTCTTACTTCTCAACAGAGAGAGGCGTTAGAGAGAGTTATACAAGAGACTTTTCTAGTTATGGGAAATAAGCTTGGCTGCACCAAGTTAGTGGAACATGTAATCCGCACTGAACACCCACCCATTCGGAAAATACACTATCCCTTATCTCACACTCTCCAGCAGCAAGTTAACGAGGAGCTTGAAAAGATGCTACAGGATGGCGTGATCGAGCCGTCATAATCTTTGTGGTCTTCTCCAATCCTACTCATTACAAAAAAGGATGGTCGATACCGGTTCGTAGTCGACTTTCGCGAGTTGAATAAGGTTTCTCTTAGGGATGCCTATCCTCTGCCATTCGTGAGTGCTACTCTCGATAAACTACGGAATTGACATTTTCTGACTACCCTTGACATAAAGTCTGCCTATTGGCAGATTCCACTGTCGGAAAGTTCAAAACCTCTAACTGCTTTCGTTATTCCGAACAGGGGCCTTTTTCAATTCCGGAGGATGCCAATGGGGCTTCACAATTCTGCTGCCACGTGGCAACGATTTATTGACCAAGTGGTGGGCTACGACCTGGAACAATTTGTTTTTGTATACCTTGATGATGTAATCATCTGCACTCCAACTTTTGAAAAACATCTTGAAGTCTTGCAAGAAGTGCTGTCCCGTCTCACCAGGGCTGGTCTTACTTTGAATCGCGATAAATGCCATTTTTGTAAGCCTGAGCTGCGGTACCTTGGTTACGTGGTAGGTGCCGGAGGACTTATGGTGGATCCGGATAAAGTAGAGGCGATACTACAGATTCCAATACCTAAAAATATCACCGAGGTCAGAAGGCTAATCGGACTTGCTTCGTGGTACCGTCCGTTCGTACCTAATTTTTCATCTCTCATGGCTCCTCTAAGTAACATACTGAGGAAAGATCACAAATTCGAATGGAACTCTGATTGTGAGGAAGCCTTCAAGAGCCTGAAAACACATCTAGTATCGGCTCCCATTCTGACTTGTCCGAATTTTGATCTCCCCTTTGTTGTACAGACGGACGCCTCTGACTTTGGAGTCGGGGCGGTACTTTCGCAAGTTAGTGAGGAGGGAGAAAAGGTTATCTGTTACCTTAGCCGGTCCCTGAGTAAAACGGAAAGAAAGTACAGCACAACGGAAATAAAGTACAGCACGACGGAAAAAGAGTGTTTAGCTGTTCTGTACGCCATTGAGAAGTTCCGACCGTAAGGTTCGAAATTCACTGTCGTGACCGATCATTACAGTCTCAAGTGGCTCAATAACATAAAAGACCCGGTTGGAAGAATTGCCAGGTGGGCTGTCAGGCTCCAACAATACGATTTCGAGATCGTACATCATAAGGGCAAGGAGCACGTGGTCCCAGACGCCCTTTCGAGATCTGTTCCTTTGGTAGATTCAATTGGGTCTAATAACCCTCCAAAAACTTTCAAGGACATGTGGTGGTACAATAAGATGCAGAATAAGGTGGAGACCCATCCAGAGAGTTATCCCAAGTGGAGACCGGAAAATGAAGTAATCTTCAAACACACGATCCGACCATACCCAGACCTTCGAGAAGAATCAGATAGCTGGCTCATAGTAGTCCCGAAGGAGGAGAGGACAGCACTCATCGCCTCCCATCATGAGCCTACCACTTGTGGTCACCTAGGTGTCTATAAAACTACAGCTCGTATCAACGGTAGGTACTACTGGCCCAAGCTGCGGCAGGATGTAGCCCGGTATATACGGAATTGTCTTGTATGCCTCAGCACGAATTCTGAGCAAAGACCCCCGAATGGCCAAATGCTCAGTAAGGCTCCAACCACTATTCGGCCAATGCAAATTCTTAGTATGGATCTCGTTGGACCTCTTCCACGATCGACAGCAGGCTATTCCTATATCTTGTCTGTGTTGGACATTTTCAGTAAATTAATTTTGTTGTTTCCTCTGCGGAAGGCAACAGGCTCAAAGATTGCATCCTTACTGGAGGAAAACGTCATTCTCTTATTTGGGCCCCGCAGAAGATAATTATGGATAATGGAACTCCATTCCGAAGTAAGATAGTATCTTCAGTTCCAGCGAATTACAATATATATCCTGCTCACATCTCAAACTATCACGCCCAGGCCAATCCGGTTGAAAGATCCCATAGAGTTATCAAGACCGTTCTCACCTCCTACATTTCCGCAAATCACCGCAAATGGGATACTTGCCTTCAACAAGTGGTTTGTGCTATCCGGACTGCGAGGCATGAAAGTACGAATCTAACACCAAATTTCGTTATGTTTGGCAGGGAAATATTGTTGAGTGGTACCGACCGCCATCCCTTAGCTCTCACTCTCGACCGAGAACCTTATGACCCGGAGATACGGTCCGAAGCTTTGAAAATTGTATTCAAAGATGTCTCAAACAGATTGAAGAAATCCTTTAAAACCAGCCACGGTATAATTTAAGGCATAGAGACAAAAGGTACGTTTTAAATCAAAAGGTGTGGAAAAAGAACTACGCTTTTTCAGATGCAACCAAAAAATGTACTTCCAAGTTTGCTCCTAAATTTGAAGGGCCTTTCACCATACAGAAGATATTATCTCCATGGTCATATGAGCTAGTGGATGAAAATGGGAAAAGTCGAGGAGTCTGGCATGCCAAGGATATAAAATCCCACCCACCTGAGGACAACAATTCGTCCGAGGAGGAGATCGAAAACACACTGTAGGGACCCTCAATACAATTTTTTTTATTGACCATTGCTTTCCGTGATTTAAAGGACTTTAACTCTAGGAGTTTTGATGTTGAATAGGAAATACCTATCGATTTAATTATTTAGGAAGTTTTTTTTTGTTGAGAAAAAAAAAAACTTTTTCTGGGAAAGAGGGGTGTTGTTACGGTTCAGAGAAAAGACGGAAATGAAATCATAATTTTGTATCTTCCTGTATGTAATCACTATGGGTACCTGCTCAACAAATGAGGTGTCAAAAAAAGACAATTTTCTGAAAGATTTTATCAGATTTAAGATCTCCCCTTTGTCGTGAATATCCAGCTAGATACATTGATTGAGGTACATGTGTTGAATCAAATCGCAACTGCGGATATTTTCTAGCCGGAATTCCAGATAACTTGAAGAAACATAGACCTAGTTCGGTCTACACATTTGTGTATTCCCGTTCAATTTCAAGTTTACTTCACGTTAAGGCCATCCACCATCCACTAAAGGCGTTTTCACAGTGCAACAAGTTATCCGTTAACAGCCGTGTCATCGGTCGCTAATAAACCTAATTCTTTTATACGAGTTTAATTAACCCACCCCTCTTAGCCGTGCAAGTATAAGACTACATAAAACCCCCTTGCCACCTCTTCCTCGGAACTTTTCCGAGAACGGAGTAGCAAGATACTCAAGTAAACCTCGTTGGCGGACTGAATGTTCCACTTCTGCCCTACCTGTACACATTGGAAGTTGCCTGTTACACCCAAAGAAGTAAATGACAAACATCCAAGATAAATGGATATTCGTATATTAAATCAGGAATCACTCATTCTATAACAAAATGTATAATTTGAAGTGTGTGTTTTCAATACAAGTTCTGACGTAAACGATTCTCTACCTGAAATGTTGCACAAGGACAATAGTTTTTAATCAAACAACTGAAGAACATTCAAATAAAGAATGAATATCAATTAATTAATTTCACTAATTACCAAACCCTGCAGGCTTCTTATTATTTGTTCACATCCTCTTTGATTTCTCAGTAGTGGTTTACGCCTTTCCATTTTGTGTAATAACTCCTTCTTGTTAATGATGGCAATCTCCTGGAGGACGTCTGAAATGAAACCTGGTATTAATTTCCACATTTCTGAAGAAACAGTTCTGTTTAGGAAGCCTCTTATCATAAGTAATAAGCCAAAATTTATGATAATCTAAATATTTCCTGATGAGCTAGAAACATTTTATACTGGTGTGGAATTCCGTGTACCATAGAATTATATTGTCGACAGCTGTCTCTAAAATGGCTAAGACTTTCGCGACCGAAGTTTTCACTATCGCTATTTTTATTCGAGTTTACAGACCGTCGTTTTTCGGAATTGTCTCCTAACGTGTCGTTAGCACGACTGGCCTTTAGTGATCATGTAATAAATATGTTAAAAAAAATGCATCTGGTTACTATACTGTCAGAACCATTGCCATTTTGTTAGGGAATGCATCCTCCAGAAAAGCTTGATTTGCCCTGGCCAAGTTAATTTGATCGTGACGAAATAGTTATTATCCTAACAAGTACGGAAAGAGTACCATTCCCGCATGTGACTGCCGTTACCCGAACGACGCAAAGCGGAGTTCGGGTAAGCAGTCGAGTGCGGGAAAGTATTTTTCCGTATGAGTGATGTTATTTAATGTTATTATTGTATATCTAGCAAGCTTTGTCGACTTACGATAATGAAGCATACATTTTCAATTGAATTTGAATAGAATTTGGTAGAGGTCGGTCGGTGGCTCAGTGGCTAAGGTCTCTAGCAGTGGAACTTCTAGCTCGCATCAGACAGACGTTCGAGGCTCGGGTACGGAGTCTTTTTTCTCAAGAACACGGGCCTCTTTAGGTGGCCACATGCCTTGTTGTGAATCAAGTGTGATGTGAGTTGCCTAGATGCCAATCCCGACGTCTGGTGCTAGCTTGAAGTGCGCACCGACCAACCGGGGTGGTGCTGTAGGTTTTCCGGGTTTTCCTACAGCTGAAAAGTGAATACACCACCGACAATATTAGTAAGTCGCCCCGGAGCGCCACGACAAATAATAATAATAGCCGTCCTCTACTCGCACAGGCTATGCCTTTGGGTACACTCTACGAGTGTTTATGAGGGAGTATTATTATTATTATTATTATTATTCACAAAGGATTATAACAATAACGTTTATAATTCCCATGAAACAATATGTTTAGGGAACTTTGAAAACCATTGTTGATAAATACATTCATAGTAAAAAAGCAGTAAAAGCATATATTTGTGAGGAGAAATGATAATGTATAAGAATATTCAGAGAACGAAATAATACTTTTATGTTAATGAATATTTCTTCAATTTACTTTTGAACACTGTTAAACTTTTTGTGAGTTTGAGAAACTTTGGTAAATATTATATTAAATTATACCATTATGATAAACAGATCATTTGCCGATTTCTATTTTAACCTGAATGAGGGATGTCATTAGTTTGCCTTATTGAATGGCTGTGATTAATAAAATCCAAAAAAGTGAAAGATATGAGGCAAATATCTTACAGAAATCAACTGCTTTCCCTTGTGGATATTGAATCACATCTGACATCTATTTGTGCAACGTTCCTCAAGCAGGACATTATTGCAAGTGCTCAATGTAATCAAATCACTTTTTTCATCAGCTCAAAAAATAAACAAGTGGTCCTTGCTATGCAATCATATGTTTATTTCATAAAGCGAAAATACTTATATTAGCGTATGATCATTCACGAATTTGACACTTACCATGTACCATTTTTTGAACTTCTTCGTCATCATCATCAAAATGAGTCAAAAGGGTGTCGATAATGAGTTCATGATGAGCTCTATAATTAGCTTTCAGAAATTGTTCTGGAACAGCATCCAAAAAAACAGGCAAATTTCTGAGAGCACACATTCGAACTTTTTCTGTTGGATCATCTAGTCTTTTGAGAACTTCTGAAAAATACAAAAACAAAGTTAACTCTTGAGGCATAAATTGATATAAAACATATAATACACCTACCCGGATATAGTTTTATCAAGTCATCAACATTCCATATCTGTTTTTTGCAACATATAACTTTCAAAAATGCCAAACAGTCTAGGGCTATTTGTCGACTGCGATAGGAAGCATCTTCAAGCAAGGATATTAATAAAGGCAATAACTTATCCAATACCGGTCGCAGCGTTTCAGCAGAAAATAATTCTACTTCAGGGGATGGAATGAGGGCATACTGAAGACATGAGGCAGCCATTGTTCGAATAGCTTCTGCTGACGCTCCTGGGTGCCAAACAAGGGATGGAATAAAAATACCTGAAAGTTTATTAAAGCCAATTATTAACTGCATTGATTCAAAACAAATTTCATTGAATAGTATAGGAATATCAAATATCTTCATGAAAAATTGTTCATTTAATAAATCTTTTCATCATTAGATATAATCTTGTTATGAGTGGTTTTAAGAATATTGATGATTACCTTGTATCAAGTTTTCGAGAAACTCTGTTGGATTCTTAGCACATTTGAAAATAATATCTTTTTTTTCAAAAGATGTTGCCAAAACATAAAATGTTTTGAGTCTGATTTCGGCATCACATTCAGGATTGAGTACTTCATTCAAAATATAATGAATAGTATTCAAGTTGAGGCCAAAAGCTTCATCAGATTGGCTAAGAATCGTTAAAAATATGCATGCCTGATCAGTTGCTACTGTCCACAACTTAGGATTTTTATTAATGTGAGTCAATAAACTTCCTGTATATAGCCTCCACAAATCTTGGCTTTCGTTCAGTTTCAAAGCCATTCTCAAAGTTTCGAAAACAACGTCTATCTTTTGTATTTCACTATCTGGATGTTTGAGTGATAGGTTGGTAACTATAATTTTAAAAAGGTAATATCCCGTTAAATTCTGTGTGCCGTCAGAGTGCTTCTCAGACAACACTTCCACACACTTCATCATCTCTTCCTGATATTTGCTCTGAAAAAAAAAACTCATCATGTAGTAGATACCTCTGAGAATGTGAGAAAATCCGAATGCAGGGAGCAATGAAGTACCGATTTCATTTGAAAACATTTTTTACGATATGAAATAAATATTTTTTTGTACCAAAAGACAGGAAAGTGTATTTTTGCGAGAGCGAGTAATGTTTGAAGACAGAGAACAGAGGCTGAAGCATTCAATTACGAGCACTTTCAAAATAGTTTCTAGGTGAGTAATACATATATTTTTTAGGCGGACACAAAGTGTTATTCACTGTTCAAATATTGTCTTATGAGACCGAAGCAAAGGAGTCACTTTTAAGCAAAGTAGTGGTAGTTTTTACCGCGAATCCTAGAGTTTTTGATTTTCTTCCCAAGCAGGCAAAAAAGTGTTTCAAGAAAATTTCCACAAATATAAAATCATTATTGAAGTATTGTGAATATAAAAATATTTTTACTGGGTTGAAAGTAGGTGAAGATTTAACCCTCATATTTGAAAACCCTATCTTGAATAGGAAATTTTTTTTGAATTGGATATCTTGGTGTTGGCATAAACAAACTCAATAGAATATTTCGACCCTTTTTAGTGTAATAAATCGAGTTCGTTGAAGATGGCAATTTCAGCCATTATTTAAAAAAAAACGAATTTCCTACAGAAACTTTGACAACATGAAAAAAAAATTGCTAATGTATTCTATATTGTAGATATACAGTCTGCCCATAAAGTACAATCTCCTCCCTATTAACTTTTGAATGGATAGAATTTTTTATTTATTGCTTATTGACAATAAAAATTCAAAAAAATTAATTTACCCAAAACACCAAAACAACGTCAATACTACTCGACGCGCCTTTCGCCAACAAAGTTGGCACCCTCAGGACTCAAGAAAAGCGTACTTATCTACTAATACTATCGTGATCTTATTTATACCAAGCATCCATGGGCTAAATTGCATTCATTACCCCTGGGTAATTTCCATTTCTTGAATTTTATTCACACCAAAGGTGCCAATCTTCATTTATTTGAATAATGAAAAATGTCTATTTTTCAAAATAGTGGCTTGGCGCCATTTTGAAAGATATTTTTAAATGGCACTAGGGGTCATTCGAAACATCTTTCATAAGCGGTTCATTTCATGAGGATATGATTAACTTCCCTTGGGACTTGGGACCAAAGGGTGGATCAAAATAAATGTTTTACATTGCATTTGCATTTCCACAATTCCCGAGAATCCTTTTGCACTACAATCAAATCCATTATCAGAAATTCATATTGAAAATTCCCAGAGCCTCTGTTAGGAATTCCCTTTTCCAAATAAGACTTTTAAATTGACACCTTCAACAAAACTCGACCAGATTTCAAATGGGATATCAATTAATCTTTGGGTTTCATTCATAAACAATGGAGTGTATCTTAACATGCACATTACCTTTCTACTATTGCAAATAGTATCTTCAGCTAGAACTCTACTGATATCCTCCACAAATTCAGTGATGTATTCTTTGGGAGACCCTTTGATGAGCCCAGACAACACTGTTAAATGTCCATAATGAGCTACATCCTCGAAAACTGGAAGAATCAATTCCGACCAAACCTTGTATTTCACAAAACAACCAAGAAGTTCGCTAGCTTGTATGATATTGGCAACCACTCGCGTATCATCATCTCGTGCAGCTGAATACATGGCTGGGAGTAAATCCTGAAGATTTTGAGTGATGCCATCTTCTGCGTGTAGAACTATTGCACATAACAACTGGCTGCAACGTACTCTTACATCCTCTTGCCAGCTCATCAATTCCCGAGATAGTGCTGAGGCTAGTTTACTCACGTTACGTTTCACTAATGCCCGACAGCCCAAATTTGGGCGAATTATATTTGCAGGATAATATTTCGGCGACTGCGTTAGGTAATCTAAAATAGCAATTTTGAACTACAGTAACAAAATTCATAGATACAGGAGTCGTTGTCTAATTGCTAGAGTTCTATCAGAGCTAGAATGATGATTCGAAACCAAATAAACTAGAAAATAGAGTCTATAACCACAAATTATTGCCGAAAATACAGAACTGAGAGAGCAATCTGCATGATCGAGTGCTTTTTCAATTAGAATCCCATGTATATTGCCACATTTTTTCAAGCATTTTAGTTACCACTCTGATGTTTTTAACTAGCTCCCAACCACTTAAAAGTTATGATTTTTGCTTTGTCGAAATAATGCAATCTGTATAGATGTAGGTAAGGTGGTCGGTGGACCAGTGGCTAAGGTATCTAGTACGAGGCTAAGGTACGCGAGATATCTTTTTTCTCAAGTACATAGGTCTCTTTAGGTGTCCTCATGCCTCGTTGAAAATCATGTGTGATGTGAGATGCCTAAATGCCAATGGCGAGGTCTGGTGCTAGCTTGAAGAGCGCACTGACCACCCAGGATGGTGCTGTAGGTTTTCCCACAGCTGAAAAGTGAATACACCAACAAAAACATCAGTAAGTCGTCCCAGAGCGCCACAGCAAATAATAATAATAGCCATCCTCTTCTCGCACAGGCTATTCCTTTGGGTACACTCAATGTGTGTTTGTTTATAAGGGAGTATTTTTTTCTGTTGTTCTGCTTAGGTGTTTATAGTGGCATCGATTGCTAACATCATTAGCCACTATGTGTTCTGGGTAGGCTGTGTTACTAACTCCATACGCCACCTTAGGAGTAGCACTGTTGATTTGAACGCAACAGTGAATCGTGCAGGACTCACCCCAGTCAAGCCACGAGATTTTAACAATTTAATGACGGAGTATTATTATTATCATTATTATATCAAAAAAATCACTATCGTCACGATAACGGAATTTAAGAGAAAAATAATTAAAATTATATTTGACAGACAGATTTGTGTGATAATTAGGATCCATAATCATTTGGATGGCAAAAAATAATTTTTCAATACGGCACTTCTTGAACTGAATTTTCTCGTGTTTTTCAAATTGAACACCCTGTATATCCTTAGGCCATGTGATGCAAAGGATAAGGAAACGAATATGTTTCTTTATATGTCTTATGGACAACTGCTTTCGATTTATTGAATTTTGAAAATGATCAGTTCTCCGTTTTTACTGACACATTCCTTTCTTTGCTCCATAAAATTTTTTGTGACTTTTTTCATGTTTTTATTTATAGATTTCACATTTTTTTTGAGTGTGCTTTTAATTGAACAAACATTTATGTTTGTAAATTTTGTAGACGTCAGAGTTGTCAAAAATTGATTTTGATAAAAAAGAAGAATTTTCTTTTGGGAGTGTCTTAAATGTAATTGAAATGGATTTTTATTATAGGGCTACGTGAAAGAAATTGTGTATAGATGAAACACACACCAACAATCATTCAAAATCTGAAGAAAAAATAAGTGCTTCCAGGAGTATGACACCGGCAATTCTAAAAGCAGTAGAAAACTCATTTAGGAGGCGGATAGAGCTTTGTGTCAACATATAGAGCACTTGTTATAATATTAATGAAGAAATATGTTAAAATGGTTAAGGCTTTCGTGGCGGAAGTTTAAAGGGTCACTTTTTTCACTTGGGTTAGGAGGTCGTCGGTTTTTGGAATTTGTTCCTGATGTTTCACTATCTTCCTCAGAGGCTTATGCATCGTGGATAACCTTCGATGAATGAAGATTCCGTCTGCAGAGATTGTATTTATTTTTATTCAGTTACTTCTGAGCGCTAATTACCGTATCTGGATTAGGTACATTTTCAATAACATCAGTTGACCCCTTTCTACCTGGTGCCTTAATGTCGTCTTTTGCTATTTTAGAATTTTCAAGAATGGGATTCCATAATCGGTTGAGGTTTTTCTTTTTTGTTAAAATTCTCTGGGTGTTTGTGTCTCTCTATTACCTCCCGTACAAGTCGGCTAAGGTATCCCTGGTTGAGGGCAAGAAGTTTCACGTCCTCAGATATAATCCAGTGGTATCCTTCACTGAGCTCGTGTTGTGCCACTGCCGAATTGTCCGTTGGGCTTAATCTGCAGTTTCTCTGATGGTCCCCTAGTCTTGTTCCCATGGATCTTTTTGTGGTTGCGATATACACCTTTCCGCAAAAGCATGGTATCCGATATATCCCCGCTGCTGATAGTGGGTCTCTTTTATCTTTTGCCGACCTTAGGCTCTGCAGTATCTTTTTGATGGGTTGAGGACCGTTTTTATGTTGTGTTGTCCCAACTGTTTTCCAATTCTGTCAGTTGTTGAACACAATACAGAAACGGTCTTCAAACTACGACATTAAGACAGCTGGTAGAAAGGGGTCAACTAATGTTATTGAAAATGTACTTAAACTTGATACGGTAATTAGAGCACAGAAGTACCTGAGTCAGAATAAATACAATCTCCGAAGACGGAATCTTCGGTCATCGGAGACTATCCACGATCTATAAGGCTCTGAAGAAGCTAGCCATCCGCGCTAGCGAAACGTCAAGAAGAAAGTCCAAAAAAACGACGGCCTTCAAACCCGAGTGAAAATAGTGACTGTAAGAAATATGTTATTGATATATCACGAAGAATATAGGGCCTAAAATGGATCCCCGAGATTTATTAGAGACATTTTCACTTTTAATCTTGCCAACACGAACCACATCTAGATAAGCTGAATATCAGCAGTTCATGATAAACATTGTGGATGAACCAGAAGATTCAATAAAAAGTACAAAAACTTGAGATTTCAGGTCAAGACTATCAGCAATATATTGATTATAATAATAATAATAATACTCCCCCATAAACACTCGTTGAGTGTACCCAAAGGCATAGCCTGTGCGAGTATAGGACGGCTATTATTACTATTATTATTATGCCGTGGCGCTCCGGGGCGACTTACTGATGTTTCAGGTGATGTATTCACTTTTCAGCGGGAAAACCTACAGCACCACCTCGATTGAAGGTAAAGAGTGCTTGCTGTATCTGCACTTGTTTTCTATGAATCCATGTGCACTAATTGATTTTTTATGTTTAACTCGAATAATTTCAAGTCACAGGAGAGCAAACTAATAAATCTGTAATTTGAGTAAAGATTTTTATCATTTATTTTGTAAATTGGTGGAATAAATGCTAATTCGATGGAGTCAGGAAAAATCCCATTTTAAACTGATGAGTTAATTAACGATTTGACTGATCTCAGAACTACTCACATTTTTTCAACAGATTATTGGATATTTCATCATATATTTATTTTAACATCATAAGGACTGGATAAGGGTGCATATAGAAAGAGCGAAAATATCTACCAATATTATTTGTGAAACACTATACATGTAATTTGTAGAAGTCTCTAGAGAAAAATGCTTGCCGAAGTCTTCAATCGTAATATCTTCAATTAGCACCAACCATTCTAATCTCATTGAGTTCATTATTTTTTTTTAATTTTATTGTTTCTTTCCACATAGCCTAAATTTATTTTCGAATGATTTGGTTATATTTTCTGTATGAGTTTGTCTTCCTTCAATCTCTTTCTGGACAGTGCAGTATTGCTTGAGTTCCAAAAAGTGTAACTAATTTCTTCAGTTCTACAAGCTCTGCGGACAATTTGGGTTTCTGCCCTGTATTTAGCTTGACATACCTCAAAGGAAATGAAACATCAAAGTACTATTTCAGGCTACTTTGGAAAACCTCATAAGCTTCAGTAGGACCACTCTCCTCATATACCATACCAATTAACCATCAGCTAAATGAGTTGTGATCAGAGAAAGGAAGAATATACAGAATGGGCCATTAAAACAAAACAGCGGCTCTGTAGGTCATCAGAACCGAGTTATATAAAAACGCTTAAACACGTCAACTACATTTTCGAGGGCTATGAAATTCACCCTCAATGCATTCCATCCCTTGGAGCTGTGACTGTCACCCCTAAATTTTTAGATGGCAAGTGATACCTCATTTGAAAGGTATTTTCCTTCCTAATATCAAACAACAAAAGTAAATTAATTCTATTGATTTGTTTTCGAGATATAGAGGAACATGAAGTTGCGAAATTACTTATTCACTCAATCAATAAAAATAAGATCCAACAATGCAACTGTTCAAAGATAACTATCATTCAGTAACCGAGTGGTTAGAGTCAATGCTTTCAATCATTCTGGTTTTATCGATCGCTGGTTCAATCCCAGCGATTTCAATTTATTTTTCTGATTGCCTGAGAAAGTGCTAGGAAGCGCACGTTAAAAGGTAAGACCTCGTTAATCCTTGGCTCGCACAATTTTCGACTTCTGAGGGCTGTCGTTCGTAGGGGGGCGACAGCCGGTTAACGGAAACAACAATTAAAAAAAAGCAATTGTCAAGGAATTAAATTATCTAAATATTTACCAACAAATAACATGCAATTCATAACTGATGATTTAGGAAGTGGCAGACTTGTTTATAGCTGGTTGAGTGAACACTCTGACATCATCTTCAGATATATCTTCAAATAGGAATAGAGTATATTATGATTATTATTTATACATTATTCAAAAATATTTCTATTACTTGTGCTTAACGTCACTAAAACTAAGGTGACGATCTTCACAACAAAATATATAAACAAAATAACATGGTAGGGAATCCAATCAATTGACCAAGCACCATTACCGAATTTCGAGATACTGGTGTCTTCTAACGAACAATAGTCCAACTTACTTATGAAAAAATGTAGCCAAATGCAATCGCTCAAATTTCGGATTTAGTTATAAGGTGTTGAGCTAAACGCCAGGTTTCAATACGAAAGTACTGATTTGTAATTGACTGGTAAAGTTTTTTCACTCTCCTGAGAAAATTTGACTCTTGGTCGAGTCATGCATAACGTGGTCCAATTATGGATGCAGTATATTTCATTCTACTCCTTACCTAATTCATCTTTCAGGTCCTTCTCATTTTCAATCTGGAACTGTAATCCAACTTGTTTCCATAATTCTGCAGCTTCTATCCTTGTCTCAGTAACTTCATCATTCAAACCTGTCAGAAGCAGAGGTAAGATTTTGTGGAAAAATGAATATCGATCCCTATATTCCAAAAGCCACCTTCCTGCAACTTGTGCAACTGTTTGTCTGACCATTGGGATTTGATCAAATAGTCTCTCTGCCAAAGGACCTACTACTTCATTCAATCCATTGTAATCACAATGCATTATTATTTCACCTACAGCTTTTATAGATTCTACCCTAATTTTGAAACGTTGATGCCCAAAACAACTCAAAACAGGTTTGATTAAATTTCCAGCTTGATAGTGGAAATCCCTAGGTAGAGCTTTGGCCAATTTTATAATAATACAACAGCTAAGTTCTTTTATTGCTGGAAATTTATCCTTTACTGCTTCAATTAATATTATGACAGAATCATTTAGGAAAGGTTTCAATTGGATGGTGTTTGAATATTTGGTAATAATTGCTTCTAGAAGTTGTACCATCTGCAAGCGGATTTCTTCAGATTCCTCTATCAATTCTACAGTCCCAATTCTTTCCACCAATAAAGGAAATATATAGGATAGGTAAAAATCGTTAAGAGGTAATTTATCAATAATGAGAAAATATATAAATTTTATAGCCTGCTCTTTCACAGATTCTGTTCTGTCTCTCAAGCCACTTAGGGTATACATATATGTCTCACTGAAAATATCCCGGAGTTCCTGATTGGTGAAGTAATTATTCTTCCTCAGGCACTTCTCAAGATTTATATAACTTTCTTTTCGGACTTTTCTGTCTGGACTTTGTAGACCAAGACACATTTTTTTGATACATGTTACTGTATCTGTATCTTCTGAAACATAATCTCTCAGGTTGACCATTGGAAATTAGGTTTATTTCTGAAAGAAAAGCGTTAATAGAAGCTGATGCTGATACAATCAAACTCCGAAGTCATTTGTAAACAAAAAACTGTTGCCATGATGATATTGATAATAATAGGTAGTTGAGTGGTTGTCACAGATTGGCTGGTCATTTTGGGAATATTTTCATTACAGGTTTTTTCAATGACAACATAAAACATAAACAATCATCACCAAGGTAAAGTTTTTCCAATTTTCCTATTTCATATAATATGTTGTTTATATCTGAAACTCATGAATAAATTATTATTCAAATAGTGACATGACAATCATGACATTCATTATTGACATTAGGTTCATTCGTTTGCTACGAGGTCTAGGGTGTACGGGTGTAGTGTAGTGTACGTGTACACAACATTTTGATTCGAGTGTAGCTGACACACCTAAATCGAATTTAGGCAGATGACCAAAATGTTTCGGTATTTACCAATTTAAATTGGTATTTACCAAACCGTTTAAGCGATTTTTTTTATTATATTGGTTTTCATCTATTGACGTCACGAATCAGCTGTTTAATGTCATAGTTGTCACCAAAATTTTGTGGTAATTACCCAACTCCAGAGTTGTTTTTCATTTTCGGTTATGGTTATTATCGAAAAGAAAACTAACCTCATTCCGACCGTGTTTTAATTGGTCTTTTAACTAAATATTTCATATTTCACGATATGGCGACAACATATTTACGGAGTTTGAATTATGAAGGGACATATTACAAATTAAAATATAATATTTTCAACAGTTATTGTATACAAAAATACGAAAAACCAGAATAATTAACATTAAAACAAAGGAATGACATGAATAAGGCAGAAATAAAACAAATGTTTTTGTTTACACTTTTTGGATTTTAATAACCAGGAACCAGAGTTTAAAACAAAAGGTTTAGGAGAATACCAAAGAATTGTGGTTATCCGCCTAAATTCGATGCTGGTGTAGGAAATAGGAATGTGCTACACTTCGATGCAAACGAATGACTTGTATCAACCACCCTTCCGCAATTCACATACATAGACGATTCGCTTGGACTGATCGGAACGGAACAGTTGGAGAGTGGGTGTGTTTATTTTGGCTTTGGGAAATTTATCCCAAAACTTTTTGCATCATAAATCTAGAAAACGACCGTCACTAGCGTCTGGCGTGATGTCCCTATGACTATAGAGTTCAAAATATTTTAATTCTGAAATACAACCACTTTATATTAGTGGCGTAATATAATACAAGTAATCGGGTTTCGCATCTAAAGTTATTTCTATGACTGACTGTGAACACAGAACATTTGAAAGAATGGTATTGATATTGTGATTTTGAATCATCGACGTCAGAATACTTTTACTGTGTCTCTGTGATCTGTGATAAGAATAATTCATAGAGCATGTTTTCTGTAGAATAATCAGAGAATATCTATGTAGATTGAAGATATTCTTTGGAATAATCACAAATCACATGTCACATGTAGTAGAGTGAGGGAAGGTGGGTTGCATATTATTTTAAATAATTTTATTTTTGCATATATCATATATCACATATTCATTTGTTTTGTTACAAGTTGCAATTACATCTGAATGATAATCTTTCAAGAAACAAAAATTTGTACAACAGGTAATAATTTTTCTAAAAGTTTCAAATTGGATGACTGTTGATGATTTTCTTGTAGCATTGCACAAGGGATAGAAAAATGGAAACCGTTGATATTCAAGCAATGGAATCAAAGTTGAGTGATGTAACAGTTACAGCTATACCAATAGCTACAAAAGGTGCAAGTGCTTTACAATCCCAAACAAATAATGCCAAGCAAGATCCAAATATTTCAAAATATGCTCAACTTCTGGGTGTTATTGAAGAAATGGGTAGAGAAGTTCGACCAACTTATGCAGGAAGTAGGAGCTCAGTTGAAAGACTGAAACGCAACATTGTCTCTGCCAGGATATTAGTCAGAGAATGTTTAATTGAAACTGAAAGAAGTGCTAGGCAGTAAACTCTTCAACATGATATTATAGTTACAAGTTATATTGATTTGCTACTAATTCAAAATATGTATAAAGGTGTTGAATACCTGAAAATATCAACAAGTAACAATTGTTACAGTAAACTTGTCAAATTTGAAAAGATAAGATAGAAAACGACAAGTGGTGTTCTGAACTGGTGGTTGTGATCATGGAAAGGTGCAATTCATAATTCAAAAAGTTTCGTCTCTTAATTTCCTGTGAATGTGCAGTGATAATAAATAGAAAATCATACATAAATTTATCTTAAAGTTGTGGCTGGAGAAATATACAGTCTGAGTTTTGCTAAAAGTCCTTTATATCCTCAGTAACTTAATTATTAAAAGATACCATTATTTGTTAGGAAATATATTTGTTTGATAGATTAAATTAGCTATAAATAAATACAATAATCCACCAGTTCTCAACTTATTGAAATAAGATATTTTCAACAGTTACTAATGGTCCATTTAAGTATTGAGATTTGCAATATAATCTTCATCAGACTTAGTGTTAGTATTAGACAAAAATATTTAACAGTACATGCCCATCTGCAAAAAGGGTGCCAAATTACAACCTGAATTTTTATTGAAATTCATCTATTTTGATATTTTCACCATATTGAAATGAACTGTTTGGGATCTTGTATGATGACAGAAAAATCAAATGAATCAGGACTTGTGACATATCAATTATTCATTGAGTAGAACCATTTCTTTCCCAATTATAACTGAAAGTACTTTTTCAATAGGTGAATTTTCTGTTCTATGATTAGGTTTTCACTAGTTTGAAGTAAATTGTTATACCAAGCGTGACTTAATCAACATCAGCATTGCCTTCATTTGATATATCCAGTTCAGTTGAACAAGTCCAACTAGGGTCAGTTTAAAAGGCAACAAAGTTTTTAATTTTCATGGTAATATTGTTTTCTTACTTACCTTCTTTCACTTTCATTATTATACCTACTTTGATGTATTGTAATTTCTAATTACCTAGTTTTATACAAGCATATACTTAATATTTGATTATAACCAAATACTTCCTGTTTATTATGATAAACAAGCTTTGTCAAAAATAATATATTCTTGGGCAGTGAACTATATTTTCAATTGTATTAAATTGATAATGCCTTTTTCTAAATGGTTACATATAGGATAGGATATGTTATTGAAATTTGTAAATTTAAGGATATACATAAAAAAATAACTGTGATACAACAGGTGAAGATATATGCCCTTAGAAGATCCTTCAAAATAACCAAATCCAAGTATATTTTGTAAGATAAAATATTTGTTTTGATACACTGTTGTAATTGTTAACAAAGGACATTTGTTATATACTTATATATTGTAGTAATAACTCCTCAGGAGGTGTAACGATTTTCAACATTGTGATAATTTTTCCAAATATACAAGAAAATCAGGTAAATCTATAGTACAAATAATAATTCTTTACAAACATATTTTATAAAGTAGGTACTTATTGTTATAAAGTTTACCCTTAATAGTTAAGCTATATTTGTATAGTAATTGAAGTAAATAATTGTTATCACCTTTCATTTCATTAAAAGATTATTGTCCAGTGAATATTTCTTTGTTATATCCATTTCACCTGTCCCAATATCTTTGGGTAAGAGTATTACGCCATATCAATATAACATTTCTGGATTATTTAGAGGGTTAAACCCTACGTGACCAAACGAGAGTCCCTAGATACAAAATATTCCCACTACATACAATAATTGATTTGGAGGATGCTACTTGTTTTTTTATCTGAATAACAAAACAAAAATACTTTACAATAAACATAATTATTCAACTCCCACCCTGGAACTCCTTTTAGAACAATATAATTTAATTTAAATGGTAAAAAGTATTCATTATTCTTTTTCATTTGAGGATCAACTTATCAAAACGCGTTTTGTCCACTTTGGTACAAAATCGAGTTCGATGTGGTTTCAGAGTCACTATGATCATTGCTTGAATGCACATATTTAAAACATCAGATCGCATTCAGGTCTATGTGTACACCTTTGATTCCTACGTCATAGTTCTTAGCCATAAACAATTTTTTGCCTCTACTGCAGAAACGGTTTTGTGGGACATAATGCGTTTTGATAAGTTACTCCTCATTTGAGATTTATGAAAATTTTGATGGTTTTAAAATTTGACCTTTTGGTGTGCCGAATGAGCATTCTATTCTATATAACCTGCTCGATTTGGGAAGTTGGGACTACAAGTTTATTACCTCTGAATAATAAATCACTCGCACAATGAAGTTCTTTTATATTCCAAAAATGTATGGGTTTGGACTTGATTGATACTGCTTTTAAATTTGGGCTAAAAATCCTTAACGTAAGATATAGCCTTTTGTAAAATAGAATCCAGACAGCCATCTTGAACTCAGTGATTCCTTTATTATGAATGTACAACTGCTACTGATTGACCTTTGATTCCTTTAGTTTTCATTAGATCTTCTATCAGTTTTCTAATTTAAAGTATCAGCTATACAAAGATTTTTGCCTGGAATATGTTCCAATTTATAATTGGACGTAGTTAAGCAGGAAACGTTCAACCCACAAATTATAAAAATTCATGTTGTCATATGTAGGGAGACTATAAAATTCCTGTTTGCTAAATTTGCAAAAATCGTCCACACAATCCTTCTATTGAATGAAATGTGAAATCATTGTTTCAGTGACTAAATCTTGTTTGTATTGATATGACATAACAATTTCAAGTTGACATTTTGAATAATTGCTATTTTTGAGTTGGACGTTTTCTGCTAAACTACATCCAATTATAACTCATCAATTGAGAATCGTCCTCTGCAGTCTTATCTTGGTGTCACTATATTCATATTTTTTATCCTCAATTGCTCTATCACAATCAACTACAATTTAAATACATCCTGATTCTGAACAATATTTTAGTTGAGGAGTCATTAATCAATCCACTATCAATGCAAATATAGAGGATATATTTTATTATAGACAAGGGGAATACATTTTTAAAAGGTCCTTGATTGCCTAATAGTACATATACTTAAAAAGTTCATTACAAATATGTAAGTACTAAATAAAATAGTGGGACTTTTATCAACATTGATAATAATCAACTACTGCTGGTTTTGTCTTCACCAGGTGATTCATTTGTTGTATGGACAGACACTGGTGGTAAATAAAAGGCCTTTATCAGGCCATGCATCCTAGCTATGTCATTATCATCTCTTTCAAAATTCCTCAACATTTGAGAGAATTTGATAATACCATCTCGACCCTCGGGGTATCCAAATTCTTTGATAACTTCCATTTGTATTTGCATAACAATTGGAAAAAGATACTGCATCATTTTCAACATTTCATTGCCGACATTGTCTCTTGCTTCCTCCAATTTCTGTATATTTTCTGTTTTCTGTAATTCCTCCAAAGTTTTAGTTAAGATTTGGCGTGCCATTTCATTTGTAAGTGTGGGAATTTCTGATTTCAACATTTTAAACAATAAAAAAACAAACAAATTCTAAAAAACAACTTTTTCTTTTTTTCTTGCTTCCTGATGGTGCACTTGTCCAGCACACCCCTCAAATCAACATTTATGGAATAGAGCACCGATTTCATATATACTAGATAAAGCATTCCCATCACCCATCTATTCGTGAAAGCTTTAATCGAATTTAGGCAGATGGCCAAAATGTTTCGGTATTTACCAATTTAAATTGGTATTTACCAAAAATTTTACGCGTTTTTGGTTATTAGATTGGTTTTCATCTAATGACGTCACGAATCAGCTGTTTAATGTCATAGTTGTCACCAAAACTTTGTGGTAATTACCCAACTCCAAAGTTGTTTTTCATTTTCGGTTATGGATATTATCAAAAAGAAAACTAACCTCATTCTGACCGTGTTTTTAATTGGTCTTTTAAGTAAATATTTCATATTTCACGATATGGCGACAACATATTTACTGAGTTTGAATTATGAAGGGACAGATTACCAGTACAAGATTTGGCAACAGCAAATTTGAATGGTATAAAAGGCACTTGTTTAGATTTCTTAGTGTATTCACTGCTAGCTGATTACGGGATTTTATTAGGAGACATATACCTCTGGTTAAAAGCAAAAATCCTCCCTGACGAGAATTGATGCCTTATAAAAATAATGTAAAAGCAATACTACATTTTCATCGAATAAAAATTCGCGGCGCCAATAAGCACACAAATTTCAGTTTTGTTTCCACACTATTAAAGTTCTTCATTTATAATATTATACTTTTAACAGTTATTCTATACAAAAATACGAAAAACCAGAATAATTAAGATTAAAACAAAGGAATAACATGAAGAAGGCAGAAATAAAACAAATGTTTTTGTTTACACTTTTTGAATTTTAATAACCAGGAACCAGAGTTTAAACCAAAAGGTTTAGGTGAAAGCAAACGTTGACGTCACGTCTGTCATTTATCATGAAAGACCAAGGTATATCTGCGGTAAATACCAAAAAATTGTGGTTATCCGCCTGAATTCGATTTTTGTTTGGCTCAATAATAACGCAAACAATTGACAGTTTTCCTACGCAACTAGGGAACACCAGCCCACTAGCTCATGGTCACAGAGTGTGCTCATGACACCACCAGTGGCGGTTACTTGAAAAGGAATGATACGCAATAACCACTGTTCACAAAATTCACTGCACTACTGCTGCTAATCTGATAACAAACCGTATAGTTTTTACATTTCCTTCGTGTTTCCTGCCTAGATGGATGTTTATCAGCATCCTGCGAACTGCGCAACTACGATAACAGAACCCCCACGAACCGCCACCGTTGAAAAACAAATTGGTTGCGTTATTTATGTAGGAATAATTAGCATAATTTTTGTATCAGCCAATGGGCTGCGTTATTTGCGTAGGAAAAATCTGAATAACTTTGCATAAATTTGCATTGTTTATAAGGGCCACTTTGGTGTGTTTACTTCTCACTCTGTTCATTAGAGCTCGTTGGAATAGAGGAATGCCACCTGTCATTTTTGGTTTAAATCTTCTTCATCATATATGAAAATTAATTGCTGTTCGTTAGTCTCGCTAAAACTCGAGAACGGCGGGACCGATTTGCCTTAAGCCCGTGGCTCACGGTCAAATACTTTGTTCAAACTGCTCCGAAGTGACGTAATTTCTATCGGTTTATCTCACAAAACTTCAAACAAGCCACTAGAAATGACGTCACTTGAAGGCAGTTTGACCAAACTATTTGACCGTGAGCCACGGGCTTAATTTTACACGGTCAAATAGTTCGATCAAACTGCTCCGAAGTGACGTAATTTCAATCGGTTTATTTCACAAAACTTGAAACAAACCACTTGAAATGACGTCACCTGAAGGCAGAGTGAGCCAAGGGCTTTAGAAAGATATTGCAGTTCATAATAACTTCAGGAGGTAATAAACTTGTCCTTATTTTGACAAATAGGCACGCGCAATGTGAATCTGGAATTTATTAAAATACTGTGCCTGCCTTTATTAGAGGACGGGTGAGGACAGGATTTAAGGTTCCCTTTCCCTTATTTTCACTTCGAGTGAGATCATGGACACGACGTAACTCATGCCTGATAATTATATGATTTTTTCAACATAAATCGATATCGGAGCCCCCTTTGGCCATTTTATCATCACAATAATTGTATCTTAGTATAAAATAAATTATGTAGTACGAAAAATCTGAGAAACTAGATTTCATTCATAGGTTATGAAAACAAAAGGAACGGACAGACAAAACTGCAATATCTCTGTTTTTAATCACACAATAGTGCCAGTCACTATTAAAATAAAGTTGCCTTCAATACTGGCTGGCGTTATTGCAATATCTCTCTATTATTATTTCGTCATATTCACATTGTTAACACCTCAAGAAACCTCAAACTGATATTTAAAAAGTGTGGAATTATGCAAAATCGTAGAATACCAACATAAGTTCACTTTTATGACACTTTTTGGCATTTTTTCAAAATCAGTTTGAGGTTTCTTAAGTGGAGTTCTCAACAAAACTTTTTACGATTTGCGTTTCGTATTCTGCTGATTCGTCAAGCAGAATCTGAAATTAAACTGACGCATTCACAACAAACAATAACGTCCACGTCTCTCGATTTGCTTCCTCATAGGAAAACATAACCTTAGTGTTCGATATTCAGTTTTATCAAGATGCATGCGATAGTTTTTTAGTTGTTATTGTAAACAAAAAAAATAAAGATACATTGTCAAAAAAGTTCAATTGGACAATTTTGAAATATACAGTCCAGACATCTTCCTGTAGACTTACAGGACATTTACGTACATTAATTTTGGTCCGGATGTTCATGTGAATCGGCTCGGCAGTTTTGACATTTAACGGCAGTTCTGACATTTTTATGGCAGTGTGAACAATTCACAATTATTTATTGGCAGCAATTGAGTTATATCGACGCTGACGTTAGCTCAACAGGACAATCAACGACGCGAATGTTAATAAGCGAGTTGATTCTTTGGCAGTATTTTCACGTATCCTTTACTGGATAGCACAGACTAGTGCAGACAGACAGTTAACGCAAGTGAATCGACGTTGTGCTGAGAATCGGCAGTTTGGAGGAGACACAAGGTCGTATTCTTCTTTGTTGATTGTATGGAATTGATCGACAGATCATATATTTTCATTTTGTAATTGGGTTTAACTAGTTTTTATTTGACAAAAATGTCAGAAGACAAAGAAAATGAACTTTCATCTCTTAAATTCAAAAGGGCTCAGATCAGACGAAATCTTACAAATTTCAAGACATTTATTGAAAGGGTTGACTCTGAGAATTTATCAGACCTTAATAATATAATGATTTGAAGTTTAGATGAGATAAGTTTGTGCCAGGATATGATGACTTTTCACTGGTACAATTAGATATTTCTTGCGTGTTACAATATTTCACACATTTGTCGGCTGAGCAAAAGGCTCACGAGCTTGATGAAAAGAATTATTTTGACGATTATTTTCATTTAATTGCTTTGGCTAAAACTGGAATTGACAATTATGAAAAGGCTCGTTGCAATTTTAGTCAAAAACATTCAACTTCCGACAGCTCGCAGAAATCAAATAATTCCAAACCAAATCAGACAGCTGAGTCGACTCATTCAGCTTCGAAATGCTACCAGGGCGGTTATAATAATGATATGATTTACTCAAATAAGTTACCGCCTGTGAAACTTCCATCTTTTTCAGGTAAAATTGACAAGTGGCTAGAATTTAATGATGTATTTCTGGCAATGGTCGGAGAAGCTCCACCAGTTCAGAAATTACAATATTTACGTAGTTGCTTGAATGATGAAGCGTTAGGTTTGATCAGTTCACTACTAACTACTGACAAAAATTGGAATGTGGCTTGGTCACTTTTGACAGAACGTTATGGAAATAACAGACTGGTGGTTGACACATATATACAAGGGCTTTTAGATGCTCCAGTACTGTCAAGGAGTCGTATAGTAATTTAAGAAAACTTTTTGACACATTCAATCATAACGTGAGGTCCCTAGAAGCATTGAATCAACCGACTGACAAGTGGGACATGCTTTCAATAGCGATTCTAGTTAATAAATTTGACAATCAGACTAGGAAGGAGTGGGAAGCATACAAAATAAAGAATACTTTTCCGACTTGGAATGAAGTACATGAATTTCTAAAAAAGAAATGTGCTTTACTCGAAAAATTAGAGCTTAATAGAAATCAAGGGTTAGCTATTAAAGGACAGACAGTTTACAGGACAGAGAAAAAGGACATTAAACAGACAAATAGACATCACGGTTCACTTGCGACGACAAATCAACAAAGGATATTCAATATTCCTCTGCGATTCATTCAAGAATCTCTCAATCGATGATAGGAATAAAGAAATTAGAAAATTAAAACTCTGTCTAAATTGTTTCAATCCAAATCACATTGTACAAGACTGTCAAAAAATGGGCTGTAGAATTTGCAGTCAGAGGCATAATTCTTTATTACATCGTTACAGGCAAAACAATGACGATATCAAACCACTTATGTCCGCACAGGAAGGCAGCGCGAATGCGGGTGCAATGTGCGAAACGGAGAAAGGGAAACCTGTGGTATCTAACTCGACGAGCTTTCTCATGAGAGAAGGTGACATTCGGGAACACGCTGGCACTGCAGAATTATTCAAACCTTCGGAGGCTGTGGATTTTGATTCCGTTCAAGTAGCTGATAGTTTGGAAAATGAATTAGATTCATTTTCAGGACTTACTCGACAGTTTACTTATTCCCTTCTATCCACAGCATTAGTGAACGTAATAGGCACTGATAATAACATGTATCAGGCTAGAATTTTGGTGGATTCAGGAAAACAAAATAACTTTGTCTCTGAAGAATTTTCAAAGAAAATAGGAGCTAAATTAATATCAACGAGTTTTGATATATCAAGCATAGGTAATTCAAATAATATTACGATTAAATACCAGACTAAAGTAACCATTCAGTCAAGAACCAATGATTATACTCGAGAATTGTTGTGCTTAGTTTTAAAACAAGTGACAAATTCGCTTCCTCTAGTTTCTTTCAGTCCTAAATTAGTTAAAATTCCCAAGGGGATTCCTTTGGCCGATCCGACTTTCAATATTTCACGTGATATCGACATTTTATTAGGTGTAGATATTAGGTTATTATGGAACAGATCAAAACCAATGGTCGAGTAACTTTACAAAATACCCAGTTGGGTTGGGTCATATATGTGGCGAATTGACATTCCCTAAAATCACAAGACGTTTTACATGTAATCTGGCGATTGATGATGACATGCTCAACCAGACCTTGATGAAGTTTTGGCAAGTTGAGGAGCCTCTAGTTCCAAATATTTTTGATAATTATTGTGAAAAGCATTTTTTGAGTACGTACGAAAAAGACTTGACAGGTAGATTTGTAGTTCAGATTTCGTTTAAAGACAATTTATTAGCATTAGGTGACTCAAAAGGACAAGCTTTGCGTTGTTTAAATTACTTGGAGAGAAAATTTACAAAAAATCCTGATTTGAAACACGACTATTCCGAATTTATTTCAGAATTTGAAAGTCTTGGTCACATGACACAGTTGACTAATGAAGACTGGCGTGACAGTAAGGACAATGAGAGTTATTACTTACCTCATCATGCGATTCTTAAAGAGTTGAGTTTGACATGTCGTTTGAGGGTAGTTTTTAATACCTCTAGTAAGACTTCAAGCGGGCTAAGTCTCAATGACGTACAGTTTGTAGGTCCAACTATTCAGAATGACTTAGTTTCCATTTTAACCAGGTTTCGTAAGCATAAATATGTTCTGAATGCAGACGTTTCGAAAATGTTTCGTCAGATCTGGATACATCCAAAACATCGACCTTACCAACGTATATTATGGCGATCAGATACCGGAGATATTATTTGTTATGAACTAAACACGGTAGTATATGGTATGGCATCTAGCCCATTCTTGGCAGTACGCTGTTTACATCAGATAGCTAGTGAATTCGAGAATGAGTTCCCATCAGCAACGCGAATAATAAGAAATGACATGTATATGGATGATCTTCTGACAGGCACAAACGACGAGACAGAATTACTGACACTACAAAAAGACATAACAAGGATTTTAGGAAGTGTAGGTTTCAATTTGAGGAAGTGGTTATCTAATAAGAGAGATTTTTCGGACAGTTTCGAAATAAATGATAATTCTCATGCTAGTATCTTACCGTTAGGTGAGAGTGAGCAGAGTAAAACGTTGGGTTTATATTGGAACGCATATACTGATACTGTTCAGTACCGAATACGAGACTTCTCAAAACAGTTTGCTATAACTAAGCTCAAGATATTATCAATATCAAATCAGATTTCCGACCCGTTAGGGTTAGTTCAACCAGTTATCGTGGTTGCTAAGTTATTCATCCAAAGTTTATGGAAAGAAATATCAGACTGGAACTCTGAAGTTCCGGAACCTTTACTCGACAAATGGAATAAATACTGTTTAGATATGAAATATCTTAATGACCTGAAGATTCCTAGATTTATTCTTTCTGGCAATTTCGAGCGAGTGGAGTTACATGCATTTTCGGACGCTTCAGAAAAGGCATATGGTGTAGCTATTTACATACGTTGTATTAACAATAGTGGTAGTTTTTTGTCCCATTTACTCTGTGCTAAGAGTAAGGTTGCTCCAACCAAACAACCGACTTTACCTAGACTAGAACTGACAGCTGCACTGACATCCGCTAGATTGACAAAAAAGGTCCTAAACGCGATTGATATAAATTTCGATAGAATTTATTATTGGAGCGATTCCACCATAACTTTATGTTGGATCAAAGGTAATCCTGACAGTTTTAAAACATTCGTGAAGAATCGAGTTATTGAGATTCAATCATTGTCAAATCCAAATGATTGGTTCCACGTTCGATCAGAAGATAATCCAGCTGATTTGGTGTCACGTGGTAGCACAGCTATGAACTTGCTCTCCAATGATTTGTGGTTTCAAGGTCCATCTTGGCTAAGAACTGGTGACTTACCACTAATCACTGTAGATGAAGGTTCTGTGACGAGGTTGCCGGAGCAACGAGTTGTTGTCAATACTGCAATATTCAAAAATGTTTTACAATTTGATTTGTTTTCACGTTTTTCATCACTATCCAAATTAATTCGAGTTTTGGGCTATTGTTATCGATTTATCAATAATATGAGAACTAAAAAGTTAGATACGATTAAGATTATTAGTAGTAATTTGACTACACAGGAATTGAAAGCGTCACTTCGAAATTTAATAAGAATTTCTCATATTCAATCATTCAGACAAGAATATCTTAATCTTCTCAACAAGCGACCGATACAAGTAAGGATAGTTCAATTCTTTCTTTCAATCCATTCATAGACCGAGAAAATCTCATTAGGGTTGGCGGCAGGATCCAGAATGCAAAAGTTGATTATGATACAAAGTTTCCTATTGTTTTGCATAATAAGCATAAGTTGACTGAATTGATATTCGAGTATTATCATAAAATTTCATTGCATTGTGGACCACAGCAACTATTATATACTGTCAGACAACAGTATTGGGCAATATCAGGTCGAAGTCTTACACGATCAATTGTGCATCGATGTGTTATTTGCTTTGAAGTAAAACCCAAGACACTTGATTCAACAAGTTTTTTCCTTTTGCACATACTGGTTGTGATTATGCAGGGCCATTCTTGCTTAAGGAGCGCAAGACACGTAACCCTAAAGTGACTAAGGCATATGTTGCTCTCTTCATATGTTAAGGCAATACATCTTTAACTCGTGACAGAGTTGACGAGTGATGCATTTTTAGCCACTTTCAAAAGTTTTATTTGCAGGCGAGGTAAACCTACTGAATTTTATAGCGACAATGGGACTACTTTCGTAGGAGCGCGTTCAGAAATTGCAAAATTTTTGCAAGCAGAGTCGTTGGAAATTGAACGAAAAATTGTGTCTGAGTGTATTAATTTTCATTTCATACCTCCCAGAGCACCAAACTTTGGCGGTCTATGGGAAAGTGGGGTAAAAAGTTGTAAATCGTATTTAAAGAAGGTAATACCCGATTACATCATGAAGATTTTATGACTGTCTTAGTACAGATCGAAGGCGTACTAAATTCCAGACCCATTTCTCCAATGTCATCGAATGTCAATGATTACACCCCTCTTAGTCCTGGACATTTTCTAATAGGCAGACCAATTACCTCTATACACGAACCTTGTTTCACTCAAGTACCCGAAAATCGTTTATCACACTTCAAGAGACTCCAGCAAATTAAGCAGAATTTTTGGCAACGATGGCGCAAGGAGTATATCTCTGAGTTACCAGCGAGGCAAAACGGTTCCAAGGTGGTCATACAAAAATCAAATCAGGTGATTTAGTGCATGATAGTCAAAGAAGACAATCTTCCCCCGTTGAAGTGGAAGACTGTCAGAGTTCTCGATATTCATCCTGGAACTGATAACATTACGCGGGTGGTGGCTATTAAATTCAGTGATGGTGCTACTACCAAACGTGCACTTTCTAAACTGTGTTTATTGCCAGTGGATGAGGGCAATTGTTACATTTTATTTGTACTTGCATGTGTCGAGTTTCAACACGGACTTAGTTGAAATAAACATTTCAAGGCGGCCGGGATGTTCGATATTCAGTTTTATGAAGATGCATGCGATAGTTTTTTAGTTGTTATTGTAAACAAAAAAAAAATTAAATACATTGTCAAAAAAGTTCAATTCGACAATTTTGAAATATACAGTCTAAACAGCGTCCTGTAGACTTACAGGACATTTACGTACACTTAGTTTTGCAATAAAATGAAATATATTATGATAAATGAATAATATCCATGAAAACGTCTCTACTTGAAAAGAAATACCAATCTTAAAAAAGCATTGGGTGAGACCATCATTTGGTGTGGTAATGTAATAAGAAATCAAACGGTACCGTATGTACTATTCCCTGGAATCACAAAAAAATTATGAACAAATCCATAATCATATTCACATAGAGATTTGGCGAATAGCGCAGGGAATTCACTAATCAGATTGCGTGACGCGCGACACAAAAATGATCCATTGGGAACACCCTCAGAGGGAGAGGAGAGATGGTTGTGTTGTGACAAAGATTGTGAGTTGTGAGAGTGGAAGGTTTGGGCACAGAACACCTCAACCTGTAGTTTGTAATTTAGGTGTTCTGTGGTTTGGGTATTGGGGTTATGTCAATAACGATTTGTAATAAAAATAAGAAAATAAATAAAACTTTGAAGAAAACCCCAACCCAACTGAAATCCAATGAATATATAGAAAGTATGACTGAAAATGTTATAACTTTATTTTCGTTTGATACCATTCTTTGTGCAGATTCTGTTGAATGGTGTCCTCACAAACCTTGTCAAAATGTATTCGTTTGTGGAAATTACGAACTATTGGATCAAGATTCCTCTAATGGTAAATTGAAGTTGGGTTGTAGAGTGCTGTTGATTGTTATTTGGAAAGTTTGTGGGGTTCTTAATTAGGACCAAATCTGCTAAGTTACAAGGCAAGCCGCATTACCATATTTTTAAAATCATAAACTTTCTCAAAGATTAGTAGAATAAGAGTAGTATATCCAAACAAGTGAAATATGTATCAGTATTTATATACATATTTTCGTGCTAATAGTAATTTCCATAAAACATCTATAAACCATCAATGTAAAATAATAAATCAAATATAAATATCCAGAATAATCCTGTTTGTAGAAATGGACATATGAATGCATATAAATATATGATGTAGACATGCATTTTAGGTTACATGAAAATTCCATTGTTCTTATAGAACCAAATCTTCAAGATTGTATGAGATTTGCTTACTTTATCATTTAATTTTTTTTGTACCATTGCTATTTTTTTTCTATTTTAGGTTCAATTTCAAAAAAACGTATTGGGAAAATTCAATTATTTTCAATTTCTCTAGAAAATGGATTGAAATTACATGACACAATTGAAACATCTGCTGTACTAGACCAGAAGTGGTGTCATAACAAAATAAAAAATAATTCCGTTTTAGGCGTTGTTAATGCCAGCAAGAAGGTAGAAGTTTACACCTTGAATGCAGAACTTCTTGTCCTTGAACTGCTGACAGTTTATGAAATTGATACTGATAAATCAGAAACTCTGATATTATCTCTAGACTGGTCTTCAGCAATTTATGAATCAAGTGAACCAGAAATTATTTGCAGTGATTCAAAGGGCAATGTTCATTTACTTCAATTATGTAATGATACACTTAAATTGAAAGAGAGTTGGCATGGCCATGAATTTGAAGCCTGGATAACTGGATTTTATTATTGGAATACCAATATATTCTTCAGTGGTAAGACTACAAGCATTATTATAATGACTGATATAATCTCTTGAACAAGCTACTTACTTGCTAAAACTTATTTTTGTATTGAAATAATCTGAATATATTCTAATTATTATCTTCTCGTTTCATATAGGTATTTGTCAATAAATGGAACTTCTTACTGAATAAAGAAAACTTCTACATTTGTCTAATTACCACTGAGTTTTGGTTTATTTGTTATGACCGGTTACAGCATTTACACTATTCAACCATTATTAAGTAACTAGTACTGAAATTATTATTCTAAGTTCTTAATATAGAGTGCAAGAAAGTAATATTTAACCTAGTGGGTGTGGCTAAAGCTGATGGGATTAAAACATTGTCCTGAAATGAACAATACGTATCCAATAAAAATTTCTGTATTATTACTGTTGATAGATATTTACACAATTGTGTTTATGCATACATCAAATATTATGTTTTTTATCTGGTATGGACCCGGCTTCAGAGACACTTTTGGAGAATACAAGACGGGCAAATTTTTCCTGTACCTGAGGCAAGTAATATTTTCCTAATGACCAATAGAATGCTATGAACAGCTATAAATTCTCGAACTTCCTAGATTTGTGTCATTACCACATCGGGGAATAAACAGGCATTTGAATAGATATCAGATTTAATTCAATGTTGGTAAGGGAAAGTAATTGTTGTCTGACAGATATTCGCCTCAATTTTGGGCTAGTGGGAATCACTTGGAAACGATTGTAGATACCCAATAATCGAAACGTGGTAACTTGTAACCATGGAGATATGGTTTCTCTTTCTTTTTTAAGCAATGGAAGATAAATAGTTTCATTCAAACTGAAGCATTGTCTGCAAATCCAAAACAAAAAAAAATAGTTGACAATTGCTACAATTTGTAATATATCAATACTAAAAACAGTCTAAGTTATGGAGATGTAACATATTGGGGGTATTATATTATTGAAAACATTTCAGTCCTACCACACCCACCACAGTAATTGAATCGTGACAAGCTTATATTCAAGAGATAACAGTTTAAAATAATATATTTCACAAAAAGCATAATTCGTGGTGTTAAGTTACTCAAATTGTGATTTCAGGAGGAGATGATAGTGTCTTCTTGAAATTTGATAGGAGAATAGGCAAACAACCAGTATCAAGAAACAGAAGTCATGGTGCAGGAGTAACTTCTCTTCATTCAAATATTTCCAACGAAAATATTCTTGCCACTGGGAGGTAATATAAAGAATTATTATTTATAAATTCAACACTGATTCATGAATTAACGAACATTAAAATTGACTAATATTGGTTGTATTTACGACAATTATTTATTTATTTTCGTCATAAATGACAACATATTAACATGAATGAGAGGTCAACCCAAGAACTTAAATTTTATAATTTTACATTAATTCGATGGGAGACAGCGTAAATTATTGGTTTTTCTTGGTACAAATATTTTTTTATCTTCCAAACCGGTAGCGGTGTTCCCCATACTTGTTAGGTAGGCAGAAGCAACATTACTCTTTTATTTATGAGCTCCGTTAATAGACGTGTGATTCAGCCCTATGCTGTATCACTTCCGTTAAAAATAACGTCACCGTTATTCGCCATTTCGCTATTGCTAGTGCTGGCACACTGAGTCGAATTTTGTTCGAAATCATGAAATTGTTTATTTTGTATATTGTCTTTAGTTGACTATTTTTATTCCAATGTTCAATGAACTGTTTTTGTGGGACATTCGACCAGTTTTAACAACTTTTATTTTCTGGTTCATATGAAAAGGAAAATTCCCTAATGTTCACGGAACATTTCTAAATGTTTTAAATTGCTTTGGAACATATCTGTCTGCATTCTGTCTGTCTTAAGTGTAAATAATTGTATTTGAGTTCGTTGAAACTCAAGTAAATATATCTATTTTTCTAGTTATGATGAATGTATTCGTTTGTGGGACATCAGAAATATGAAAACTGAAACGAATTCAGTAAAAATGCCAGGTCCCCTTTGGAGACTAAAATGGGATCCTTTCAGTCAAAAGAATTTGCTAGCAGCTTGCATGCTTGGAGGAGTGCATATTGTAGATACCAGTGATAGCCATCAATTGAACATTGTTGGAAGTTATTACGAACATAAGAACATTTCCTATGGTGCTGATTGGTGTCATCTAGGTAGCGAATGTTGCAATAAATATGCAGAAACAGGTCAATATATTATTGGTACATGCTCGTTTTATGACCATTTGCTGTGTATATCGAAATTTGAAAGTAAAAAAGTTATTTGAAAATAAACGTGTATCTCCATTTCTTCATTAACAACAGAACCACAGATTTTTTTAATTCTCAAAACTAACACTTGCCTTTTTCTCATATAAAGAGTTATGTATTCAAACACCTTCAATACTCCACTTGTCACTTGTTTAAAGAACTGCAAATATTTTTAGATATAAAAACAAGTTTTCTCGTATGTGATATTGAATATAAAATTTGTTTTTCGAAATAACAATGGTATAATCTGTAGAGTGAGTGCCCAATTAATAAAACTCTTGAAGAATTTATATACCAAGGCTAAAATTAGGATATACAGTGGAACAGAATATAGTGAAAGTATACATATTTCAACAGGAGTTTTACAAGGTGAATAATTGAGTCCTTTGCTCTGTTTGTGGCTGATATTGAGGATTTTTTTCATCAGTACGGAGCCTCTGGCTTCAATGTTGATGGAAGAAGTGACATTATCATGCTCCTTTATGCGGACGACCTGGTTTCATTAGCTGAGTCGGAAATAGATCTAATACGCAAGATGTCGATCTTAGAAAAATATTGTACACTCTCAAAACTAGAGATCAATATGCAAAAAACCAAAATAGTTTGCTTTTCCAGAGCTAACTATAGGCCGAGACGTCGTTTCGTTTTACTCGGGCAAGGCCCTTAATGTCGTCAATAATTAGGTTTACTTGGGCGTGAAATTATCGTCAAGCTCCTTATTTCGTGAAATGTCAGATAAAATTGTGGCAAAAGGGAATATTGCATCAGTTATGAGCATTTTTGCTAACTCCAAAGTGAATTCTTGGCCATGACGTATAGAGCTGTTTGAAACCCTCATAATCAACTCTTTATCTCATTGTTCACCCGTTTCGTCATTGAGATACTTTGACGTACTAGAACATATTCAGGTTTCGTTTTTCAAAAGGCTCCTCAATGTATCCGTCAGCACAACAGGTGATGTCATTCGTCTTGAGACAGGAACAGTTAAAATTTCTTTTTATTTGTTCAAGGTATGCTTAAATTGGCTCTAAAATATTTTAGCACAGGACGAGTACAGGGTACCAAAAATTTGTTACATGCGACAACGCAGTCTCTTGAATGCTGATGTAGGGTACAACTGGGTTGGGTAATTGAAACAACTTTTTGCCATAATTGACAGCGAATAATTGCACAGATCAGATTGAGTAATAGGTACATGGTTAAATTTACGCACAAAAGTATTAGGTATTGTTTTGACCCGAACATAATTTGCAACATCTGCAATTTAGCAAGAGAGGAAACTATTACCCATATAATACTAGAATGTCCTACGTATCACCAATTCAAACCCCCAACACTCAGGGTAATTCCGAACGAAGAAACTCTGATTGAACTACTTGACAACCTGTCACCACAACTGGCAAGAGATTTCAGTAATTTTTTCACCTCCATTTTGAAACTTAGGTCTTTTATCCTCAGCGAATGAATACATAGCAAAACATCAAGAGTATGGTAAAATAGTTTTAGTAGGTAGTGTTCAGTGGAAAATTCAGTAAGAAGTAACTAATGTTATTATTTTTTTGCCAAACTTATTTCGTCTTGGTCCCTGGAGGGCCCATTATCACGTTTCTACAGAATTACATATGTAGTTTTCATTATAGTTTTCCATATAGAAACTTAAAAGAAACACACATATTTTAAAACAACTTGAACACTGGCTGCAAGACGTTGGTCGCTGGCCTTTTTATATTTACTTATTGATAAATTATATTCACTGAATTGAATAAACAGAGATTATACGACAGTGAAAGGGGAAAGAAAGAAATAATGTCAAGCATTTCTTCTAAAAGTATAAGGATTATTATATGAGGTATCAGTCATATTCTGGGTTTGAGTAAAAAATCTGGCTTCTGGTTGATACATAGTAAAATGTCTTAGTGTTGATACAGAATTGCTTAAATCAATTTTTAACAAACACTGTAAATACTACTGCATGTTTAAACATTTAAGTAAATGAGAACATTCAATCAATCCAAATTATAAGTCTTCATGATAATCTGATAGACAGACAGCAATTTCTATCAAAACAACTGTTTAATTAATATTTGATTTATTTTTATTCAAGTTTACTCATTGTTTTTCTTTTATACTCTATACTTATCTGACATTACTTAAATAAATACAGCCATCTTATAAAGTTGAGTGGAAGAACATGTTTGTATCGATTTGTCTCCACAAAAATGACAACATTCAATCAATCCAAATTATAAGTCTTCATGATAATCTGATAGACAGACAGCAATTTCTATCAAAACAACTGTTTAATTAAAATTTGATTTATTTTCATTCAAGTTTACTCATTGTTTTTCTTTTATACTCTATACTTATCTGACATTACTTGAATAAATACAGCCATCTTATAAAGTTGAGTGGAAGAACATGTTTGTAGCGATTTGTCTCCACAAAAATAGAACTTGGTCTTATATTTTTAGGGTGCCCTTTTATATGAAATATTTTTGGTAATATTGAAAATATAGATTTATCATTAACTACTCCAGTTCTTATGCTTCTCGAAAAGTATATTCAGGTTGGACATTTTGATGTTCAAATTTTCACAATTGACCATTCAGAGCATTGGCATATTGAAATTCTGGGCTATTTTCATATTCACACATATCCAGTGCTATTACACAACTTTCTTTGACAACCCTCTTCTTATCACCAATATAATCATTCAGAATCTTTGTACATTCCTCATTTGCAATTGCTCCTAATGCTTCGGCACATTCATGTCTGACCATTTCGTTCTCATCTTCATCCTGTAAAGACTCTTTGAGATAAGATATGCTATGCTCATCCTGAAGTTGTCCTAAAACAAATGCTATTTCATGCCTAAAAAGGGCACTTCCTGCTTTCAAAGCTGATCCTAATGCTTCAACTGCTTCTACAGATTTCAAGTTTCTCAGTGAAAACATTGCTCTGTAACGTTCAAAAAGAGGTTTACTTTCGTTTAATAATATATCTCTCAACTCTTTAATATTTTGTATTGCAGTGGGAGGAGCTGGATCTACAGAATTATAAGGATTTTCTGCATGTTTCTGGATATCTTTATTCTGAAGCCATTTTATTCTTTCTAAAGCAAGTTGACATGTTTCTGCCACCTCGACTACATTATCGTTTTTGTATTTTTCGAGAATATCTATATTCTGAGGACTTCCAATGGCTCCTAAGGCTTCTGCTGCAAAATAAACACACAATGTACAACAAATTCATTGAATGCCAAAACAACTTACCAGCTTCATGTCTCACCATAGGTTCTTGTTCAACATTTTCTAAAACTCTAACCAATATGGAATTGGCTCTTTCATCCTGCATTTGTCCTAAACAGTATGCTAGTTCATGCTTCAATAAAACTGACTCATCAGAAAAACATCTTTCAATACACTGAATTGAATCATTTCCACCTATGTTTCGCAGCGTAAATAGAGCTCGAAACCGTTCTTTGAGAGGTCTATTTGGATCATTTAGAACATTACCTATGTCCAATATTTGATTTTTAGTTACAAGAACCATAATTTGGAAATTAAAGTTTTAGTTTATAATGTTTATATTTCTATTTTCTAACCTAACAATCCTAACACCACACACCAGTCACGTCACTCACGTCAGTCGTCACCAGTCACTCGTTATGAAAGTAGCCCCTTTCCTCTGCAGTAGAGGAAGTAGCTCAGAGTTAATGCGGGTTGCTCCCCTGAAAGTGATTTTGACAGGTGCTGTTTAGTTCAGAGGTAACAAGGTACTCCAGTTTCGAACCGATAGCAGTATCACAGATTATAGAAATTTGTACAGTAGGTAGGTCCTTTCGTCTTCTATAATAGGAGGTGTAGTCTGCCGTCCTAAGTAAAAGTACCCTATCTGATATCTGCTATTTTGCTTAGAATTCTGTAGATCCGACCTTCTTACATAGAAAATTCTTGAACTTTTGTATAAACGGCAATATAATTCGTTAAGTTTGGCTGTTTAAACCAAGTATACTTCATCTTTGTTTGGTAAAAAGCAAAATTTATAGGTTTTCAGACCTAAATAATCTTATATCCCAATATTCATATCTTTTGTAGATACGGTACTTTTGCTTAGGACGACAGTGATACTACTGTATCAGGATTGTGCGATTGTGGGGTTACGAAATGTCATCGATTTTTTCCGGCATCTTGTTTCGTCATTGGAGGGAAGACGCAAAATTTGAGTTGTAATGTATTTCCCATAAAAGTTACATTGAATCCGAAACCAATATCTGGTACACGGAATCCCACCCTTGTCTGCTGAGCAACGACTCCGCTCTTGTCTCTGTTGATTAGTTTGCTACGAAGTTGTAGTGATGTAGTGCAGTGTAATCTATACATTTTGAATCGAGTGTAGCTGCGAGTGCAGTTAACGTAAAGGAATGTGTCAAACCAATCGAAAAACAAATACTCAAATCGAGAATAAATTACACCGCGTTCAGGAAAGTGCTACACTTCCATGCAAATGAAAACTTATGTTCCTATGAAATAGTAATTCTGTGACTCCTGTCATCTCACCTGTCACTCCTGTCAGTGGTTTGCTGAAACTGAAATTATTGAAGTATTGAAAAATTGAAACACCGAAACTATTCACTATTTTCCTAGCTCTTAAATGAAAATGTACACTAGTTTTATGAAAAAATGAGTTTTGTACTAACGTTCTCTTAGTAATTAAAATAAACCATTAAATTTTGTGTAATATTCAAATAAATCTGTAGAAATCATAGTGTACTGACTTGATGTGCACCCAGTTGCAATCAAAATGAAAAAGTTATTTTCTAAAATTGAAACAAAGATCGACAATACATCTAAAGAAGGAAATAATTACATTGGAAAAGTGTTTACAGTTGGCAGGCAAACTGTTACAGTTGAGGATATTTTAGCTGAAGGTAAAAATGTATATTCATATAAGAAATAGAGCAAGGGGAGGATACTGTTATCTCCTAAAAGGTATAATTACTTAATTCATCTTTTGAAATTCTAATAGGTGGATTTGCTATTGTGTATTCAGTGAAGGCAAGCAATGGATGCAGGTATGCATTGAAGCGAATGTATGTCAATAATGAACAGGACCTCAATGTTGCAAAACGTGAAATTCAAATAGCGGTAAGTTTTACTATTGTTAAGATTTGATTACTTCAATATATTTTTTTGTGCCTTAGAGCAGTTTGAGCGGACATAAAAATATCATTGGTTATGTGGATTCAAGCTTGACAGCAACTGGTGGAGGTGTTTATGAAGTGTTGCTGCTGATGCCGTTTTGCCAGGAAAATGTATTTGGTATGATGAAGGCTCGTGGTAAAGCAAATTTCACTGAAAATGAGGTGTTAATGATTTTCTGTGATACATGTGAAGCTGTCTCACGATTACATCACTGCAAGACTCCTATTATTCATCGTGATTTAAAAGTAAGGAGCAAGTTCACTTCTTTTTTTTAATTACTAAATATAAGTTCTTGTTTCTGAAAAACTAATAAATATGATATTTATAGACCAAGCCTCATTTATCATTTTGGCCTAGTTTAATGTTCGTGGTGTTATAATTGTCTCTACCCCAAGTTCTTGATTCCGAAATGAACTAAGTCAGGTCAATTTCTGAATGCTGCACAAAGACATCATGATTGGTTCATTGTGAGACTCATGACGTGTTTTTGGTATACTGTATCAATAAATTTTTTATGTTTGGCTGTTATATGTCTTTTTCTATATGAAAGGCTTGAGATGGATCATTAACAAAAATATTTAAGGCATATTCATTTTACAAATCATTGGAATCTTGTGGAAAATCAAACTGTTTGGTTCAATTTAAAGTTCAATGAATCACCCGCGGCCTTCGCTCCGCCCGGTTGAGAACCAGCCCTACCAGGGTTTTCACGAGTAGGCGGATCGAAGGAACTCGCTGTGGGAACTGTGAAATTTGGTCTTCGGTGGGAGCCAAGGAGGGGCCTCGGATCGAATACTGCGGGTCTGGTAGCCGGTGATAGAATCACCCGCGGCTGCCGCACCGCCCGACCGAGAACCAGCCCTACCAGGGCTTGAGGAGGTGGATTGAAGGAACTCGCTCCCTTGACAAGCACATACACACTACACACCCAGACTTTGAGGAGAGCAGGTGGAAACCACAGGCAGGCAGAACACCTTTCATGAGGAGAGCAGGGGATAGCAAAAAAGGCCCATGGAGTCCTGCTTGCTTGGCTGTAACAATAGCCTCCCCATAAATACCACTACTACTACCACCCATCAAGTAGATCTAGAGGATTTTGGCCAACGGGTATTCGTGGATGGGGTGGGAACGGCGCTGGACGATTCTAGCTGACAAAGGTATGCAACAAGTTTACAAATTGAACAACGGTAGAGGTGGCGAAGAGGTCGCTTGTCCTTTGGTTTAAAAGTACGGATATCTCTAGTTACTGTGGTGGGTGACTATTCTATAATAAATTAGTAGGAAGACACATGCTGCCCTTCATGACAAAGATGCCAGCAGGGCATATGCTGCCTCTGGACAGAGATGGCGTCAGCACCCTGATTTGGTGTATCCAAATCTCCATTTGTCTCATACTCTGACGTAGTCGGAACAGAAAGGGACATGTTGTCTGGCGGTTAGGAAAGGTATAGGTGGACGTGCCGGCCAGAGACAGAATTCAATCAATCATTAATTCAAAATATATTTCATTGTCCAAATAATAGTTGAAAAGCATAAAACCATGAATAAGTGAAATGGTGCATATATTTATTGATTTAATCACAATCCAAGGTACCCTAATAACTGAGTTAATAAATACTTGATCCTACTAAACAACAAAAATATTGTATTTGAAGTGTTTGCACAATTTGTTTGGGAGATGTATTTGACATATTAATGAAATCAATTTTAGAACTGTATTCATTGACTTGGTTCAGCATTTTAACAATAGACTCATTTCTTCCATTATTATTATGGTAAAAAGAAATATTAAATAGTTTGGGTGTTTTCCGTTCACTTACTTTCCATCCTTCTATGTTCTAATGAATTCAAATTCAGATTTTCTATACTCTTCTCTTCTCTCCTCTAGCCGTTGGTGTAACCTAACCTATCCTTACATATATGCATAGTACCTCAAAAACCGTTGAACATTTATTGCACATTTAAGTAGCATTGTCACAAAACAATATTTGTAAAAAACAGAACATGTACATAATCATGCTAAAATATTTCAGAATTCAAGTATTAAATCAAAATTGAAACAATTTTCACATACAAAACTAAGTGTGTTGATCATTCCCAGATATATTAAAATATAAATCAAAAATATTTTTAATGTCTTTTTTTTTTTTCTGTTTTCATTTACAGGTTTTTGCTCGAATTTGTCATTTAGGTATTCTTGTAGGATATAATCAGCTTTCTTGACAATGAGTTTATTCACAACCTTTCTGAATGTTTCACACTCTGATTTTTGAATATGCTTTAGCTCGCAAATGATTGTTAATTTCAATTCCATTTAACATTTCGAAAGCCTTGAGTAGTCAGTGTATTATGTGAAGAGAGATAGATGTTGAAGGAAATGATTATTGAAATTACCTTCACGTACTAAAATCGTCATTTCATTCCTGGTAGTAGCACCGTAGAACTGACTGATCCAAACATTGGTCTTTCAAACCGGATATGAACCAGCGACCTATGGATCTATAACTCACATCTTTCCTATTTGTCCTTCATATACTCTTTCTATCCTTCAGGGTTGCCACATTTTTACTTATTTCCTTTGAATTGTGCCACCAAGATATTGAAAGAATACGCGGTACCCTTCTCACTAAGCGTTTCCACCGAGTGGAAAATAACAGGCAAACATCTGTCAGAAAACAACTACTTCCCTGGCTAATACCACGACGGACATTGAACTACAACTGACAGATATTTGTGCAACGTTCTTCACAGAAGACCCAATTGCAAGTGCTTGTCTCGTAATTAAACAGAAAATTATCCTTCATTCCCAGCCAAATGAAGAATAATTTTCTGTTTAATTGCGAGACAAGCACTTGCAATTGGGTTTCACAATATTTGCTTTTAAATAAAATATAATAATAATAATATTCATCATCAGAATAATTACCCACTTCATTCACTACAATCCTTAATCTAAACCAAAGTAATGATGAACGACAACTCATTCATATGTCTGATTCAGAAAACATTCTAAGAGTTTTCTATCTTTTAGTGTTAAATGAACATATTGAGACAAACCATAATTTTGGTATGATGAGGGTTGGTCAATTTTTCAGTCAATATTTATTTGATCCATAATGAGGACGCGAAAATATGTTGATGGAAATTAGTCTTATATTTGAGTTTGATGTATTGTATTATTGTGATTTCTGAAATATAAATGTTTTATGAGCACTTTTAATAAGTATATTGGTTTTTTATGGTTACTTAGAGTTTGTTAGATATATCCCACTAGATTTTCGATCTAGATAGGACTTCATTATATACTCTGTGACCTATAACCAACTTTCAAAAAAGGTTGACTATTCTAAATGGGTTTGTTTTTTTCTCAATATATTTTTGATTATTAATATTTTTTTTACATTTCAATACGTTTATTTCAGGTTGAAAATATTTTAGTGAATGAAAATGGTAACTTTGTGTTATGTGATTTTGGTTCTGCTACCGCTAGAGTACTCAATCCAACGGAAAAAGGTGCAGCAGCGGTGGAAGAAGAAATTAAACGATATACAACACTAAGTTATAGAGCACCAGAAATGGTGGATATGTATTGTGGTAAACTAATTTCAACAAAGGCTGATATATGGGTGAGTTCATTTATTGATATATATGGTTGAAAAATTTAAACTGACAATTCTTTACAACCTCCTTCTCTGACTGCTTTATTGCATATGTTTCTTTACGGAATACTAACAAAAAATGTATTTCATCCATATAAAATGAAAATTCTGCATGAGGACAATCCTGAGAGGAGAATGTAGTTTTTTGAAACTATGAGTGATAGAATTACTCAATACCCCAATTACTACCAATAGGTTTGCTTCAGTAACAAATGTTTATTTTATTTAAAAGATAATATGAACCGTCAATATATATATATATATACTTATATATCGTGAGCTCTCGGAATTGAATCGAAAATACTCTATTCACTTTATATAGAGAAGGTTACATACAATTTCCTGAGAAGCTGAATGTTTGGACGGCAGTTATACATGGGAATTATATTATTATAATTATATTTTCCAAAAAGCAGAGCTTGACAGGATAGTTGTATAGAGATAAGCCAGAAAATCTCGTCCAACCTGAAATAGATTTAACAATATAAAACAACAATTTCGAAGGTATTGAAATAAACGTTCAGCAAGATGACTGCCCATTATTACAGGCAAACGATGTGGTTTTTTAGATATAACATAACCTAATCAGTGGATAGGACGACGTGAATCGACTAAGGGGTCTGATCTTACACCAGATTTGAGCCTCCTGGAATTCTTGTGGGGCTATTTCAAATTCAAAAATGTTATTATTAAAACGGAAATTTTTGGATTTTCGACAAAGAATAACATTCTATCTTATACGCGACATTTCAAATGTGGGTGAGGTGTTTGTTTATAGACATTTCTATTGCCCAGAAGGCTTAGGTGAACCTTTTGAACAACATTAATATATTTTTTTGGGGCAATTGAGTCAATTTATTTATTTTTCAAAATCTGTTGAACAGAAAATGAACATATCTATTTAATTAGATTAACTCAATCAGATTTGCCTTTCATTACAATGACCAGATCTTCTGCAGTTTTGTATTATTGATTGTTTCCTTTATGCCAAAAATCAATTGTCAATTCTATTAACTCCGATTCCACCTCACAATATCACTATCAAATGACTGGTTGTTATTATAATAATAATTTTGTTGAAATAGTGAATAATTCAACAGTAACTAGGTATATAATTTTTTTCTTTATAGGCCCTAGGCTGTCTACTGTATAAGCTGTGTTTTTTCACTTTGCCTTTTGGTGAAAGTACTTTAGCCATACAAAGTGGAAATTTTAGCATTCCAGATAATTCTCGGTATTCAAAAGGGTTACATCAACTTATAAGTATGTATCTATTTCCAAAATTATATTTGAAGTTGAACTTTATTCTTTGTTTTGAAGGATTTATGTTAGAACCTGACCCAGATAAGAGGCCAGATATTTACCAAGTCAGTTGTATTGCCTTTCAATTAATTGGTAGGGAAAACCCAGTGAAAAACTTAATGGTGAGTTAATTTTTGTCATGAGCACTTGTGAACGTGGATTCAACTATTTACTTTTTTTCATGCATAGAAAACTCCAATTCCAACACTAGATGATATACCGGTTCCACCAATGGAATCGGAACTGAAAAAAACTCAAATAAAATCAGTAAGCAAGACATCATCAGCACCCATCATAGAAAGTACAAGTGTTATGCCACGACAACGACCTAAAGGAAGCTCAGCAACTCCATTGAACCTCAATAATATCCCCCTGAACATATGTCCTAGTCCAACATTAACAAAAAAATCGCACAGTCCCGTTGGGCAACCCATTCCACAAAACTTTCAAGGTAATCTACCATATACTCCTACCTTTTCCACTACCGTTAACCCTATTAATCCCAGTTTTTCCCCAATTTTTTTTCCTACTTCTGAATTACCTCAACCTCATCTAGATTCCCTCTTTCAGTCTTCCATATATCCCGATCCATTTCGAGATGACACCTCCACAGCTTCACCAACAACTATTACTGATGTCAGTAATGGGAATAAGTTGGATAACTTTGTTAGTCAAGCTCCAACTAGTTTGCCAGTAAATGTGATATCATCTATTCTGCCAGAAAACCCACTATTTGGGTCAGGAATTATCAATCAAGGAGTTACCCTTCAGATGAAATCTGGTTTGACGGAGTCAAACAATGTTGTTGGGTGCAACAGCCCGTCAGCTTCACCTACTCTATCTATTCCAAAAGGCCATAGGCGCAACATGAGCGACACCACCGCCTTCAACAAGTAAGCCGCAAAATGAAAGATATTTTCACATTAGAATGTCACAGAAAGAGAATGTCAAATTGAAATAATTCTTGTTGACAATGTTTTCTTTTTAATACAGTAGTATAAAGTATAGTTCAAAAAATATAATAGTTTTTAAAGATTAACCAATTTATCAGAATAAAAGTCATGCAAATGATAATGGTGTTTACAGACTTTCAGAAAATTTTCAGTTCCAGTTCCAGCCCCCCCGGAAAAAAACTTGTCGATGCGCCTGTTCGGTGATCTGTTCGAACCTCACCTGAATCTTATATTTTTTTTTTTGCATTAATTAAGTAATTATGGAAGATTTGTTGAATTTAATTGAAATTCACAGACTATACCGGCTTTGTTTTGTTTGAACCGCAAGGAAAAACCAACATTTAGAGTTCGTCAAGTATTCCGCGAAAGAAAAGTTTAGGGGGATTATTAAAATTCTGTTAAGGAGATGTGGAAAAGTTTCTTGAAATTTTCCATTGGTTGGACACCAAAGGACATTTCAAGATCTTTTTTGAGCTTTGAATGCAATGTCAAAATACGATGATAAGCCTCAAAATATCTCAATGTAGACTCGTCATCTAAAACGAAAGTGTTTCTGTTGTCTCTTATTAGATAATACATTGCCATACCCAATACCACTTAATTTGATTTATTTTTATTTATTCGTTTATTTATTCAAATACAAAAACAGAAACAAAAACATACATGTGAACAGATGACAGATCATTACATAAAAGATAAATTATAATAGTTTTTTACTGAATTCGTAAATGACGATAAAGATAAATTGAACAGATAAAATTTGTTGATTGCTGATTTCATTAATCTATTGGGAGACTCATTTTGGCCATAATCTCTTATACAATAAGGAATCTTGAAAATGTCACTTTTTCTATTTTGAACTGATGTTCTTGATATTATAAAAAAAAATTCTGTAGTTATGAATTAACAGGCCAAAAAGTAAAAGAAAATACAAAACTATTTCTAATAAATAATCCTAAAGGCGAACAAACATTACTGGAAAAGAACCATATACAATGAGTTGCTAAAGTATAGAATCAATTCATCATTTCTGACTTTGTATTTGATAATTTTAGAATTCTTCTGAGAGCAGAAGTCTCTGGAGCTTCCGTTTTTATTCTTGATATCTTTTTATTATCGAAGAATAAGGGATACATTGTCGGTATCATTTGGACAGAACATGTGCTCATACTTCAGAGAAGTATGTGGCAAATTGTACGTGTTCAAAGATTGCTGGATTGGGGGTAATGGACGGAGATGGATAATGAGATCTAACCCCTCTTGATTTTCATTTATGGAATCATATAAAAATCACGTTTACGTTCGGCCAGTTTATTGACGGGAAAAACTTGAACAGAGAATTTCAAAGAATATTAATATTAGAAAATCTTCTACTGAAGAAGTGTGTATAAGCACTCGACTTATTGAATTATTTCGAATGCATATTTTTTTATATTGTCTGCTCTTCAGTAATGATCTCAACATGTGAGGATGTTTTAAGTAAAGTTTTTTTATCATATTCACACAAGTTTTTTTAATTGTGGTTCTATTCTTCTGAATTTTGTTACATTCATTTGAGGCAAGTTTGTTTATATTTTGTTGAAAAAACGATAAGGTTTTCAATAATCTCATCACATGCTCCATGAATGTGAAATAAATTCAAAATGAAAAAAACATCAAAAATTTCTATTATATAGGTTACTGGTTACTTAATAATCTCTGTATAACTTTTGTTTGACAACTGAACCATTGATCTTTAATAATAATAATAATAATAATAATACTCATAAACACTTGTTGAGTGTACCCAAAGGCATAGCCTGTGCGGGTAGAGGACGGCTATTATTATTATTTGCTGGATTATTATGTTATTTCTTTTTCATTATTTCTAAGTATTGGTTGAAGTATCATTTGTTATTTAATGTGCTTCCTAAGTAGTTTACTGCAAGCTTTGGCAAAAAATTTTGGTAGGGTGAAAAAATAGTAAATTCAGATGAAATGTTGGGTTATTTTTTTGTAAGATTTTATAATCAATCAATCAAAAATATGCTCTATAGTCCAATAAGCTGCTGACAAAGCGATAATTATACAAAGATTTTGAGTATTCGGTGAGTTATGATGTTTAATAATTTATAAGTAGCAAACTTGATATTGAGATGTAGATAAAGATTGGTTTGAGGTTGAAAAAGTTTCAATAAGTGAGGAAAAATTCTTTGATCAACTAACATACCCTAGATGAGTAACTCGCCGCTCACGTCTTAAACTTTGTAAGGGACATCTTCCCTCACCGGCATTGTCGTGCATCGGCAGTGTCGTGCCTGTTTACAGAAATATAGGTTCAATAAAATAGAATTATTAGAAACCCGATAAGGAATGGAATCCTGAAATTATGATGAATGTTTTGTTGTTGTTCTGTCAAATATCAAATGCAGCTTTGCCGTACTATAATAATAATATAATAATACTCCCTCATAAACACTCGTTGAGTGTACCTACCCAAAGGCATAGCCTGTGCGGGTAGAGGACGGCTATTATTATTATTTGCCGTGGCGCTGACCAGACTATATCGACAACGAAGAATCTCCGTTCGGCGATGGAAATACTATCGTTTTCACATGCTTCCAACAAGCTGCAATGAACGTTTCAATTGCCTTTTAATTTTTATATATTTCATCCAAGACAGTATTTTTGGGTTTTCGTTTCCTTGAATATACCTGACATAAATCAGAATCAGCTGATGTGCTTTTTGTACCCTTACAAAATTGCGACATGGCAACAATGTCATGATTTGAGGGATTACATTATGAAAAGATGTTACCTTCAGTACAATTTGAGTATTACTAATCTCAGTTGTGTTACTTGGTCGGAGGACAAATTAATAATTTCAAGAATTTGGCAACGTTGAACGTTCTTCAGATAAAGAAAGTGGTGTGCCAAAACAAATACCACAAACAATTTTTTTGCAGGGCCTATGCCTCAGAAACATCTCAGTTTTTGGCTCCTTTTGAGTCTTCAATGAAACCTCGTAGCAATGATTCTCCAACAGAACCGGAAGATTTAAACAGAATCTTGGCTCCGATGGGTACCTCAGCCTCCACAACCGATATCAGTCATCCACTTGGGCCTGATAGCAGATCGCTTTCTGCTGATGTTGCTGACTGGAATCCTTTTGAAGAAACGCCGTTTAGTCAGATGACAGAGGACCACATATTTGGTGCTGAATTCGATAAAATTAGAAGGGGTAGCGGGAGCAGTGAGTAGCAAATTATTTCACCATGGCAAAGTTTCTGCAATTATTTGAGAAGTTATATTCTTAGAGTAAGATCAGCATTATTTCAAGTAGAAGTTTAAGGTGGCTGCTCAATAGCATCCATTTTTACTTCCAGTTGGGCCTCAAATCAGTGCAACTTTAAGAACAAAAATTTAACAACTGCATTTGGAACATAGCGGAGGACTTTTTGAATATATTATCGAGATAAATTTTCTTCAAAAAATTCGTAATTTTTTTTTCAGACATCAAGAAGTCGAATAAATGAATGTTTCTCTGCTATTTCAATAAGAAGACTCATTGAAATCGTTGAGAACCGACATAAACAAAGTCTTTACACACCATTTTTTTTCATGTGCAAGCCCAATTCAGTTAAAAGTATTACAGTACTATAAATAGACAATGTAATAGAGTGGATATAAAGTATAAAAATAATACTATTTCAAAATATTATATTATAACAGTAAAAAAGCACCCTAGTATAGAATGCCATAGAACATTTTCGCATTGAGTGTAATATTTCTAAAGGATTTATTTGAATTCACTTTAAGATTTCGTCACATCATAGGTGTGTATTTGTGCATTTGAAAAAACTCTGTTTCTGAAATAATAGGAGTCACTTTTATATCAATGGGTTTTATTGCAGTCACCAGTCTTCGAGGGTAGAGGGTTTCAAAGCAAAGAATTGTAAAATTAAAAAAATAATTTCAACATTTTCGATTTTTCCTGTATCCAGAACTAAGGAAGCTAGTTGTCTCACGTAAATGACCTCTGAAATACTCAACTTTTCCTCCATTTAATCATCCCTCTTTTACCGTTGCCGAGATCCCAAAAGTCCATTAGCATTTTTGCCGAGTTCAGTCCTCACACCCTTTTGTTGTCATTTTAAAGACTTCCCAAACATCTTTTTCGCATGTCTTGTTCATTCAACCAACGGTAAAGCTTTGGAGCTCGTTGCCTAGGGAGTTGTTCCCTGAGGCAGACATCATTCTTGGTTTTCATGATGTTCTCTGAACATTGTAGGGTTTTCCTTTTCATGAGAAGATTTATAAAATTAGTAATGGTGTTTAGGTTACAAAACTAAATAACAATTCTCCATGTCTTTGCAGCTAATTGAACACAGGGCACAAGTCATCATTTGCTCCGAACACTGAATAGAGGTTGCTTTGGATTCAGATTTACCTTTTGGAAAAATCTATCGACCAAGATGAATTATACAGTGTCTTTTAAAAGTATTGGAACGGTCTCATATTTCAGAATCGGCCCAGTGAAAATTTATGAAAATTTCGACAGGGTGGTTTTTGATGATGCCCGATTCAATGGTAATATCGACAATGTTGTCAAATCAACAGTTTTTCAGATATTGAGGGTAAATCAATTTTTTAAAATAATAATAATAATAATAATAATACTTCCTCATAAACACTCGTTGAGTGTACCCAAAGGCATAGCCTGTGCGGGTAGAATACGGCTATTATTATTATTTGCCGTGACGCTCCGGGGCGACTTACTGATGTTTCAGGTGATGTATTCACTTTTCGCCCTATTTATTTTCATTGCAATCAATTCAGCGCTCCGTCATTACTTATGTCTCCAAATATCAGATTTTGAATTAATGTAGTTTTTGAAATATGACAACTGGCTTTTTCAATACGGTTTAAGAAAAATTCGTTAAATTTTATACAAGATGGTTTTTGATGATGTCTGATTCAATGGTGATATCGGCAATGTTGCCAAATCAACAGTTTTTCAGATATTGAGGGTGATTTTAAATTATTGTAGTTTGAGCAACCAGCAAATTTAGAAATCTTAAAAAATAAAATATATCAGGCAGCTCTTTCAATCACGCCTCAAACGCTTAACAATACCTTGAGAGAATTTTATGACCCCTTGCATGGGCTATTGTTTAGCGAATATGGCAAGCATTTTGAGCACTCGGTCAGATAGTCTTCAGTTTCTGTTATTTGATTAAATACTCTATTGGAAAAGAATTCGATTATTAAAAAGTTGTTTAAACAAAAACCGTTTTTATGAATATTCGTGATATTTTCTCGGGTCCTTTTGACAATATTGGACCGTTTCGCAGACATTTCAACGAACCATGTTCTCATATTCAAAAAACCACATTAATTCACAATCTGGTATTTGGAGACATAAGTAACGATGGGGCGCTGAATTGATTGCAATGAAAATAAATAGTATTTTCCATTTGGAAAAATTGAGTTACCCTTAATATCTGAAAAACTTTTGATTTGGCAACATTGCCGATATCACCATTGAATCAGGCATCATCATAAACCATCTTGTATAAATTTCATGAATTTTTCTTGAACCGTATTGAAAATATTGGTCCGTAACCAAACTTTTGAACGAAAATGCCATGTTGTCGTATTTCAAAAACCACAATAATTTAAAATCTGATATTTGGAGATATAATTGATGACGGGGCACCGAATTGATTGCAATGAAAATAAATATGGTGTTCCATTTGAAAAAATTGAGTTACGCTCAATATCTGAAAAACTGTTGATTTGGCAACATTGCCGATATCAACATTAAATTGGGCATCATAAAAAACCATTTTGTATAAAATTTCACGAATTCTTTTTGAACCGTATTGAAAATATTGGAACGTTCCTAGACTTTTGAACGAAAAAGCCATGTTGCCATATTTCGTAAACTGCATTAATTCAAAGTCTGATATTTGGAGACATAAGTAATGAGGCGTCGCTGAATTGATTGCAATGAAAACAAATAGGGTGTTCCATTTGAAAAAATTGAGTTACCCTCAATATCTGGAAAACTGTTGATTTGGCAACATTGCCGATATCACCATTGAATCGGGCATCATCAAAAACCACCCTTTCGAAATGTTCATAAATTTTCTCAGGGCCGTTTCTGAAATATGAGACCGTTCCGATACTTTTGAAAGACACTGTATATTCTTTGAATTAATTCGGTCGAAAACAGAGCGGGAATTTTCACGTTCGCAGCTAATTGAACACAAGGCACAATTCATCATTTGCTCTGAACACTGAAAAGAGGTTGCTTTGGATTCAGCTTTACCTAATCTTTAGGAAAAATCTGTCGACTAAGATGAATTATATATTCTTTGAATTAATTCGGTTGAAAACAGAGCGGAAATTTTCACGCTAAATTGCAGCTTTTCAATGAAGTCCTTATTCCTTCTGGCAATAAGAAAGCATGATTTATATTTATACCAATCAATTTGCGCTCGAAAATTCGCGAAATAAGCAACTCTTCCAAAAAAATTAAGAATCTCAAATGATGGTCAATAAAGTTTTATGTTGCGATTAAAACGTTTTTTCAGCGTATCGTTGGGCCATATACTTTTTTTATCATAATGACTTAAAAGTTTGAATGCAAATATAATTATTCAAGATAACTTCAGTGTTGCAAAACATAATTTCAGATGAAAAACAATAAAAAGTATTTCTCCATATTCAGTGCCAGATATTACAAAGGTATCTATTTATCTAATAGTTCTGCAGAATACTTGGGATAGGTTATTGTAGTACTTCTTTGCGTTTCAGGTTTGCAAGGCATGAAGTCTAGAGAGAGTTTGGTGATGTCAGTGTCTGAGGATCCCTTCGGTAGCGCCCCGTTCAACCTTCCTCTTCGCTCTCGTGATAGGAACCACAAAGGACTGCATTCCTCAGGTAATCAAGCTTAATGGCTCACATGTTTTGGATTGATGCTTTTCTCTAGTTATTGTTGAAATTTGAAAACGGTACCTACAATAGTTTGTTCAATGGAATGTGTTTTTTACATTTTTTTCCAGTTGAATGTTGTGAAAGAATTATTTGTACAAGGCTTTTTAGAGAAAGACAGTTTTTACAAGTGAAAAAGTGACAATATTTTTCTGACAATCATGTGACTGTCTAATAAGATGTTCTACAGATTTTGTATTTATAATTTCGTGATGCAATCATAGAAAAAACGGATTGTTATCATTCTTTCTTCAATTAATAGGAACTCTGGGAAAGTAACAATAGCTATTATTAATTTCTAGGTACCGATTATTGCATGCACTTCTTGTTAACATTATTGAGTTTTGGGTTTTTTGTTGGTAACTAATCCGCAACAGCAATAACCAATACTAACTCCACTCCAGTACTCTCTTTAGTACTATTTAGTTCTTATTCTTGGTGTTTGGTTGTTTCACAAAACAAATTTCATTTCATAAAGACTGCATCCTTAAATTATAATTTTTTTCAGGACATTTTTTGCATTCTTTGATAGCATCACATTTTCTTAGAGTCCAGTGAATAAGTCACATTGTCAGAATTGTATTAGTTATGGAAAATGACCCCAAAAATATCCATTTTTCTTCATCACATTACGTAGTGACCGGTTAAAGTTACATTAATAGTAGGTAACAAAAGACTGTAAGCTAGTTAATGACAAAACTTTGAACCAGTGTGTATTTTTGTCATATCTTGTTTCAGTGAAATGTTGTAAGGCTTGGGTTTTAATATTTCATTTTATACACATTTGATGGATGAATATTCAACAAAAAATACCTACTCAGACTTTTTCACCAGTGAAAACTTTCGTTGACAATTACTATCTGAAATTCTAATGAAAATTTCATATTGAAATATAAAACTACATCAACTTCCCAAAAAAAATTCTTTGGGTATTATCATGGGGCCAATAAATTGATGGTAATACTCCTGCTCCCCATCTGTTTGATTTAAAATGACAAACCATTTCTGGTTGGTTTAGGAAAATCTTTATTTCATATTTTTCTTAAAATTCTCACCTTTTATATAAATCCAAAACTGTTATTATCTAGAAAAAATGAAAGAACAATAATGTACTTGGCCCGATTCTTTCTCTTGTTCATGTAATAATGCAAGTTTCAAGTTTTTAATTCTGGCTATTGATGTCTTATTTGTATTACAAGATGTAGATGTTAACAGACTCACAATGATGATAATAGTTGTGAAAAATTTAGGCCAAGGACACAGTAAATAGTTGATGCAATCAGTATTTGAAAGAAAAAGGTGTAATCGGATATATTTGCGAAGACTTAGTGTCAATTATCGAAATGAATTGAACCAGAGAATAAATAAAATTCTAAGATATTTTAGTGTTTCAAGATTGAAAAATAACTCCATATCAGATACCACAAGTAACATGTCATTTTGAATATCAGAGAATTGATAGTGTGGAGAGAATTAGTTAGCATCATGTATATTACTCATACTGTATATTTTATATACAGAAACTTTTCCTAAAAAGTGCCTCAATTTGAAATTTTCATTGAGCTCTGATATAATGACCATTCGGACATAAAGTGAAAAAAATGTTACCTGCATTGAGGAATAATAAAAAACATGTGATTTTCATTCGTACTATTTTTCAGAATAATGAGTAGCTTTGGTCATGAAATACAGAGTGTCCCAGAACATCTTTCTTTAAATGTAGGAGTGTAAAGGTGAAATCAAAATAGTTTTTCATTTTGTATTATTACCCCTGCCTTTTGTTCAGAAACATAACCAAGTTGCACACTCATTAAGTGATCCGCTACTGATGATGCTAACTTTGTTGACGAAACTTACGCAGTTTTTACAGACCTTCAAAGTTGTGAAGTAAATATAAATTAAGAATGTTATGATTCTTATTGATTGGTTTTATTTATACGTTAGTTATATTAAGGAAAAGTCATAAACAGAACAGAAGGAGGTAAGAGAAATCTAAGTGTTGAGGTGACAGAGATTATTGAGATTATTGAGCTTGTCAAATCCTCATTGTTTTATTTCAATAAAGCTATTTTTGTGTCATTTTTGAGATCCCATGCAGGTAATATGAATATTTCTATTCGCTTGATTTGAGCAAAATTTAAAATCTTGAATGCTACAAAAAACTTCAAAGAATGAAAAAGTTATACATTTTTCAATAACATCGCATTTTATTAATTTTGTTTGCTGGTTACTATGATTTATGCACCGTATTTATTATCTTGATCTTAGACCTATCTCATTACTGATTTGTCAAGTAAATAAAAGCAGTTATTTATATAACCATTAAAATTAACAAGAAATAAAGCAGATATGATGTCAATTGGCGGTTATAACATTTTTATCAGTTATAAATCCCTAATCATACACTAATACACCTATAACATTTTCTCATGAATCATTCTATTACTAAGGGACGTATTTATTCACGTGTCACAGTTTTTCTGGATTGCATTTAGTTGGAAAATTCAATCTACCACAAGTTATGAAATGTTGTTTTATGAATCAGTGGTTTCAAGATGAGTGGGCGATAGATATAGTGGGAGTTTATTGAATGCTGATCAAATGGAGAATTATTATTAACAATTCCAATTGAACGGCAAAATTATTTCGAATTTACTCGATACTCTTTTATTTTTCATTGCCTCTTCAATTCTTGTGATAAACATATCAAAAATATAAACTTTTCATGCTTATTCATGACAATCACTGGAGGAGCACTCAAAGTAGTTTTTATAATTGGTACTGTTGAAGTTGTCAATATTACACTGTCACTGTATAACCAGTGTTACACCTATATTTTAGGACACTGACCCTATTATCAAATGTCATGTCATTAACGCATCATATCTTCTTTCATTACTCGACTGATGAATAATATAAGGCTCAGTTAAGATGTAGATCTGTGCATATTTCTTTATTAATATCAAAAATAGCTTTCAGTTATATGTGTATATTGCTTACTCATTCTAGTCTGAGTACGTCTGGCAATTTTTTTTATCTGCGTCATTTTCTCTAGGTAATTTTACTGAATTCAAGGTCGAATAGAAAATGTGCATCAATGTGAAATTCTACGTCGCCGCGACAGGTTTTTAAGGGAGGAATTGAGGTCTCCTGCGTCTGGAGAAACTCAATGGTATTGTTTTATATTCATCTGACGGTTCGTATTCGACCTCAATTTTGAGACTTTCTTCCAGGCATAAGGGAAATGATAAAATATTTTATAGGACTACTGATATCCATTTCTTCTTCGTTTATTTTCAATTAATTAGGGTTTATAGTTTGCAAGGCATAATATGGTTAAAGAGTACTCCCGTTACCATATTCATTTGATTAACGTTTTAGGCTTGGGCGTTAATGTTATGTGAAACTTTTTGTAAAATTTTAATAAGTAATAAGTGTTATAAATATCAAAAATTGTATGAATTCGAAAAATGATTCAAACACCAATGAATTCAAACAACATTCAAAAAATGTGTAGGCTGATCATCTTATTCAACAACAATAAAATAAGTGAAATTACTCTGACAAAATTACTAAAAAATTTACACTAGTTTTTAGACTACTATTATTTGATGAATTAGAAAAGTAGCTAATTCAAACAGTTTTTTTTCTATATCGTTAGATATTAACTGATGATTTTTATTTCCATGGTAAAACCCAATAGTTGAAGGCTGTTATTGTGTATATTCCTAGGTATACTTTAGAATTACAATAGAAGATAATTTTGTATGGTACATTAGTTCTTATATGACAGTATTGATCCTAAATAGCTTTATCATTCCAAAACTGATGACAGTTCTTGTCTAGTCACGATTTCTTTGTATATATACAATTGCTTTATCAAAAGGTACCTAAATAACTATTTGAATTAGTTGATCAAAATGAGAAATTATGTATTGGTTATCAAAAACACATTTTTCTCAAAGGACTTTTACGCTAAGATTTTTTGAAAGAATTTACCTCACAAGTGAGTAGATGATACCAAAAACAAATTCTATACCATGACAGAGCATCATTGTGAAATACATGACCTGAGCCTGAGAGAGTTATTTCCCAGAAGAAATTTTACTTTTATATTCCATTGGCAATTTAATTGGTTTTGAAGATGCTTCATTGATATTCTTTTAAATATGGTGGATACACAACACATCATTTTCGTTTTGCTCAATTCACTTTATACTGATTAAGTATAAGAATTGATTAAATTTAATATCTTCAGTTTCCTAATAACTCCTACAAATTACGCTGATTTTTATATGTATCTGGGCATTCAAAAATATTAACAAAATAATTTACAAAACCCTATAAAAGTTTGTTTGGATCTTTCCTCATTTCTGAAATCATTTGCTTTAAATACAGGCTATATTTTGAAGAATTAAATTTATTGCCATCTTGTTCAGTTAAAGAAAACATTTTTCAGGTATGAATGAAGTTAGTTTCAGGAGAGTAGTCCATACTCGAAGATTCCTATCCTGATCGTTTTGAGGTAGGATTTCTATTCTGACCTTATTTTAAACTTTGTGGAGACGATTTTGTGTTCTTATTTCAAAAAAAAGTTAGTTTCCTTACATTTGGTAAAAAGAAGTGAGAACTTTGTGTCACTATCCAAAAAGAAAACATTCAGAGCTCTAGTAAATATGTGCTAACCACTGTTTTAAAAGAAGCGATACAACGCACTCAGAAATATATCCTATATTTGAAGGATTCAGCGGGTCATGTGAAAAAAATACTGCAATTGGTTATGCATAAGTTTTTCTTGTTTTTATGCGATGAAAGAGGTGATCCTGTAAACAGCTTTTACGTCATTTTATTTATCTCGTCCTATAGCGTATGTTTAGGGCAAAATGAAAATGCCATTTTTATAGATACACATTGATTTTTATTCATTAGGATCCAATTTCGATTCTTTTTTATTATATATGAATTAAGTTAGGTTTTCTTCATTACCAAACTTGCCATGATTATAATTTCATGATGAATTTATTTTATTATGAACCTTTTTGAAGATACTGTAATGTGTCTTATCAGCAGAGTCGATTTTCTGAAATAATTAGATTAATGGGATTCGTGTTTTTTGGAGATCAGTCATAATTCAATTGATTATTTAGGTATCTTATTCTAATATTTTTGGAACAGCTTTTTTTAGAAATATTTTTGATTTCAAGCCGATTTCCATCTTATACTCATTTCTCTACTCTTACTAGTTTCTTCTTTTATTTCTTTTTGTTTTTTGTTTCTGTTAACAATCGACATATTGGGAAATTTAAAAATCTTATTTTGATTGTCTGTACTAACTAGAAGGAAATTAACAATATTCTTGTACAGCTATTATTGTATTTTATTTAGCAATAAAATTGCTTTATGTTATAGATCTATTTATTTAACCTCACTTTCAGGAAAAAGTAAACTTCGTAGTACATTGGTGGTTTGAAAAATAATCAGGTTAAGCTAGAGGTTGAACAACTGAAATATTTTGAGGTCACCTGTCAGGAATTTATAGGCTTGCCAGACAAAGATAATCAATTCACTCATTTTAAATGTTTGGTGAAACTATGAATTTTATTTTTCCCTGAAATTACCCTGGGAATTTCTAAAAATGGCTGTTCCAGAATAATGGTGGTGGGAATTTAATATTGCAAAACACTGAATTTGTGATTTTAATAATATTGTTATTGACAAATGTGCTCGAGCTGATGCTCAAATACATTACTGACAAATTTGGCTTTATATATCTAACCTAGTATATCATATAAGAATAATATACTATATTATATTATCTTGTGTAAACCCACTTCTGTTAATTTGAAACAGCCTTTTTATTAGCAGTCTGTTATTTTCCCGTTTCCGCTGAGTGTTCCTGTTGTGTTTGTTTCTGTTTTTGAAGCGATCGCAGTCAATAAAAATTATCTAAAAACATCATCTTATCGGCAGTTTCATGTTGTGACTCGTTACAAATAACAACTTGTAGGTTTTGATGAAATGAAAATAATATTTTTGAACAACTTGAACAAAACTCGGTGGTTTACGGGCTTGTTGGTTGTGATTCAGAGGTAATTCTACTTGGCTTTTCGTCTACATCTGTGAAAGGTATTTTCAAAGTCGTTGAGTTGACCCTTGATAACAATTAGTTTATTATGCGTGGTGCCTCTCTTTAACAGGCTGAAGAGAGTATTATTTTCTGCCTAATTAACAGGTCGTCTGTATTTGCCCCTATAATAATAATAATAATAATAATATTTATTCATTCCCCATTTAAAAGTAAAAAATAAAAAAAGAAGAAGAAACTTATGTTTATATAAGTACAATGACAAGGAAAACGTCAGAAAGTTTGTACAGTTAATATAAAATAAAATAAAATAATTAAAATTTTATCAGTTAAAATTCATCTAGTGTGTAGCAATTTTTTTCCAATAAGGCTTTCGTTAATCTTGCTTTGAAAATGTCTAAATTTGGTGAATTTTTTGTCATATCATCTAACTTGTTGAAAAGTTTAGGTCCAAGATAAAGAAAGCTTTTCTGATACAGAGTAGTTCTATGTGTATTTGGCACTAATTGATTTCTGAATCGCGTGGAGTACTGATGTTGCTGAGCAAGAAATTTTGATTTGTTTCTGTATACGTAACTACATAATTCATAAATATAAAGACCATCGACGAATCCTAGTGGTGTTTGTAGAGTTATGTTCTGACTTGAACATTTTACCGCGAACAAACCTAACGAAGCGAATTCGCGTAGTGAAGACGTCTCACCGAACGGAACGAAACTTGTCACTAAATTGAATTGCCTCAAATGGAATTATTGTTAGCCGAATGAATTATCTTTATGAATAAGTTCTGTTTTTTTGAAAGCTACCTTGAAGACAGAACTCATGTTATAAAAACCAGAAATCTTGATCCAATAATAGTGAAAATGGGTGTATCCCAAGGTATCGTTTTAGGCCCGTTGCTTTTCCTAACCTTCAAACACATTGAATGCTGATGACTTAATCGGCGTCATCGTATCGTTTTGCGAGATGCTTACGAAGATGCAGTTGGCATTTTCCTCCTGCTCTTTCTGAATTGAATAATGATCTTATCCTCGTAAACTAGATGATATATTTTACCACTTCTATAACAGAAACTTCGTATTCATGTTTATCTGCAAGTTTTGTAAGAGTACTTTGGCCCACTTCTAGTAGTCCGAATAACTTGAAATTTGGCGGGTGCTTATAATTCCAGTAACAATGCATTATGGAATTTTTAAAGTAAAATGTAAATACAAAAAGGTGGCTCTTAGATGGTGGAAGAGATGTGTAAATAATATCAAATTCTATGCAAAATTGATATGTAGAGGTTTTCGGAATGGGAGATTATGAATTTTTGTCAAAATTCATAAATTCAAGATGGCGGACGTAAAATGTGAATATAGACCGATCCTTTTTAAAATTGGTATGTAGTGGTTTTCGGGGTGGGATATTATGAATTTTTTGTCAAAATTCATCAAGTCAAAATCGCGGACGAGATTTGTGAATATAGTCCGATTTTATTATATTCTATTTCGGGGCCACTATTCATTCTTTGTCTGAATTCATTAATTCAAGGTGGAGGACGGGATTTTTGAATATGGTCTGATTATATTTAAAATGTGGTAACAGACATATTATTTCACCTAAAGGAACAATATAATCTTCGTGTCTTGAAAATTAGGAATGTGTGAATTTATGAAGATATTATCATGAAAAAATACATTCATTACAATGAATTACGTTCTCTATGGTTCACGATGAAAAAGTTTTCTAGGCAAAATCTCGGATTTCCGGGGCACAAACAACATTGGAATATCGTATCCTTATATAATTTGTTCTGTGAACAGATCTTACACATCTTTCTCATCATTCGGCCACGACGAATACCGGTTATTTTATGAGCTGTACCTTGCCTTGAATGAGCTGGTGGTATTGATGGTATTTCTGTCATTCTTGAATAGGAATTTCCATTTTTCAAAAAAGCCTTTTTAAGAAAAACTATTGATTTTAACCATGATGAAATTTTTAAGAGCTTTCGCGCGTTGGCGCTTCTCATGGATCCATAATAAAAAGGGTGTTCCATTTGAAATAAGGAAGCTTTTGCACATTTTTATTCATAATGTTTGGCAAACTGTTTCTCGCACCCTGTATATTAAAAGTCGATTTTAGATAAATCGTTCGAGAGACCAACATACAATGTTTGACCAAAATGAATTTCAGTTGGACTTGGCACAACTTTGTAATTTTAAATACTTATTGTGACTGACGAATTTTGGAAATAAAACTGTCATGCTAAAAATCTCGAAAACTGTCAAAATATTCGAAAAAAAGTCGTTCACTTACCTAAATGTGGAATTATCTCCTACTGAAAATTGAGTTGTAGTCATCATCTTCCATCACTACCACCATCATAAAAAAACAATCAGTTAATGAAAATGCAAATTTTCTCTATAAGATTTTTCAACAGCTGTATTTACTAATATAACAATTTTGACAAAAATTCGACCTCGAAAACCCCTTCATACAAATTTTGAATAGAATCTGACCATATTATTAACAAATCTCGTCCACTAGACCATATTATTAACAAATCTCGTCCACTAGACCATATTATTAACAAATCTCGTCCACTCTCTTGAAGCCGCCATCTTCAACATAATTTCCATAATGCCACTGGAATTATGAACACCTCACCACATTTCAAGTTATTCGGAGCGGGTCAAAATGCAATGGCAGGCATGGACGATATCGCTCCCGCCAGAGAGCGCTAGTGTGAGTGGAGGTCATGAGTGACAGTAATAACAAGTAATAATATACAATAACACTTTAATTAGTTGCTGTTATGGAGAAATACGGCCCTTTAATTGTAAAAAGCCTCATTTATGAATTGAAAAAAAGAAAAGCAAAAACTTCCAGCCGTAAAGAACAGTTGATACATAAATGAGTGGATGGAATCGGTGCATTAACGTCAGTGTGTAGGTTAACTTGTTTATATTTGGTGAAATTTATTTACTGGCTATAAATCTTATTCTTTCAGATTACTCATTATGATAGGAATAAACTTTTCCTGTCCGTTATGCACTTATCAACTACTCCAATCTGACCTCCACTAACAATTGCGCCATCTACATTAAGCTTGCCAGAATACATGCCATTGCAAAATGTGCAGACAAACAAGAAAGCGAGTTAATAAGACCATACGATGTCGCCGATTGCCGTAATTAGCATGCAACGTGTTGACAGACATGAAAAATTGAAATTGAAAAACTGAAATAAAAAGGTGGACCAGCCGGAATTCAAATAAATCTGGGCCCAATAATCTCTAGTCAGGTACACTTAACCACCATGCTACCAGTCTTATTCGCAATCTGGCTATCTGGCTCTTACTCTCATTTCAGCATCTTCTTTTTAGTGAGTGAGATGATGATTAGTATGATGACGATGACTATTTCACTCATCTTAAAATTCTCACATAATCTGACCAATCGCAAACCAAAGACAACTCGTGTTATCGCGAAAACACCAGCTGTCTTTCAATTTTGATTGGTGGATCAGCTTCGGTATTTTCAACGACGTAACCATGGCAACACAAAGTTTGGCAGTTCTATCAATATTAATTGTACTAATTATATTAATGAAGAAACTTTATTCGTGAAATAGTCTAATAAATCAACTCGTGATTGAATTTATCTCATAAGTCTGTCTTTTATTTCTGAACTCAACTGAAGCAATTCAGATTCGTTCAGAAATAAATCGACAGACTTATTGCGAAAATTCAATCACTCGTGGTAATACTCCTGAAAACATTCACGCATGCATATCGAAAGAGACTAGCTCTGTTCGTCATTCAGCCGGTCATACATACTGGAGTTTCAAAGTTTGATATGTATTGATGTTGACCTGCGGTTTCATGTATTTTGACATCATCAAAAAATTGGGTCTTCATACTCGCATGACGCGGTTCTGGAACACTGTCTTCAGGTCATGTAGGGTGACTGCGCCGGTTTTCGACCATTTAGGTGATATTCGAAATTCAAATGACAATAAAATTATATTGAACTATTTTTTTTGAAGTTAGTTTGTTACAAAACCAAACAGTAGGTATTTTTTATTGGCGTGGCAGAAGAATAATTATATTGTTGTCAGCCGAAAGTTTTATGGAATGAAAACAAGTAGAAAAGTAATTTTTTACCGCTTTTCTACCACGTACCACTTCTACTCGACCATTAATGTTCCTATTTTCGACCATGCGGTCGAGAACAGATCCATTGGTCGACCATGATTTTTATTTGATGGTCAACAACAGGCCCCTCCTCGACCATCTTTGGGAAGAGATGAAAACAACTTTTTTTATCTGATTTAATTAAACAAGACACCTTAAAAAATACATGAATGTATTTAATTAAAACCTTTGAAAAATAAAAAACTTACATATTAAAAGCAATGTTCATACATGAGATGAAAACAAACAACAAATTAAAATATTCAAGTAATTAAAATTTTTGAAATAAAACAAGGAATAAGATATGTCCACTAGTTTGAGATCTTAGGAACACATGAAACAAGTATAATCTTCCAATGAAGCTTCTTCATAAGAAATTCCGTAAAATTCTGTACATCTCATGTGAAACCATTTGGGACATTTATCGCACCCTATATTCTTCTCCTCGTCATCTTTAACATCACTAATTAATTCCTCTTGGCAAGCAGCACATTTTATTTTTTCGTTAATCTCTGATGATATTACATGTTCAGGGTCCTTTTGCTTTTGTTGTGTCTTTTTCTTCTTCTTATCATTTTTCGTAATTTCTTTATTTTCTTTGGCTTTTAGTTTTTCTTCTTTTCTTCGCTTGGTTTCTTCGAGTTTTCTTTTCTTTTCATTTTCTTTCTTAGCATAATATGATCTACATTCTTGTGAAGAAATCGCACTGGGCAATTTTTCTTTTGGATTTCGAACAGATTTTTTTATTGGTTCTGGATAAAGAAGGTGCCGTTCAAAAGATATTTGTTTTGGTCGGTTTTCAGCTAGAGGTTTTCTGTTTTCAGCCTGAACTCTGAGGTCTGAATTCGATGTTTGTAAATCTTCCTGATTAGGAATAGTAAAAGAAGTTTTCATCGGAGTTGGTTCCATCTGATTGTCAACATGAGAAATTGGGGTATTTGATACTTCTCCTGAGTCTGAATGGTGGCTATCATGATTTTGAGGAATAGTAACAGAATTTTCCTTCGTGGTTGGTTCGATCTGATTGTCAACATGGGAAATTGGGGTACTTGATACTGCTCCGGAGTCTGAATGTTGGATATCATAATTTTGATCAGTTTTGAATGATTTCTGCTCAATCTAATCTTCAACAGGAAATTTCAGCATATCTGATTTTTTTGTCAAATCTTCAAGGCCATTTTGTGAAAGTTTTTCACTCACATAGTTTATCTTTTGATAGGTTGCATTGTTGCAAAAATCTTCTGACGTCGATTCATTTTCGTTTGCCTCAATAGATGTCGGGAATTTTATAGCATCCAAGTTTTAACGATTCGGATTTTTTTTTCAGGTCTTCGATAGCATTCTGTGACGGGTAACCAATCAATGGTAGATTATTATCGACAGAATGATCTTCTATTTGCTCATTCACAGCACTAGATTTTTCATGGTTTTTCATGGTATCGTAATCATCGTTAATTGAATGATATCCAATGGGCAGAACAATATCATCACACGAAAGTGTTTCAAAATTAAGTGGAGCCGACTCAGTTGACGGTGCATAAGGAACTTCTGGACTAAGGGCATTTTGTTCTTGAGAATATGGCGAAGAAAACGAAGATGTACTGGCTATTGGTTCCGAGAGGTTGATATTATCATTTTGAACGTATATATTATCATACGGAATGATCGTCACATCGACTAATGGAATCATATCTCCGACCTCTATTATTTGTCTTGAGGCTTCATTTTCAAGAATTTTAATTTCATCGAATATCAGATCTACGTTAACTCCTTTAGCTATTAGCTTATTTCCTAATCTGATAATGACTTTTTCTGCTGCTCTGATTTCTGTGGAAGTTATCGGATCATTTGTTTCGACGTTCAACTCATTCTGCTGTTCAATGATGTTCTGTACGCATTTTGTATAATCTACATTTTCTGGTTCCAAAGGAAAAAGTCCACACTTTCTGAATCCGTTAATAATGTGATTCTTCATATCATAACCATCTAGAGTGGATTGAAACATTTTACAAAAATTTACTTTTGTCACGCAACTGTTGACATTTTCTGGAAGCTTTTGCCATTTTCTTATGGTTTTCTTCCATTCAAGTTTTAACGATTTGAATACACTCACATCTGCTGGCTGTAAAATGTGAGTGGTATTCGGGGGTAAAGCGTAAAGGACGATTCCATTGTTTTGGCAAAATTCACTTAAGGGTTGTGTCATATGAGACCTGTGGCCATCCAGAAACAGAATAATTGGTTTTTCAACGCGATTATCTTCCAGCCATCTATTGAAATCATTGGCAATGTATTCAAAGAAACATCCCCCTTCATCCAGCCTGTATGGGACTTACCTAAAACCCATTTTGGAGGCATGTTTTCAACAACAGCCTTTGGTGGTCGGACATAAGGAAATACAACTAGAGGAGGTGCTACTTTACCATCAGCGGAAAATACTACCAGGGTGGTTATATTGTCTTTTTCCTGGCCTAATTTAATACTATATAAATTTCTCCACCATTTAGGTGCCAAGACCTTTCCCGATTTCGGACAGAGTGAAAATCCGGATTCGTCTCCGTTAAAAACTCTTGCTGGATTTATCATAATATCATATATTTTGTTGGATTCTAGGTACTCCTTTAAATCGCGAAACCATGACCGAATGTATTGTTCGGTAATAACTGCGCGAGCTTTATTCACAGTTTCGGCTTCTCTCAAACTAATTTCCGGATGTCGTTTCAAAAAGTTCATGTACCATTTCTGTCCTGGTTTTCCGTCCTTGAATAAATGACTTTTCCCCGGATCTTTGGCGATTTTCTCCACAGTTTCAATAAGATCATTTTTTTTTTAAAGGGAAACCACATTTGCCTATGTTCATAACCCATTGCTTAATATTTTCTTCGACTTCCCTACCTATAGTAACGCTTCAAGACCAGTTTTTCGTTTATTTTCGTTTGATCTGCCCTTTGATTCTGTCGATAATAGTAGTTTTAGGGACATTAAATTGTTGACTCGCCTTATTTATACTCATCCTTCCCTCTCTAATTTCTAGAAGAGCTCGCTGTAAAACATTTTCGCTATATCGAAAAAACTTCCTTTTTTCTTTACTCTTCAGTGTGAGTTTTTTTGGTTTATTTTCGTTAATCTGAGTTGATTTTTTTGATGGCATTTCTGAAAACAAACGGAATTGTCTCAAATCGAACGTTTGGATAAGCTATTCCTATGTAAAACCATATAAAATCGACTGGTCGAAAAAGAGGACATTTTTCGACCACCATCAATCACCACAAAAAGTAAGCAGACAAATAAATAGAAGGATTTTAAAAAATGTGGTCGAAAACAGGACTCTATTCCTGTCGTATAATTTACTATTAATGTGTTGGAAAAGTTCAACCGTATTTAGATTTAGTAAAATGAAAAGAGATAGGCAAATCTCAGTGCTGTTTTTCCGGTTCTCGACCAAGTGGTCGAGAAAGGGAAAAGCACATATATCACATACCTAATAGGCGACCACTTCATTTTATCTAGAAAAATATTGTAAACATGTTTCAAACATAGTTTTTTGGATGACTAATATATTGAACTTGACATACCACACAAAAATTGAAGTAATTGAAAGATAATTTATCACTTACTTGCTATTTCTGAAGTCACAGTTCGCTACAAATTTTAAAATATTGCTTGTCTCACTAAGCAGCTCACGAACTGCCTGCGCACCCTTAAGCGTTTAATAACGAACTTTTCACGGAAACAACTCGAAAATTCTGTGAGAGTGGGGGAAAAGGCGGTCGAATACAGGCAAGATTTTTGATGACTGATATTGGCTTATAGTTTCTTATTTCAATTAGATTTGTATGAAACTAGTCGAAATCCGGCACTGGTCGGACAACAGGCGCAACCACCCTATAAACTCTAAAATCATGCAAGGTAAACATATCTTTTGAATTTTCGCTGGTTTGGCAAGTATACATCGGGACATAGCGACATTGAGTTTTTAATGCAAGAGACAAAAAGCACATATACTAGGAACGTCACGCATTTACTTTAGTTATGAATTTCTTTCATTTGGCATTTTTTTTCGGTAAATGTTTTCCAAAACTAAGGAAGCTGAGGGAAGGGTTCTCGTTGTTGAAAATAATAAGACAAATATAGAGGTAGGTTTTCTGTTGTGTTTTGCTAACAGTGATGGCTGCCATAATTTATAGATTGAAATGAACAAATAAATGAACAGAATTTAAAACTGTAATGTATTAATTCTAAGACTTTTATTTCAGTTAAAGGAGTCTCTAAAAAACCAATGACAGAAACTTTATTAGAGGAAAATATTACATACGGTTGCTTACCTGAACATGTGGTATTGTCAGATGGGGAGGCCCTTCTTAATACACCATCGGAAGCTGACCAGCCTTTGTCCCCTCCTTATGTGAAGGCACCTTTGGAGGACAGGTCCAAGTATGAAAAGTTGACACAACCAGTTTACGATATAACTTCAAATAGCAGCTCAGATGACGAAAATGTCAAGTCAAAAAAGAAGAAAAAAATCAATATTCCCGAAAAACTGCATTCCGTTTATAAAACTGTAGAAATGCCTATTAAGACTTTAAGATCTGATCGTAAAAAAACGGACGGCAAAACTAATAAGAAAAAATCTACTAAAGATAAAAATTCAGCCAATGTAGACTCTGAAGATTCAATTGGGTCAGCTAGTGATTTGCGCGTAGATGAAGATGATGCTCCAGGTACTGTTAAGGAAGATACAATTAGCGAAACCATTAGTGAAAGTATAAAAACGTGTGGATCATCAGCTTACCATGCGGAATGCGAAAGTATGGCGACTCACGAAGACGACTATACAAGTAGGATAATAAGAAATAAGCAACGTGAGTCAGTTAAAAAAGCAGCTGTTCAGTCAGAAGATATGTTATTCGTTGGACATCAGTATGGTGAACGCCCTTTACTTCTAGACGATGAATTTGATTCTGACGGTGAAATCAAATACGACAAATGGACGCCCGATAAAGATAGAAATACGGCTGATATTTGGATAGCACCCTCCAGCAGTTTTGAGGACCGTAATGATGTGTTTGCATTGGCTCCTTTTGGTAAGTCGAAGCTCAAAGACAAAGATATGGTTGTAGAAGAAACACCAATGCAAAATATCGCTATCTCTAGAGAAACATTGAACTTCGAAATTGAATCTAAAGAGATAGTTTCAGATTGTACTGAAAACGAAACCATACCTACTCCTAGTTTAAATCCTTTTTTAAGTTCGGAATTTCTACCGACCATAGACCAAGTCTTGGCAAGTCCTACTACAAGTCAAACCATCAAAACTTTTGATGACGAAAAGTTTCAGTCGAATTTTGACAACACCCCTTTTGCCAACTCCAGTAGTTCTTCTAATGATAACATGAATGTTCCTTCTAAAGAAATTAATTTCACAGATCTCGTTATTCCTAAAGAAATTTCTGACAAAAAGGTGAAACATTTTACCAGCAAAACATCTCGAAGTAAATTAAGTTTATCCTTCACAAATGACAATAATTCTAATGATCAAGAGCATCAGAAAATGAAAAAAGACAAAAAGAAAGATAAAGATCAGAAATCTAAATATTGTCTGATAGATGATAGTGTGTCAGATGATGGACCAAGTTTCACAGCAAAACCACTGAAGGTCTCTAAAACTGTCAATTCTCATAAAAAAAGTAGTAGTAAATCGAAGAGGTCTTCTCTCAAAATCAAAACTGATGGAGGCTTCAGTAATATGAGTTTCGAGGATTTTCCTTCTGATGATCGAGACATAATCAAAAGTTCAGTGGTACCCTTTGAAGTTCTGAGAAGTCCGGAACAAGAGCAGAAAACTTTTGGCACTAGACGGATTGGTAATCCATTTTCCTGAGTTTCGAATTATACTTTGTGTAGGTTGAGAAAATATCAGTTTTTCATTTATCCGTGTTATTTTACATGCATTGCCACTGCTCCTATCTCCTATGTCACAAGTATTGAGAGAAGTTCATAAGAGGTTTGTATTTCCTACTTCATGAAAAAATAGGGTATTATAAAATATGTTTATTCAGTGCATCAAAAGTGGTTCAGTTTGGAAAACTTAACTTAACTTATACATATAGTGCGCTGATGAAATATTTGTTTATGTGTCTCACACTATAAATAAAAAAAATTGTAATGTAATTAATTAATTAATTTGGAATTGAAAAAAATGGACACTTGTGACAATATTTCGATTTGGGAATTTACTTTTGGAAAAATATTTCAGAAAATTAATGTTTGATTCCAAATTAATTTTTACTTATTCAATATACAAAATATTTATTGTCTATATACATTTTTTATTCCATTGAAATATTTAAAATCCCTGTTTTTATTTCATGCTTACAATTAATTATTGAAAGTGTAATAGGAATAGGTCTTGTCAGTTGCATATTGTATGAGTTTTCAACTTGATTTGGAGATTTTTTTTGAATTCGCACGTTCTATAAAATCAAATAGACCTTTCCATTTAGATTTTTCCGTTTGGTGATTGTTTGTTTCGTATGTGAGTCATCTAGACGTTGGCGTTTATGTCCATCAAGACTGCCAATTATCAAAAAGACAAAAAGTATGCAGTATTGAATATTAATAGTGAAAATTCTAATCAAGTAGAAGTTCTGTTTTTGTGTAGCAGGTTTCAGCTTGATTTGCAAAATAACGAGTTTTAAAATTGAATCTTCAAAAAAAAAAAATCTCCTTCATCACCTTTGCTGGGTGCGCTAGTCATTTCAAACTAAATGCAAAGGTATTTGATATGTAATGCTTATGCTTAAACATACTTCTCTGGAAACCATATTATAACCACACAAGCTTAATTATTCATTCCTTGAACTGTATTTTTTTAGGTTATTAATAAGTTAACATACTTTCTTGGATGTGGTGAGAATTTGATGGTACTGAATTTTTATTTGCAAAATTAGGTCAAAATTACGTATCCTCTAAAGATATAATTTGAAAAGTCAAAGTGAAAGATTGAGGCCACAGAAATATTATTGGCAAAGGTCTGACAATGCCACAGTCATGTAAATTGTTGAAGAATTGGCTGAAATTCCGTTGACAAGTTGATAAATTATACAGCATAATAAAAATTTCAAGTTGGGTGTCTTTTAATAGGTAGCACATTAGTTTAAAAGAACTGAGTTATCACGACTCATGTTCCTCAGCTGCAATATAATGAGATGAAGTTTTTTAATTTTTCGTTGAATATTAAGTATAAACTGTTTCTATTGAATTACTGTTGACTGTCTTCTATAGTGGTCTATTACGTTTCCACCAATAAAATATTCTTCATACACACTTTCAAAAATGTTTCTACTGTATTTTTGAATTTTATTTATTTTCATGTGAGCACTTTAGTGTAAACATATCTAGTGTTTCGATTCAGTACATTGTTTTTCAAGTTGGAAGTTTTTATTTATGTGATACAATGTTTGACCATCTCCTATTCCACACACTGAGTGTGTTATGACAATGTGTCTTACTTTTCAAAAAATTTAAATATTAGTCTTCTATATAGTCTGCTTGCGTATGTTATAATTAGAACTGTTAGGTTAGATCACCATTTAATTTGCAAATAAGCAGCTTGTGGAAGATTTGAGAAATGGAGGAAAAAGCATTGTTGGTTATACTCTAGATTCTGAAGAAACTTTGAATCACAGGACTGTGATATATTTCAAGAAGAAAGTTGTTGACTATTGTTGTTTTGATAAGTTGTCTGTTACAAATAAAACCAAAGCATGTAACTAAAGTAGTGGATATTTTTGTATATATAGATTAAGAAATTGAATATATTTTGAACAAACAAAAAATATAGATTGTCTACCAGTAATTCGTGAAATAGTCAATAAAAGTGAATTTGAAGTAGTACTGAACACATCTTTAACTGAACCTATGTAATGACTGGATTCTGTAATTTAATTTCAAGTGCATATTGGTGGATGTTCCTAGATTGATTTGTGAATATTTCAAGGCTATCAATCCGACTTACTTGTTCTCACAGTTGCTCACAACTATTTTATTCATAAAATCTCTTTACTCTCTGTCATTTGAAGAATTGGTTAATATATCTCAAAATACTTCTCTGGAAGAAAATCTGCAGAGTGATCCATTTGAAAGTGGGGCACTACTCTAAAATCGTTTTTTAATATCCAATTCGAAAGTTATTTTCTTCGATGGTTATAGCATCAGGAGTATCACTTCAGTGCCATCAATTTTAAATGAAATAAAAAATTTCAAGCCCTACTTTAAACTTATTCGTCGCCAAAAATTTAATATATTGGCGATTTTTTTTAAGGAATCATACTACGCCACAGGATTTGCAATTCTTTCAAACAGATGTCACCCAAATTCCGTGAAATATTAATTAATAATTAAAATTTTAATTTCGTTTTCAAAATATTTGGGAAAATCGTCCTGTATATCACTTGTGTGAAATATTGTAAATTACAATACTCCATTATGATTAATTTTCAATCAAGTTATTCATGATTTTGTTAATCTTTGTTTCCTCTAAACGCTCGCACACAGATTAGTATTAAAAAACTAATTTTTAATAGCAGACTTCAAAACTTAAATTGCTACAGATGAATCAGCAAAACAACTGAACTAAACAATAAAATTTATTTGAGTCGTTAGTGAAGTTTATTGCAAGGCAAGTACAGTATGGTTTATAATGATATAACTATTATTTTTAATATTTTTTTGTGTAATAATTTCTGTTACACCAGTTGTGTAGTCAAATTTAATTTCTAGAAATTGCCAATGTTTTTTGAATTTGAAACAAATTCGAAGAAAGCCTTCATTGACATTTCGAATTTCATTTCAAAGTTATAGCGGCATAATAGAGCTATTAAAGCACTTTTCTTCAGAAAAAAAAATCGTCTAAATCGGACAACAAATAAAAAAAAATGTTTAAATGGGTCACTCAGTTAATAAATCTCTCAGAAATTTATGAATCAGGTTTAGACAATATTTTCAAACGAAAAGTCTCAACAGTCTACATAAAAATCTAAGTCTACTGTGACAGCTATTGGATTAACTGAAAGTAAATATCAATTTAAATACCAAAGCTGCATAATTGGAATTCAACATAACATTCATTAGATACTTTCACACAAAACCATAGACAACCCAACTGTGAGAACGAACTCTGCTTTTGAAACAGTTTTGATTTAAAATTGTTGAAGAACAGATTTGAATTTTACAATCCTACTACATTTGTATCAAACATTAGACAAATGGAAATGACCCTGCACCCTATCCTATGACGTTTTCTCCAGGAATGTTCCCATAAAAATGCATATGTTTTATATTATTATGTTATGCTGGTTGGATGTCAGTCAGTTATAGTAGAAGTTATTGATAGATGCTCTGTATCTCAATCTAATATTTACTGCAGCTGTTAGAATTAGGTAGCTACATATCAATCAGAATATTTATTTTTTTGTTACTTTATGAATATTAAATTTTTACCTATTTATATACTATTCATATTGTTTATTTTATTGTAGAACATTGTTACATTCCTTATTTATTTATAGGATATTATACTTATCACACTTTTTTTAACTTATATTACACGTGTAATAAAGTTCGTTGCATCATTCAGTTTTTTTTTTGCTGAAGCTTGCTAACTTTTAAGGAATTATTCAAAGAAATATAAACATTATTTCAAATAATTTCAATATCTTCAACATTACTGATTTTGAAGTAAAATTGAAGTTTGCCACATTTTACAAAATTGTGCATCAAAGAACAATACGGACCAGAACATATGGATGGTTGATTATTTTTTCAAAATTAGCCTTTTGAACATGAAGCAAAAGCTTTTCATATGCGTACACCTGCTTCCGAAAAATTCAGAACCTTTCATGATATATCTAAGTTTTGTAAATAAAGTCTTGAAATATTTTTTTCAACAAGCGTGCATAACTCACCGGCACTCGAGTGCTTTGCGTCGTTCGGGTAACGGCAGTCGCATATGGAAAAGGTACTCTTTCCGTACTTGTTCGGATAATAACCATTTTCAGTAGTAATAAATACTACATATAGGAGACATTAAATCCAATAAAATGTACAAATTATCTAGTGAAATGAATAAGGAGTACCCTTCTCTCCAAGCGTTTCCATCAAGGAATATTACAGTTTTTTCTTACTGGAGTCTAGGACTGTCTTGTTCTTGATTTTCCGTGCGGATGGCGCTGCGATCAACTTAGTTATGGGTCGTAGTGTCATGTGTGGGGAAATATTAGTTGAACGTTTGATTATTATTCATTTGGCAGGGACAGGACAATTTAATGTTGTTCGACCTACCCTGTCAGTGATGAAGGCAAAACGTCGAAACATGCATGTCTGCAGGTGGTCATTCCCAGCCAAATGAAGGATAATCTGTTCAATTACAAGACAAGCACTTGCAATTGGAAGAACGTTGCACAAATATCTGTCAGATTTAGTTCAATGTCCGTAGCCACGGAAGTAGTTGTTTTATGACAGCTGTTTGCCTTTATTTCTCCACTTGATGGAAACGCTTGAGAGAATAAGGGTATTCCGTATTCATTTCACTTTGTTGATACGTCTCCGGCACAATATTTTCGAATTTGTTTGAAATATTACAAATTATCTAATATAACAAAACAAAATATAACAAAAACGAAACAATTCAAAAATGAATATATTATTATAAAGTCGAGCAATGGTTGCCTGAGGATAATCAAACTAGAGGAGGCGGATACAGGATTTCGTTTGGGGGTGAGGAGCGATTTTACCGGAATTTGTTCCGGGGGTGGTAATTTTACTGAATTTGGTTTAGTGAGGCTGAGATTTCTGTGTAATTTAACCTATTTTCTAGAAACTTCATTAAAATCATTCAAAACAATGTGTTTCGGTCGTAAGTTAGGGGAACAATTACTCCCCTGGATTCGCGCTTGCTAACACAATTATTCTTCCGAGAGGGAACACACAAGCACTAGAGAAAGAGAAATATACTTTGAAAAAGTAGTTTCCATTGACAAAGTTTTGTTCCTAAAAATATTCCTAAATTTAAGTAATGAAACAATTGAACACCCACAAGTAATTTCAAGAATACGCCACCATGTTAAATAATACTAATGGTAGACAATAGACATTTTATGTCTTTTCTGGAGTTCTCTCTACCAAACTGGTTTTGGGTGAACATTTTACAAACATTGTAATTGAAAAATTCGTTGATATTTGTTGCTAAATGTGGTAGCTTGAAGTGTGAAATAGCGGGACAGAAGGATTTGTGTCGAAGTTATTTATATGTTTCTTGATTATGCTTACGTTTCTAAAATAAAAATAGCTACTATCGTTAGAATATTTCATGTTCGCGAAGGGGTTTACATGAATTTGCAGTCTGAGAAATTTTGCTTAGCATCTGTTCTCAATGAGTTATTTCCTCAGGCGCGAAAACATGATTTCAAAAAAATTCCTAAACACCCGCCTAACCGAACACAATATGAACTGCAGGTATGGGCACTACAGGAAATTCGCGCTGGCAGATCATGCTCTACAAACTGAGGACAACCATACCATTATATTTAACAAAACCCAGATATTGAATAGGACCTCAGGGTATTACTCGCGAATGTTCGCTGAATTTTTTTGAAAATAAACTCGTGTTGATACGAGGGAGCACTTAAAATGATGCCCCCCGGGAAAATTCTAAGCACCTGAGACAATACATTTCAGGTGGAGGTCTTCTAGGTGAATATCTATGCTATATCAATTGATTAAGCGGTAGTTAGTGGTTATTTATTCTATTCTACATTGCAGTCCTATAAGTTTAGTTTTAATAATAAAAACAACTTGTTAAAAAAATGTATTCTCACCCATAAAGTATTAAATTCTTATTCTAAGCTGGGCGCATAATTTAACACAATATGGCATGAAATCCAGTGTTATGTTAATGGTGTTAACTAATATAAAAATATATAATTCTTATATACGAAATAAAATTATGTCCTAACTTGTGCTTAAGTTTAATTACAATATTATAGATAGGGGCTGAAGTATGCACTTATCTTGATATCTTTAATAATATTTGTACACTTTTTGCATCTCAGTCTTAGAATGTTTAAACCTAGGAATTTCTTGAGGTTTACTAAATAAAAAAAAATAAAATAGCTACTCTCCTATCATATTATTCATTTTGACTAACTAAGTCATTTCAGAACTTTATAATTATATCAATCTGAATTATCAACATATTGTTCTATTTTGAATCTCACAGCATCATATAACACACTAGTTATTTCTCATTGAAATATATCAAGTGCTGGATGCAAATGTTACAGTTGAACTTATTTCTGATTACATGAATAGATTATTATGACTGTTGGTAGATGTGCATACACTTTTGTGTATAATGAAAAATAACAAATAGTTTCACCTAACTATTCGATAAAATATAATTAGAGAAGTTTGAGCCTCGGTTGTTCCTAAGAGAATCAACATTCAATGACAGATTATGTATAGTACTATTCAACCTAAATGAATATTTCATTAGGAATGTATACAAACATAATTTATATCATGATAAAATTTTCAGAAGGCACATGAACACACTAAAATGGACGGACAAAACACTGAATATAATAATACTTCATCAGTAATAGTGATTGATCAAGAATCGCCTAATCATTATTACTGCACGTCTGTCTAATATTCAAAATACTAGCAAATAAATACGATAACCATGTGGCAAAAGAACTGATAATTCCAAGTACCAAAGTCAGCCCGGTATTTATTATTCCATTACGATATGCATTTCCAGAATCCAATTGCATGTAATCCATAAAGTCAAACACTCCTTGACATGACAATCTATTGTAAATGACTGGTAAGACCGATCCATGTAGACCCAAAAGTTTTTCTAAAGTTGAACGGTATTCCTTGCACGTTCCATAAAATCCATCCAAGAATATGGCAAAGTGTACTATGGTGTAAAGTGTGAAAACCGAAGAAAGCACTGAAACACACGTCCAGAAGACTTTGGGTAAGGGGCTCGTATTTTCCTGAGAAATTGCTTCAATCTGAATTGATTCTCCAGTACTGCAAAAAAAATACTTCAAGTTATGTGAGGGTTAACACTAAACAAAATAGGTAAGGTAAAAGTAATCATACATATTCTTACATTGAACAAAGTTTAAGGAACTATATATTTTGGTCTTGAATATACAAATAGAAAAACATATTTTCAAAAAACTATCACTTTGCATGTTGTATTTTTGGTAACCCAAATAGATGAAATTAATACTCACTCCAGTTTTGCCAACATAGTTTTGGTAGATCTACTTTGTGGAGACTTTGTTGTGAAAAGTACACGATACCCATGAAAGCAAAGTAAGGCAAGAGCAAACAGTACATGAATAAGTGGACCAAAGGTAATCCAAATACAGGGTGCTTGTTCTCCACCTGCAAAATAATGTATGAATAATATCAAAACACTTGAATAGGAAGAGACATAACCCATAAGATTTGTCAAAACTACTTCTATAATAATAATAATACTCTTTCATAAACACTCATAGATCGTACCCAAAGGCACGGCCTGTACGGGATGAGGACGGCTATTATTACTTGCCGTGGCGCTCCGGGCGACCTATTGATATTTGGTGGCGTATTCACTTTTCACCACCCTGGGTGGTCAGTGCGCACTCCAAACTAGTATCACACGTCGGGATTCGCATCTAAGCAACTCTTCACTTGCTTTACAACAAGTTATGTGGCCACTTAAGCAAACCGATGCACTTGAGAAAAATTCTTGCGCACTGTGTTCTCGATCCTCGGTCTGATATGAGCAGAAGTTCTAACAGCCGAAGATCTAAACCGCTGAGCTACCGGACTACCAGCCACTTCTAAGTATTTAAAAACAAGTTTTTTTGGCCTCAACACTATATCAAGTAATTAATCAATCAATGAACAGAATATTATTTAATGAGCATGTAATGATAGCTATTACTCATGAAAATGAAGTTTGCGACCGTCGTAAATAATTCGTATGAGTACTAATAGCCAATACACGCAAGTAGAATACTATACTTTTTCTATGACGAGCACTGTTTACCATTCAATTTAATCAGATGATGTTTCTTGTAGTAAAAAGGAAAGAATCATTTTAACATAGTAAGAAAATCATCCATGCTGATAAAAATAAGAGGAAATAAAATTAAAGACAGTTACATCACACTGTCTGGTCATGAGTATACATATCAAATGTATATAATGGTTACTTGATGATAGTATAAAAGCCAAAAACGTTTTTATCAAATAAACCAAGACTCAGTGGAAATTAAAAAACAATTTCTTTATTCATTAATTGAACAATTTCATTAAATACACTCATTGAAAACTGTTGAAACAAAAAGCAAATTTATTTTTCCTAAATCTGTAAATTCTTGAATGAAAATTTTCATCCAGATATACTTAGGTACACACTCCCAATCATAAGAATCCAGAAAATCATACTATCTTTTACAGGATCCAAAATTAAGTACTTATTTTAGATTTGTTTCTGGAATGGCTGAGAGAACTATAAACTGCTGTTAATTAAGATCTTATCAAAAACCACCAAAAAATTTCGCAATTTTGAGCCGTTTTTTCAATCTTTGGCGGGTACAGGAGATATCCCAACAGAAATTCTGACTCAAGTATACAAAAATATATGGTGACACTATCACCGCTTAGAATTAGGAGTACATTTAATTTTGGGCATGCAAAACTATATACCAATGATTTCATACTTTTGGTTAGCGAATTAATCTCTGAAAACAGAGAAAAATTTGACTCACCCTGAAAGACTGTTGATGTGTATTTGCCATATAAAATACAACTGCAATTTCGATAAATACACTGATCCAAAGTTTTATACCAGTGACCCCAGGCAATCCCTGTTGTTATGCTTGATGTTGCTCCCATTGCTACACAAAATAAATATGCAAAAGAGAGCATCTTTTCTGTAGCCAATTGGTCCATTTCTATATAGAAAATAAGACTGTTCAGTTTTATTAAAAGATGAGGTACATCCTAATAAATAGAATTAATCAAGATAAGAGTTATAATGAGGAAAGATAAGAGATAAATGCTAACAAATTTCAATATTTTACGAGGGTATTGAGATATATAATTGAATACCACAATTGTTAAAAAATAGCAAAAATAAGTTCAAAAAAGAACTTTGGAAATTAATAATTAACAGATATCTCTTCAGTCCTTTCACTTCAACTCTAACTAATTTAATTTCATATTTTATTTTATATTGTTTTGCTTTGTTATGACATCACTTAGTTATTTACTTATACTTCACATATTCTTATTCCTCTCTTCCTATTGATTGATATCTTCATTAAGATATACGTAGGTATTGCTGTTATTCAACTTTTGTAAAACAAATTAATTTCTCTCTAAACAGAAATATTTCTTGTGATTAATAAAATTAAGTAAAGTAAAATACCCCTTGGAAACGGTAGACACCTAACTTACTTCAGAGGTATGTTTTGAAAATCTGTTTGAAAAATTATTTCACCAGTGTTTACTATAAAATGAAATTTTAGACATTTGACATTTCTAATATTTTTGTTTTTTCATTTTCATTTTCATAGTCAGAGTTGCCAATAATATTGAAAACATGAAGTCCGTGCCCGTGGCCACGAAACAAAATCACAGTGTATGTGTTCTGTGTTCGTGGCTCACGATCAAATACGGTTCTTTTGTCTGCTTTGTAGTGTAGTGTAATAACATTTGCATTAAGTTTTGAATCGAGTGCAGATCAGTTTACACAAAAGAATGTGTCAATCCAACCGACAAACGAATACTCCAAGAGTACGTTCAGAAAAAACGTCGGTCGTAGAATGTTTAGACTGTTTCAAAACGGCACAGGTATCTTTTTCTATCAGATTAGTTTGATTGATACTTCATCACAGAAATTGGAATGGATTATTTGCATTTTATTTGTACAAGTTGTCCTTTGTAGGTGCTACGAAGTTTTTTCTGAATGCTCTCGAATTGTAGAAAAAATGCCACAAAAACATATGAAAGCATCTGGTGTCAAGCACTCTTTTTTTTTAAACTCATTATATCGACATTTTTCTCATTATAATGACTTTTTTATCATTATATTAACTTTTTCTCATTGTAATGACTTTTAATTATAATTACTTTTTTTCCATTATATTGACTTGTCTCAACTTGCTCTGTCATGAAATCCAAAACTTTCGGCAACTGAGTTTTTTTTTTAATTTCCTTTATCTTCTATCTTTTTCACCATCATGCACTTCCATTTGGAGAAACAATCATTAGAGAAATGATTCAAATTCAGTTATTACCACAGACCTCATAAAAGAAGGAGGTCTGTGGTTATTACACAATGATCTAAACTAAACAAATCATGATAGTTTCCTATCAAACAAAGAAATGAATATCACCAAGAGAACTTAGTCATTACTATAGCGCATTCGACTGAAATGCTCGCATTTGGTGTTGGAGCGTATTTAGTGCTGCTCTGATTTGGTACAGAATTCTTGATTATATACATGCAAAAAATGTGAATTTATTTAGCACAACTATCACTGACACGAGGCACATGTAAAGTGACAAGTGTATTCGACTGGACCGATCAAATTATCAAACAGCAGAACCCTTGTGTGCACCGTCCACAAGTACAGTGCAGAAATATTCGAATTCGTAGCGAGCGCTATTGCCAGTCGAATATAGATTTTGCTCTAGCCTCGAGTAATACATGCCAAGTCGAATAAGAATATTATTGGTACCGTGGCAGTGTATATCCAGCCGAACACACAAGCTCTGTAAAGGTTGGAATAAATGCACATTAGTGCAGCCAGTCGAATACACTGAGAAAAAATTCAATGTAATGGGAAGCAAGTCATTATATAATGGGAGAAACGTCAATGTAGAGAGAAAAATGTCATTATAATGAGGAAAATGTCAATATAATGAGAAAAATCAATATAATGAAAAAAGAGTCATGTTATATTGAGAAAAATGTCATTATGAGTTTTAAAAAAAGAATAGTGTGCGTTACACCAGAGTGTTTTCGTACAAACAAGAGGACCCAGCCAACCCATGCATAGTTTGATCAGTTTGTCTTGAGTGCCTCCAACTCTATAGGTACGCTTGTTGGAGTTAGAAAGACCATAACTGAGATCTTTAAAAAGTTTCTGTCCAACGAATTGGCTCACTCATGTTCCTGGTTGGGATTACGCCAAAACCAAAGAATAGAGATCTCACCTGCTCAGAGTTATGGAAGGTGCGTACACACACTTCAAGTGATTTTTCTGCAATACACTTTTATTGCCTGTGCAAACCAAAACTTGTTTCTTCCAGGTGTCGTGATGAGGGAGCACCATATTACACAAAGGGAGGTTCAAATAACTGCTTCAGAATGGCTTCGCCATACCAAGCAATAAAGGTTGAACAGGTAAAATAAGTGAATATGTGTTCATTAACTCCTTTTTAAAGTCGTTATAGAGTGTGATTTTTGTTTTTATCGATATATTTTTGAAGCCGTTAAATTTTGTTATTTATGGTCCAATGAGACTGAATTTGATATAATTTTCAAGAGTAAAGTGATTTTTTTTTGTGGAATGTTCAATATTCGTTTTTCGATCATTGTGTTCGTTCAGTGGCTAGATTATATATTTATTCCAACAAGATTCGTTTTTTATTTACTTTTCAGAATATTCCATTGGTGAGACAAAAGTGCTCATTTATTTAATGTATCTTTTGGTAATCTTCTTTTGGTGATGATACAAAAAATGGGCACGCATATTCTTGGTACCTCCCATCAGCATGTAACCGGTATATTGGATGTTGACCTCTGTGGAAAATCTTTCTAGGATGTACACTGGATTTATAAAAACCTAAATCCCGTCGATCTCACTTTATGATGTACAGGAGACCTCTATCCGATATTTGCATGAGTATGACAAATTCACCGCTTGGCGAGGTCTTTAGAGTCCATCTACGGTAGTTTAAATAAGAGGTCGCAGTCAGATTTTGACGTACTTAGTACATGCATAATTTGAACCCAAAGTGATCTATCTAACAGTTTTTATACTTCTTGCCTTTCAAAAGAATTTGTAATTTAGGTGTTCTGTGCCACCACTCACCGAATGGTAAAACGTAACTTTTATAAACGAAATTTTCCGTTTTTTTGGCATTTGACTTGACTTATACAAAAAGAAATTACCCAAATAAGTGGCTTTTTAATTGTTTTTATTATGGAAGAGAACTACTGAAAATTATTAAATTTTGTTTACTCTTCACGGTTTCACAACCTTGCTTGGACTTGATAATTTTGTCAATGTTCTCTATTGAAATAACCTTAAAAAATGTCAATCGAGGAGGACGTAGAGTTGAGGGATTTGGTTGCTCAAACGTTAGAGTCAAATGGAACTCTTGCAAAAATAAAGGTATTAAAAACTACTGATTCACATGTAGAAAAAAAAAACTGGTGATTTTTTTGTAGGCTCAGTTACGTGCAAGTGTATTTCTTGCCTTGGACGAAGATGATAAGGTAACTTACTATTTTTCATATCAAAATTTCGAAGTACATTTTATGTTTCTTTTACAGATTAGCAGTCTGAAGCCTCTTATGAATAATAAAGTAACAAATTATCTAGAAACTGAAGAGGGAAAAGCAATGTTTTGTGTTGTTAGCGAGTTCTTAGAATTCTTCGAATTGAACTTGACCCTCTCTGTATATCAGTCTGAAACCTACTGTGACAGTAAATATAAATACGAAGGCAGGCAAAAATTAATAGAAAACTTAGGATTGGAAAATACCTTATCCACAGCTCCACTTTTGTTCCATCTAGTAAAAATTACTCAGATGAAATCTAAAAGTATAGAAATCAATCTTAATATAAGAGATGAATATGATGAAGATAAATATACTAGTGTAGAAACAGAATCAGATAGTATTGTTAAGACTGTTTCTAATAGTATTAGTACCGAAGTTCAAGAAATTGATAAGTCATTAGAATTAAAAAATATTGCCAAGGAGAGAAAGTTCAATACAACCTTTGTTTTAAATAGCCCAATTGTCGAAAAACATGACATTAAAAAGATCCCCCAGCCACTCAGTGAAACTCAACACATTTTTGTTAGTACCTTCAATGAAAAAAACAAAAATGCTGATAATTATAGCAATACAAGTTCCTTAGCTGAAGAAAGTATTTCGTCAGCCAGTAGTAATACAGTTCCTGAAGCAATGACTAATGGCCTCCTAGAGGAAAGTGTCCTTAGAGATGTACTGTTAGATAAACCTAAAATATCTTCTCCAAAGTCTGATAAATTAAAATCAAAAAATAACCTAAGCAGCCTTACCGATCTGCCACCCCTACAACTTGGTAAATCTCGAGTTAATGTTATTTTACCTTCTTTGTATAGCAAGGAGTCTAAGGATGAATCTAATTCACGTGAATATGATAGATTATTTGATATGAATGTTGATTATGAAGAAGATTTTATGTGTAGTGGGGATGATTTATCATTAAAATCAGACTGTACCAAAATAAATTTATTGGATGAATTGCTAGCAGCTAATAAGTCTATGAACTCTCAAAACAGCACAGGATTAATAAAAAAAGACTCCAAACAAAAGCCACCCAACATAAAAATGTCTGACTCTAATAAATCATTATTCAAACCACTTGGAGACAGTCAGACAAGCAAGGAAAATGGTGGTGAAATGAACAATGCTAATGTCACTGACATTTTGGAAAATACATCACAATGAAATAGCATTGATGAGCAGTATTGGCAGCTACTTTTGTTGTGTTCATGAATTTAATTTCTTGTCTCGAATGTTGTGCTCAAGTCTGATATTTTTTGTTAATAAATAAAGTTGCCATATGGAACATACACCAGGCAGACATTTATGAAAGACAATACTTCTCTTCTTAACAGAAATGTGAACCAGGAATTGATTATATTGCTGGTTGATGGTCTGTTGGTTTCCCTGTTAATTGAAGTTCTGTTAGTTTCAAAGCTTATTGTATAAAATGCACTCACTGTGTTGTAACCGATTATTTATGACAGGCTCTCTTAGTTTTTTCACCAAAACATATCATTTGTAATTCAAACAAGATTTTTCTTATTGAAGATACCAATTCAATCATGTTTTACAGTAATACTTAATTAGTCCACATGGATCATGCACATGATATAGCACAAGTCAAAATAAGGACTGAGATATCAAACCCATACTTGTAAATGAAATACAATAAAAATATAATTTAAAAACACAAAGCTATTATATTAAACGAAAATATTAAATAAAAGCAGGAATTTCAGTTAATTGTTTAGATTCTGCATTTATTTTTGTTTCAAAGCTATCCAAAGATGACATTCTGTATTGATATTACATTTAATTTTTTTTATTGGCATAGGTCAGAGCTGTGCTGGTGGGGAACTCAAGTATTACTTTAATTCATGTTTAATGTTAAGTATCTCCTACTCTAAGTCCGGATAAAATATTGTCACCTCATTGACATGAAATCCTGTTCACTATCCACTTCGAATTGTTTTTTAATTCATTTCTACTGAAACCTGAACCTGTGAATCTCATCTTCTGAGCATGGTATGATAATGTGAAAACCACTTGAATAAATTGATTATCTCATCTATTTGAATAATAATAATATGAAAAATAAACAGGCTAAATAATTTCTCAAAAGTTTTACAGTGTTTTTCAATATGTCAGTCTATTTTCATGTTACAATTTTGCAGTATCGTTTTCAACACTAATTATAGAAACCGCAGCACAGTTTATCACTCAGCTGTAATTTTTTTAATAATTTCAATCACTACTGTGGATAAGATGAAGATTTTTCATATCAAAACAATATCAAACAAGACAAATTAACTAAACTAAAAAAATTTATATAAAATCAGATATTCAATTTTTTTTTGTAAAATGTTTTGCCAACCCTATCTAACTGAAACACCTTTCAAAGAAATAACTTTACGATTTTATAGTTTTAGAAAATGGTGTTATTTTTTCAGAAAGTTTACATATGACAACTTCAATTCCAACATAAAAACAATTATGTTTTTTAAAAGGAAGTATTAAAATGAATTTTTTAAATTGAGTTGCTAAGTTGAGTCTTTGAACAAAACCTTATTTCAGTTTAATTTGTGTGTTTTATATGTCATGAAGTTCAGTATTTCTTTCTATAATATTTATACATTCCTCATATTGATAATAGTTTTACTTATAAGGTCGGTTCTTCAGTTTCGATTTAAATTTTAATTTTTAAGTTATGGTGAATGACCGTGATATTTTGTTAGCTGTTGATCTTGGATTTAAGGATTTTAATTCCATTATAGAAATACCATCATTTGATGTTTATAATAGCCAGTAATTATTTTATTTTGTACTTAATTTATTTTATTACAATTGTGTGCCTTAAAATTGTGATTTCCATAAACCATGAGCTGCTGTCTGTGAAAATACTAATACTACTTTCAAAATAACGATTGAGATAGGGTATTCCAATCTGCAGAATCCAATATTTTATTTTGAAATCAGCAAGCACTATGAATAGTTGTATGGATTACAATATTATTTTATATTAATACAATTTTAAAAATTAAATAATTGTTTTTGTTTTTACTGGCACGTGGGTCTTATGTTAAGCATTTTTACATACACCAACTAACTTGTGTGAGTTCAGTTTTTATTATTTAACTTAACGACTAAAAAGTAATATCTAGATAATAGGAGAATGGGTTTAGTTTAGAAAATATATCACTGATCTTTGTGTACCCTCTCCCACCGTTTGTCAAGGTTTTCTCTTCCGAATCAAAACCAACTCATACATATACGTGATAACAAAAAATTTAATCAAATCCAGTTTCTTTTCACTACTCTATAGACAAAATATTGAACTAGCCGCATTCTCTTCCAAAGGTAAATACATTAATAAAATGTACCATTTAGAAGTCATTTTCACATGCGACCTCTCTCTCTTTGGATTCTGATACCATAAGCTTTTGACACTAAATTCCATGAGTCCATATACCTGTCCATACACATTGCTACACATTTCTGAAAAAAATGCTTTTATTAATTCAAAGTACAATCAAGTATGGACTACTGACTAACAATATTTGATTTAAGGTATTTAAATGTAAAATCTAAGGTTTCTGCAAGATCTTATGCAATAGGAATTTCGAACTTTGTGCGATTATAAATGCCACAATTGCATACATATTTAGTTTAATCAGCTTCTTTGTTGAAAAGTATTTTGTAATACTTATACACTTTATTTTAGAATAAAAAATCATTTGTTATTTTTTATTTGGTATTTGTGATTAGTATATTAGGTTTCCTATTTCCAATGAAGATTATTTAAAGGGATATTCAAAACGATAGATAATCAAAGTGATATAATCATTATTGATTATTGGAAGTTTAGAGTTGGTAGTGTTCAAAAGATAAATATATTATTATATAATTATCAAATTAGTCTATAGGATATTATAATTCATGGAGTCCTTCATAATGTTTGCCAAGAATTGTGAATTTTGTACAATGAAGCACACCAAAAATTCACAAACTGGTCTCGAAGGGATCATGGTACATTCATAAGCAGCGATGGATTCTTAATCACAAAAACCATTTTACTACCTATCCACTTTGTTCCGTAATTTTTGACGTAGAATTGAAATTTATAGAACTGGTAGATATGCAAAAATGTATAGTTCTATGTCAAGAAATTATGGAAGATATGGGATGTTCTGATTGAGAATAAGTAGACATTTTTGACGTATTTTGCCTCTTGCAATAATTTTTCAGAAATGGCGAAAGTTCATACCGCTGCTGGTGTGCATTGCATATCATTTCAAATTATTACTTTAAGACCATTGGACATTGTTCGTGTGTCTATATTGATTCCACAAAATTTGGACTACGGCAAAAATTAGAGAAGATACGGGGGTTCCACGAGAAGTGAGACTGTATACGGTGTCATGGTTAAACTTTGCATCATGATTTTTTTATTATTATTCAGTTGCAGCAAATTTTATAGTTAATAAGCAGTTGGTGCTTTGAAAATTATACAAAATGACGTTGACGATTCTCTTCTATCGATCGGTTATCAGAAAAAGTTTGTTTTCTATGACGCATACTGTTCATAGTGCGTAAAAAATCGACCGCATATGTACATCAATTGTGCCCAATACTACATTATTTAATAAGTGCTACAATAGTTATAGTTTATCCAATCTCAGTTGAATTTGACTTGACTTAAATTTTACGTGTACCGTTCGAAGCGTGGATAGCAATCAGTAATGCGCTGACCGCCTGTAGCATAAATAACCGTAATCACCTCTTAATATTTTTATTGCTGTCCGAAGCCTGGCGAAATCATTTGAGGTGTTGATCCGGTTTTACAGCTCATTCAACTGAGATTGGATAAACTATATTTATGTAATAAGGATCATAATTACGTTCATTATGGTAGTAGCCGTGAATATTATCGGGCGAGGCGAGGCGTGTACCATAATGATCGTTTATGATCGTTTTGCTGGATTCAATGAATAGAAACGCAATTTTGAAATCCCTAATTCAGTATTTTTGAAAATACAGATACATTCGAGTTATTCATTATGAAAAATAGTGCGCAAGCTGTGCCTTTACCATTTACGTCACATTTCAACAGCAAATTATTCATTCACTGTCAAACACACACTGTTGTCAATTGGATTATTAGTAGTGAAATCTTTGAAAATGGGTGATTCTAATGATACTTTCCTTTCAATTTGAAGGGTATAAAGTTTTGTATTTTGAATCAAAATATTGTTTGATATTAAGTACTTGCATTCTTTTCTTATAAATTTCAATCATGCTAAACTTTCCTGAACTTTACATCGGAATTTCATTATAGTACTAGGACTTTTTGAACTTCATTATGGTCATAGGATCATAACAATTCAATGCAGCTCTAGTTCTGAAATTTCGAATCCATTTCCCTCTCAATTGACTTCTTGCTTATTCACTCTTAGTAAATTATTCACGTAATATTAAAAAAAATATTAAAGTTGCATTTGAGCTAGGTCAGCTAAGAAATATGAGTGAAAAGAAAAGGGGTAATAGAAAAAGAAACACCAAAGTATGATTACTTAATAATAAACATTCATTGAGATAAACCTATCAGATGACATGGCCCAACTGAAAACATATGTATGTAGTTCGTAAATTACTCATAACATTTCGGTATGCCTGCTATCATACACAATGCAGATAATGGTTCACCTGGAAACTTCACTAACAGTGTTTATTGAAAATGAGAAAAAAGATTACATACAATTTGAATTACAGTATCAAGATGGTCGATATCATATAAATGTCTGCACTTGTAGTTTTGCTTCAAATACCGCGAAAGTAAAAATCTAGTGGGGTAAGGTCTGGCGTGGTGGCTAGATTTGTTCTATATTGAGCCCTGATTACCTTGTTAAAATTATTTCAGGATACTTTGTTCAACACCATTCAAATTATGAAGGAGCTCCATATACCATTGAAATTACATCTAACTTTCAATTCGAATGCCCTTTTGTAGTGTGATTAGGCCATTTTTTAGCATATTTGTGTTTTTTTGTTAAATATCCACTTAGTTGAACATGGCCGAGTCGGACGTTATTTTAAATGGTCTGAATAAAATATGCAGTTATTGTGGTAAAAAAGTGACAAAAAAAGTTAAGTGTTCAACATGTGAAGCAGTGTTTCATAACAGCTGTTCCCAAAGAAAAGTTTGTTGTGAAAATCCAACTTTATGTATTGAAAAAAGCGGTAATGAAGAAGAAAATTTGAGTCCCAATATCTATTCCCTAAAAAAAGGAAACCATTCCATACAAAATGAAGACGATATAGATGTACAGAGGATATTATTTGAAAACAATACGCTACGGAAAATGTTATATGAAGCAGAAAGTAAACACAAAATCTTAGAACATAACATCATTCTCCTGCAAGAAAACAAAAAGTTGTTGGAAGAAAAACTCGAAACATTAAAAAACCCAGAGGCCCATCAAATACCCACAGTGGACAAAAACACTGGAGATAAGAAAAAGCTCAAAATAAATATGGATCGGCGAAATCCAGGTACTAGTAAACAAACAAGTCCCATAATACAGGATGATGCAAAAATTCCAAGTGTAAAAATAAATAATGAGAACCTGTCCAATTTAGAAGATGAACAACGAAAAATAGCAAATGAAATAATACAATTGAATAATGATTTAAATGAAGACGAACACGGAGATTCTGAACAAGACTGGAAAAAAGTAAAAAACAAAAGAAAATCATTCAAGAACCTCAGAGGACAAGGAGAAGACAGCGAAGGTAATTTCAAGAGTGAGAACCCAAGAGTTTGGATGTTTCTACACAGAGTTCAAAAAGATGTAACTGAAAACCATATATTAGAATATTTGAAAAAACAAACTGGGAAACTGGATAAAGATGTTAGTGTGAAAGAATTGAGGACAAATGAGGGAAGTAGGTATAAACAATTTATGGTAGCAGCGGATTTTGAGTGGAAGAGTAGATTCTATGAACCAAATTTTTGGCCAAGAGGAATTGGATTTAAAAGATTCAATTTCAAATTATATTATGAAAAATACAATATTCGTGATGTCATGAATGGAGAAGTGGAAGTAGCACGACCAAATTCTTTTCTGGAAACGGCGATGAACACCAGCGAACAACGAACGGTGGTATGAAGCAATCAAGGGGAATAAATCTTTTACATTTCAATATACAGGGGTTATCTAACAAGTTATTAAGTTTAGAAATTTTATTTGAGAGCAATGATCCAGATATAGTTTGTTTGAGTGAACATTGGTTAAAAAGCGATGAAATTGAAAATGTACTTTTTCCTGGTTACAAACTGATAAGTAGCTTTTCTCGTAAAGAATTTGATCGTGGAGGTGTTTGTATTTATACTAAAAATGATATTTCAGTCAAACCTTTAAAATACGAAAATTGTATAGAGAAACATTTCGAAATTAGTATAGCTTTATTAGACGTTCTAGATGGTAAATCTAAACTGTTCATAATAACTGCATATAGAACTCCAAAAAGTAATATTGATATTTTCAGGGATAAAATGTATGATCTGATGAACAACATTTACCAAAAAGAATGTTATTATATTGTATGCGGTGACATTAATGTGGATTGTTTAAAACATAATAGTAGGGAAACAATGGAAATAATTAACCTATTCAGTGAGTTTGGTATGACAAATCATATTGACCAACCCACACGTGTAACACATACCACATCTTCTGGGATTGATGTGATTTTTTCAAATACGAAACTGGTATCCATAATTGTAGAAGATACTCATTTATCGGATCACACATTTCAACAATGTTGTTTTGAGATACAAAAAGACAGATGTAGGACTGAATATACAACGAAGCGACATTTTTCTCTCAATAATATAAATTCATTCAGAGATATTTTGGGTTCAGAAAATTGGGCTGAAGTGTATGAATCTGAGTCACTGGATCAAAAATTTAATGCTTTTTATGAACTAGTCTTGTATTATTTCAATGTGGCTTTTCCTGTTACTACAGTTAAATGTAGAAAATCTAACAAGCCATGGTTCTCGGTCGAATTGAAGCAAATGCATCAAATGTTAGTTGATATGACAAAAATATACAAGGATACTGGAAATGAGATAATTAAAAATAGGTATAAACAGTTGAAGTATGCATATAAACAGAGGGTGAAGCACTCAAAAGCTAACTATAATAACGAAAGAATTTATAATGCGGATAACATCTCGAAAGAGAGTTGGAAAATCATAAACGAGATGAGAAACAGTGGATCAAGTATTGAGATGGGCAAAATTATAATAGACAATCAAACTATTACAAATCAATCCGTGATATGTGATAAATTCCAGAAAGCTTTCATGAATATACAAAGCATAAACCCTAATTTCAATGCGATAAAATTAGAACAGTTCTCGAATGTTACTTTTTTCATGACTCCCACATCTCCACTTGAGATAAAAGAAACAATACATAAAGTTTGTTCAAAAGCAGCTGCTGGAATAGACGAAGTAAATGGTAAGTGCTTAAAAGCTGTTAGTGATATACTATCTTTGCCTTTGTGTCACATAATCAATGAATCATTCACTGCAGGAAAATATCCGGACAAACTGAAAGTTTCAAAATCAGTACCGATATATAAAAAAAAGGGTTCTAAGGAAGATATTAACAATTACAGAAATGTATGTTTACAAAGTCAATTCGCAAAAGTGGTCGATTATTGCTTTAATCTCCGTCTCAAGAATTTCTTGGAAAACAATAAATTGTTAAATGGATGTCAACATGGATTTCGAAATGGAAGATCTACAGAATCGGCTATGAATGAATTGTGTGATGCAATTTATTCTAGCTTGAACAATAAGGAATATTCTATCGCTCTATATTTTGATCTCAGTAGAGCATTTGATACTGTAAATCATGAGTTTCTCATTCAAAAATTATATCGCATTGGAGTTCGTGGAGTAGCGAATAGCTGGGTTGCTTCTTATTTACAAAACAGGAGCCAGAGTGTCACCATAAATTCATATAAATCAGATCCAACCACTGTTTCTATGGGCGTACCCCAAGGGTCAATTCTTGGTCCACTGTTTTTCATCATATTCGTTAACGACATGAGTTTATCATGTAGTTCGCCACAATATACCATAATTTATGCTGACGATACAAACCATATAATATCACAAGATAATCTAGGCAAGACCATTCAACTAAGTAACGTTTGTGCTGAGGAATTCTTCGACTGGTGTCTGAATAATGGATTGATTCTGAATAATTCCAAAACATACTTTATGCTTTTTCAACAGAAAAACATCAGTTGTAATGCAAGCCCTCTTGTCAAAATAAATCATGAATCAATTGAACAAGTTTCGAATATAAAATTTCTAGGTGTAACAGTTAATGAGAAATTGACTTGGAGAAATCATATCGAAATTCTGGTTAGGAAATTAAGTAGCATCAATTTTATCATCAGACAGCTGAAAGGCACTGTATCTTCAGATGTTCTCAGAATGGCATATCATGGTCTGGTGTTGTCAGCACTTGCATACGGCTTGATTTTCTGGGGTAGTTCATCATATATTGATAAAGTATTCATTGCTCAGAAGAAAATTATAAGATGCATGATGGGTGTTCGAAATGATGTTTCATGTAGAGTTTATTTCAGGTCATTGTCAATTCTTACTTTACCGTCTCTTTATATATATCTTTTGATTATGAATATCAGAAAACAACAGGATAGTTACGTCAAAAGTATTGAAGTTCATGATCACAATACACGACATAATAATGACATTCGATTGCCATTTTCTAGGCTCAGTGTTGGGCAGAACTCTCCAATATATCAAGGAATTATATGTTATAATCATTTCAATAGGGTTTTTGGCGAAATAAAGAATTTCAAGATATTCAAAACAACATTATTCAATTATCTATGTGAAAATACATTTTATTCAATGGAAGAGTATCTCACAGCTAGGTGATGTAGTGGTTCTCTATACATGATTTTAATCTGTTAGTAAGTGTAATCATTTGGTGTTTTATTGTAATTTTAACTACATTTTTAATATTTATATTATCTGTATTTCTTTGACTAGTCTGATAAGGTTTCATGTTGTATCCGATACATGTATGAAATTTTCAATGATGAATAAATTCTTTCTTTCTTTCTTTCTTTCAATAAGAAATATATCTCAATATCAGACTTTCCTCTGGTCAGCTGGTCCTTTCTTTTTTTTTAAATTCTAATGAGCCGAAAAATTGTTATATTAAGAAAATGCAAAAAAATCAAAGTGGTTTAAAATTGGTACATGGATAGAAATATAAAAGAGAAACCTTTTCATTTGTTACTTTTCAAAATTTAGAAATATAACCTATGCATGATAAAAAAAAACAAAATTGACAGGTATAGCCAAAAAAACAGGAAGAAATTGTCAATGATATTTTGTATTATTTTCAAAGCACCAACTGCCCATGAACTCTAAATTTGAGGAAACTGAATTATAAATAAATTTCACATATTATTATGATGCAGACTCAACATGACACTGTATGTTCCGGAGTCACACTGATAGACAAACTCTGAGGGAAAAACAGGTTTTCTATAGATACTAATAAATATTTGTTAACTGTATTGGAATTTCTACTTTTAAAACTTAATCAAAGACTCAGAGGTACTGCAAACCTGGTCTAAATCCTAGGACCTTTGTAAGCTTGCCATCAGCACCACTTTTTTTTCATTCAATGTCAAGTGAAGGCCGAAACAAGCGAATGTACAGTGTGAATTATTAAACTATATAAAAACATATTTTATGACCATTTCCAAATCCATCCTAATATGATTATAGTGTTTGAATTTTATCCACTGAATGTTTGTTTAGGTACCTACTGTCTGACATAACAATGCAAAGTTTAAATAATACATAATGCATAACTGATTTACCACAACGGCAGTTGAGACGATTCACACACACTATTCATTTTAGTATGGAGCTGATAGTCACATGCATTAAACACCTACTTGTTCTGAACTATCTAATGAGGTTCCAGGTTTAGATATACATTTTTTGAAACATTTTTCAGTCATTTTCTGAAAAATAAAAATTAAATTGTGTCTTGCTTTTTCGGATTATACTCACTGTGAGAAGTTCTTGAGCATTCGCGACTGCTATTTGTTGTTTTACTTGGTCCATAAGCTCATCTTTTTGCGCTCCACTCAGTGCTGAAATATTATCCATTTCGAATTTGTATATTTTTAAAACTTCTACTAAAATCTTAAATTCTAGGGCAGAACCTAACAAAATATTAGGTTAGAAGTTAGAATGGTGTCAGTTACGCCAAAGGAAGCAGGATACGCGTTACGTCATCTGCCTGATTTTTTGAAAAGAAACACTTTCGGTTTTTGTACAAGAATTCAAATCGACCTGACTTCCGTATTGGAGATCCGCATGGTCCATCAGAAAAGTTTTAAGGAGGGTATAGGTAATTTGAAAACTAAACGGAAGAAGGGCACATCCAGGGGAGTTAAAGGGCGGGCAATACTTGAAAAAACATTAGGTGATGTTAAAAGTTAATCACTTCAATATAATCGAAAGAAAATGTTTCATTAGATTCCTCAACTTCATGTTTGGAAGAATTTATACCTTGCACTTTCACTGATTTGGAGATTGCCATGTAAGGAATTAATAATTTTTATTCTTATGTATTTGCTCTCTTTCAAATAAGGATGTTATGTGCTGTGTATGTGACAACATTCTCAAGTTATTCGAAGAGCAGATAGAATTACATTTTCCTAATGAACAAATTTAGGTTAATCCAGTACTCCAAGTTATTTGAATAGGGGTTTGCCGGGTTCCAAAAAGTGTGTTTTCATCATTTACTTTTTCAATAAGACGCTTCTGTGCCAAGAAAGCTCCATCTGCGAGATGAGAGTCTCCAGAAAATCATGCCATATTTTACAAATGATCTACCTGGAGTTACTCGGAGCTATCCCTGTGACATTGGAAAGTGACCAAAAGATGGTTGTGACACAGATTACAGAATATAATCTGTGGTTATGAGGTTGTTGTGAGAGCGGGGATTCCGTGTATCATATTCATAGGATTCTATAGTCGATCAAATAAGTGAGATGTCGTTATCGTTGAATTCATGGAAGAGAAAGAGACATAAGTGTACGGAATTCACCCGGCTTTGCGGGAGAGTTGACTGTTGACAATATAACATATGACAAATGAAATGACATTCATAACATTAATTATTATCATCATTGCCAGTTGACACTTTGACAGTGTTAGATAGAAGTGTGGTTTTACTGTCTTTGATGCCGGTTATCAAATAGTAAATTAAATAATAAAACAATAACAATTAGTTTGTAGTTTGTTGATCATATTGTCAGTATTTTGAATCAAATATTAATTATTTGGACACTTAAAAGTTTTTCAAAATGGTGGTAAGACAATACCAGCAGGAACTCGAGTATTTGGAAAAAATCACTCCATATTCATGGAGAATAAAAAAAGGATTCCAACCAAATATGAATGTTGAAGGAGTATTCTATGTAAACCAGACCTTAGAAAAGTTGATGTTGGACGAACTCCGAAATGCATGTAGGCCCGGAATGATTGGGGGTTTTCTACCAGGAGTAAAGCAAATAGCCAATGTAGCTGCTTTGCCAGGCATTGTAGGTGAGCTACATTCTTCGAACTTACCCACCTAATTTCTGAAATGCCTGCTTTGATCAAACTATTTCAGTTAAGTATTGTGAAAAATTGCTAGTACATAAGTCAAAATTAATCAAGAGTACAATGATCTTCCACAGATCTACGAAAACTTTATATAGTTTTTTTTTTTAATTAATTTTTGTCACACAATTATTACCACCATTGGTTTTCTTATGGAAAGGAATTAACTCCAATTTGTGCAATAACATTAAGGCTGAAAATTGATCAATCACTGAAATTTCAATTTTAAATTAATTTGTTTATTACTTCTAAAGTTGGTGTTTCCTGCATTGATATTTTAGGTAGGTCAGTTGGTCTGCCTGATGTTCATTCCGGCTATGGCTTTGCTATTGGTAACATGGCTGCTTTTGATGTGGGTAATCCTGACTCAATAGTGTCACCAGGAGGAGTAGGTTTTGATATCAACTGTGGAGTGAGATTATTACGAACCAATCTTTTTGAACAAGATGTCATGCCAGTTAAGGAGCAACTAGCACAGAGCCTGTTTGATCACATTCCTGTAGGTGTCGGTTCGAAAGGTAGGTATTTTGTTAATTTCTCTATTAATGACAAAGTCAATTTACAGTACATGTACTATAAAGTGAGAAAACGAAACATTATTGAGAAAAAATAGAATGTTTTCCCTTCATCCCATTATTTGATAAATTTCACTTCAGTCTAGGAACAGGTATGAACAAGTGTGTAATGAAAGAAAATATATTTTTTTTTTCTGCGACACCATATGCTTCTCTAGTAATGTTTATGATGTAGTACTATAATTAATCTTATTATCTTAATTCTATTCAATATGTCCCAGTATTGAATACTATAATTATGTGTTTCCATAGGTGGTTTACTGTCTGGCATTTTTATTGTATAGCATTTTGGTGATAAATGATTCTGACCTAATGACTTGATCGATCCTATTGTGTAGACAAAAGCTTATCAACAAACAAGCAGAGTATAAAACGTGAAACTGGCTAATTGACGGAACTTATGGCCATATCTGCCCTATACAATACGATTGACTCAGTTTTATTGTATTCATTAGGTCAGAACCATTTATGGTGAAAAATAGGTTATCAAGGTGAATATGGGACTTGAAAAAGAACACAGGCACAAGGTTGGATAACCCTGGAATTACTAGCATGTTAATGTTTGAATGTTTCCTACAAGTGTTATACTTCTCAAATATTCTTTTTGAGTTTGATAACCTTTTTGAACAATTAAGTAACTCTCAATGATACGAATTTGCCTTACATGTATTTGATTTCAGGAATCATTCCCATGAATGCTAGGGATCTGGAAGAAGCATTGGAAATGGGAATGGATTGGTCACTAAGGGAAGGTTATATATGGGCCGAAGATAAAGAACATTGCGAAGAGTATGGTAGAATGTTGAATGCTGATCCATCTAAAGTTAGTTTTAGAGCCAAGAAAAGAGGATTACCGCAGGTGATGAATTTTCTAGATTATATCAATTTTTAAAATATTGCAGTAATTTCACAGAAATCCGAAACAAATTCTTACAACCCAATAATACTTGATAAAAAATAATAATACTAATTTAGATTTATTTCAGCTGGGAACCTTAGGCGCTGGAAACCACTATGCTGAAATACAGGTAGTTGAAGAAATATATGACAAATGGGCTGCCTCCAAGATGGGTATTGAAGAAAAAGGTCAGGTCTGTGTAATGATTCATTCTGGCAGCCGAGGGTTTGGCCACCAGGTTGCTACAGATGCTCTAGTTCAGATGGAAAAAGCAATGAAGAGGGACAATATCGAAACGAATGATAGACAGTTGGCCTGTGCAAGGATTCACAGCCAGGAGGGCCAAGATTATTTAAAATCTATGGCTGCAGCTGCAAATTTTGCATGGGTCAATAGAAGTTCAATGACATTCCTGTGTAGACAGGTAAAGTACAATTCCCGGTTTTTTGAATGAATGCTTCAGAGTCCAACAATTAAAAATTTTCTTGGTAGTTTTCTTGAAAACAATGCATTTAACAGTTTTTTCTTTTACAGGCTTTTGCCAAAAAATTTGGTTTGACTCCGGATGATCTAGACATGCATGTGATTTATGATGTATCTCATAACATAGCTAAAATAGAAGAGCATATTGTTGATGGAAAACCAAAAACACTCTTGGTTCACAGGAAGGTAAATCTAATCAAGTACTATCAAAACTAATTTACCTCGGATGCCAATATTATTATTGTACTTTCTTGATGTTATATATCTTACTCAGAACATTTTTTGAACTAATTGAAATTATCGCAAAAGTATTTAAAAGGTATTTCTCCATTCACTCAGTTGTACCAGTACAGAAAAAGTGCATTACCAATTGCTTTTTTTTCAAACTGTTGAACAGTTTTATTGATTTTGTATTTTTTTATGTTATCTCATTCTTATTTTTATAAGCAGATTCCTCAAGAATAACAAATGAATAAGATTTTTTACATTTATATAATTTTTTTTCTGCTCATTCAGGGTTCTACGAGGGCTTTTCCTCCACACCACCCTCTTATACCAGTTGATTATCAGCTGACAGGACAACCTGTTCTTATTGGCGGTACTATGGGTACTTGTAGTTACGTATTGACGGGTACGGAACAAGGAATGTTAGAAACATTTGGATCCACTTGTCACGGAGCTGTAAGTGAATTTCAAATGAAATTTTTGAATTTTTACAATTTAAATTTTGTTTATGCATGTATAATTGATTTTGGATGTTATTTCAGGGTCGGGCATTATCACGAGCGAAATCTAGAAGAAACTTAGATTATACTAATGTCTTAAGGAAAATGGAGTACATGGGAATCTCAATCCGAGTTGCATCACCTAAATTAGTTATGGAAGAGGCTCCTGAGTCGTATAAAAATGTTACTGATGTAGTAAATACTTGCCATGCAGCTGGTATTTCTAAAAAGGCTATTAAGTTGCGGCCAATAGCTGTTATCAAAGGCTGAACCTTTAGTGATTTTTCTATTTTGTTGTGGTATGTCTCTCTCGATTATTTTTAATGAAAAAAAATATGAATATTTTGTAATTCACTTACAAAATGTTTTTATTCACATTAACTTGTAATCAACTCAAATATTCATATTGAGCTGAAAATTGACACCCAAAACTATTTGAATAACTTTTTGGACATGTGCAAAACGAGAACAGTGGTCATTTATATGATTTCGCAACTCTTAAATAATGATTAGACAAACAAAATATTGACTTTGATTAATGCAATGAAGTTAACTTACTGTTGGTGTGGATTTACACCATATAATAAATTCATCTACTTTGTAACCTTGAATTTTATTGATAGGTGTAAATAGAAAATGGTCGTCAAATTGTAATTGACCAATAAGACATGAATTTTATGACAATTTTCAATAGCATTGGATCCAGTTCGTTGGATAATTGAATTCAAAACATATATGTTGATTTCTGCGATTTAGAAGATGAAAAAATTTTAGTACGAAGAAAAGTTAATAATTCATCTCCATTCTCCAATCTTTCGACCCGTTGCTTCTTTCCAGAATGTGAAAGCAAAACTTTATTGCATATTTACTGAACTACCTCTGACTTAGAAATGAATAATGAAATAATGAAAGTGAGAGTTGTTATTATATGATCCATGTCTTGTTCAGTGGGCAGCCCCCACCAAACTGAAATCCTGGCTGCGCCACTGGTTGAAAATTTCAAAAAATAATAGCATGAAGTCACACAGAAAGGGATATTGATTTATTTCATTCAACTCAGATATAGAGAAATTCTTGTAAACAATGTCCGAAGTGAAGATTATAAACACCTTGAATTTTTTTAAATATACATATTTATTTGCCCAATAAACAACAAATACAGATTTTCTTCTTTGATTTCTGTTATAGAGTTATTTTAAGTTTTTGATAGCACTAAGTATATGGTTAGAGTCGCAGTGAAAATTTGTGTTGATGACAAAAACTCCCCTTCTTTTCTGCATCTCCCTATTGTCATCGTTCATTGCACTCAGAGATACCCGTGAATACCCCTCTCTTTCTCCATATGTATTTTTGCCACGTTCTCACGTTCATAGCCAGCTGGTGTCAGACCACTCCTACCTTTTGATACTATTTGAGAGATGGCGTCTCTCACCCAGTTCACATCTGCACCTTTAGGGCATTGGTGCAATTGTGAACTCCAAAGTTCAAAGTCCAAAACGTCGAATAATTTTTTGGTGTAATATATAATTGTTGTTGTTCAAAATTGTTTTTTCCGTTAACCAGCTGCCGTCCCCCTACGAATGACAGCCCTCAGAAGTCGAAACTCGTGCGAGCCAAGGATTAACGAGGTCTTACCTTTTGACATGCGATTCCTAGCACTTAATAATCAAAAATTTTTCTTCTTCAAAAAGTATACAAAACAAAATCAAAGATTTTCACTAAAAACCACAAAATATATAAAAAAACTATTGAAAACCCTACAGGAGCAGCTTAAACAAATTTGAAAGGATAATTTCAATGGCTTTGTAACAATTAGCACTTGCAATTATGTTTCCGTAAGGAACGTTGCACAAATGGACAACAGATATAATTCAATATCCTTAGAGGGAAGTAGTTGTTTTCTGTCAGATATTTGCCTTAATTTCCACTTTGTGGAATTGTATGGAGAGACAGGAATTTTTCAGTTTACTAAATATTTGTTTTCATTGAATTGAATTCTCCAATACACACACTTAGCGGACTTTGTTCGTTTTGATTTGAATAATATAATAATAATATTAAAACTCCATCATAAATACTCATAGAGTGTACCCAAAGGCATAGACTGTGCGGGTAGAAGGCGGCTATTATTATCATTTGCCGTGGCTCTCCGGGGCGACTTACTGATTTTTTGGTGCCGTATTCACTTCTCAGCTGTAGGAAATCCCGGAAAACCTACAGCACCACCCTGGGTGGTTGGTGTGCACTCCAAGCAAGCACCAGACGTCGGGATTGGCATCTAGACAATTCACAGCGCCCATCGACTCCGATAAAATTGAGAGTTTTTTCTCATATCCAGGATTCGAACCTGGTCAAGTGCTAGCAGAAGTTTCAACGGCCGACATCTAACCGCTTCGCTACCGACCACCACCGAATATAACTACAAATAATGAATAAGTGCAAAAAACACTGATAAACTAATATATTTGACCATAGAATTCCTTCTTCAATATATAAAACGCTTTATTTATTAAAGAATTCTTAAGAACATTGTTGACTTTCATACAAAATAGATGATGAAAATCAATTCGAAACACTAAACCTAAATGTAAAGGAAGTTAAAGTTTCAGTAACAACTAAGTTCCTTGGGACAATAATAGATAATAGGTTAACATGGGCCTCAAATATCGACTTCACGTGTTCATAATTGGCCAAAGCAACCTTTGTCATATTGCAGTTAAAAACTGAACTAACTAAATAAGATCTCATTACAGCATATTACTCATTAGTATATTCGGTATTATGCTACAATATCATAGTGTGGGGTCAAGCCACGGAAAGCACTAGAGTCTTCATAATGCAGAAACGAATTATCAGAATAATTTTCAATCTTGAATATAGAGAAACATGCAAAAATAGATTTAAAAATGAAAGAATGCTTAGTTTGCCATGTATATATTTATATAAAATATTAATTTATATTCGCCAGAATCTCGCAAAACTCACCCTAAATGAGAATGTTCATAATTATTCCACAAGACAAAAGCACTATATCCACATTAGGCAACATCATTTATCTAAATATAAAAAGTCGCCAGAATGTGCTGGAAGTAATCTTTACAACAGACTACCCAAAAAAATATAAAGTATAAAAAAGAGTTGAAGTCATATCTAACTGAGAAATGCTACTACAGTATTGAGGAATATGAGGAAGATTCCCTGACAGTCATGTGAATTCATATATTATATAATAGGTAGTAGCAAATATAGGTTGTCAGTACCTTAATAACTGCTATTTTTTAATGTGTAATTTAATGTGTATCTTTAATGTGTAATTCAATGTGTATTTTTAATGTGTATGTAGTAATAATTTCTTTATTTTTTTACTCGCTGTCAAGACAAAGTATTTCTAAGACGTTGCCACACTGTGATATGTGTATTTTTTGGCTAAATAAATCTATCTATCTATCTATGTACTTTCAAAGATCGAATAGCTATCGGCCAGTGATTGAACATTTTGAGGGCGTTGTAAATTATTGATTTTTTCATTTTTTCCATTGAACTTCTAGGAAATGGTAGTGAAATGGTGCAGTTTTAATGGAAGTTGGAATTTATTTTAATGCTGCATTTTTTGTGGATCATACAAACACTTTCTAAAATGAAAATACAGTTCAAAGTCATGTTTCTGTGTTTGATGAATATCGTTCTACAAGAGTGTCTAGGTTTCGCTCTGCAAATATTTATTTTGGAGTACTTATAAATACAGCGTTCAATAAAAATTGACAACTATTTCCGCAAAAACATATCCCATATCTCAGATGGGAGTCAATTAAAGCAAAAGTTATCGCTTTTGCTACCGACATATTCAGTTCTCTAGCGATTAATATTGTTGCAAAACATCTTGATGACAATTTTTCACATACATTTTTGATGTGACTATTGAAGGAGAGCTTCTCATCTATATAAAGTCCCAAAAGTTTGGTATTACATCCAGTATTCATTAATGTGTTACCTAAGAAAATTCCATTGAGTGTGTAACGTGCAAGTTTTCGATAAATTGAAGGATAATTCACTAGCATCACACCATTCATTTACTTTCTCTAGGTCTGTAACAATAAGGTTGCTCAATTCCCCGTTGTTCTTAATATGCCACACTATTGATGTGTTGAAGAAGCAAGAGTGGTCCAAGAACTGAGCCCTGTGGAACACCGCAAGACATTAATTGAGAACTAGATATCTTGCCATTTAGTGAGCCCCTCTGCGAGCGATCTGACAAGTATGTGCGGAATCACCTCAGTGGAGCGTCTCTGAAGCCATATATTTCTAGCTTCTATAAGAGTATTCCGTGATTGATACAGTCAAATGCTTTTGATAATCACAAAACACCGCTGCAACTGCCTCTCCCTCGTTGATTGGCAAGAACTGAGTATGTCATTCCTGTTTCAATATGATATCATAATTTTTTACTAATTTCCACACTAATTTTGATAGAGTTGGAAAGAGTGATATGGGTATCAGATTTGATAAAACACCACAGTCCTCTGCTTTGTGCAAAGGATTATTATTGCTATCTTCATGCATTTAGGAAAGCTTCCGCTTGGGAACGATTCATTTATTGTATCTGATAGAACATCCATACCCTGATCTGGAAGATGAAGAACTTTAGCCATTTAGTAAAACTCAATTACTTATCAGAAATAAAAAATATGTATTAAATAAAAATAATAATTACAAAATATATAGATATTAAAACTGTGTATATTTGATGCCATCATTTACTCTTGCTCTTAACTATAAGCTCCACTATCCTCTGGACGAATTTACTGAGTACTTCCTGCCTCATCTTCCCCACGTCAATAACCTCTTCATGATTAGGATTGTCCCTACATTCATAATCGGTTATACACTCGTTTGTAATCAAACTGAATGCCAAAACGGTCATATCGCAATGTATCGCTGTGATAACTTCATGAACAGTGGACATCCCGACGGTATCAGCCCCAAGCATCTTGAGCATCCTCAGTTCAGCAACTGTTTCGAAATTTGGCCCTCCAAGACAAGTGTATACTCCCTCGTGAATGTTATCTTCCAAACCGACTTCCTTGGCAATTTTTTTGGCTTCTATGATGAGATCCTTGTCGTAAGCCTGGTTCATCGGAGGAAATCTTGGACCAAACCTCTCGTCGTTAGGTCCTTGGAGAGGATTATTGCCAGCGAATCCCATTAGGTTGATGTGATCTTTGACGAGCATAACATCTCCTACTCTGAAATTGGGGTTCAACCCCCCTGCCGCGTTTGTTGCTATTAGATGACTGGCTCCCAGCAGTTTCATGATGCGCACAGGCATAGCACACTTCCAAAGGGGATATCCTTCATAGTAGTGGAAGCGACCTTTCATGCATACCACTGGTATACTGGAGAGGTACCCGAATACTAACGCTCCGGCATGGCCCTTGACTGTGCTTCGAGGGAAGTTGGGAATGTCTTCGTAGGGGATTTCTATTTTATCCTGTAGGCTATCAGCAAGAGATCCTGCAAAGAAAAAGTCAAAATTAGAGAACGTTTAGATGATGTTGGGTTGATGATACAGTGCGTCCTCCGAAGATATAGAAGTTTTGAGGAAAGGAAAAATTTAAATTATCTTAATCATCGAATTACTTGTTTATGAAATTGATTCCATAGAATGTTGAGATATTGTGCATGGATGGTTTCTAGCAAGTGAGTTTCACATTCAACTTGAATGAAACAGTTTCAGAGTTTCGGTCGAATGGGTAAACACAAAATATGTAAACTTTTATGTTGATTTGACAAATCTTACAGTAAATTTCTTCGTAGTAAAATAAGTAGTTGGTCAAGCTTTGAACTATCTTTAACGGGTCTTGATCTTATTATATGGATATGACATTTTCTTCTCTACGGTCCGTTTTATTATTTGAAAAATAATAGTCTATAGCGTAAAGCTAGATTGTTTGTTTTCTAAAATGATTCTTGAGACGTGAAACTTGTTTGCTCCCACTCAAGGATATCTCAACCGACTCAAATGAAAAGCTATTAAAATCCAAAAACACCCAGCTAATTTCAATAGGAAGGAGAAAACCCTGAAGTGAATCAAATCGAATCCGATTTTCAAAAACGCTAGGAAAGTCCCGTTGAATATCGATCAACCGCCAGCCAATAGGATGTCAGCAGACCCGAGAGCCACGCCCACAACTAGGAGTCAGTTCTTGAAAAATAATGGAGATGGACGAATCTCTGAAGAAGCAAGCCACTCGCGCTAGCGAAATGTTAGGAACCAATTCCAAGAAAAAGACGGCCTTTAAACCAAAAACAACATCTGGTTTGACCATGAGTTAAAAATTGTTGTTAAAATTGTTTTTTCTGTTAACGAGCTGTCATCCCCCTACGAACGACAGCCCTCAGAAGTCGAAACTTGTGCTAGCTAAGGATTAACGAGGTCTTACCTTTTAACGTGCGATTCCTAGCATGAGTGTACATTCTTTTTGAATTCAACTGTGAATCGTTATAATTGTCGGTATTGGTCAGATGCCAGAAGCCTGGGTATTTTTGGAGACCGTTTGATGGGACCATTTTTTCTTGGAGGTAATATAACATCAGAAACTGATTTCGAATGACTAGACGAGTTTTTCTCCACAATCAGTAGACATCATTGGATATCTTTACCTGTTGATTTTCCAACAGCCTGTTAGAGTGTTTTTGGATAGGATAATCTTAGGAATCTCCAACAGCTGGATGTTACGGCAACAGTTTATTCAAACATAATAGAACACACTTGGTATGAGACAATTCAAGCTCCATATAATAGGACTTTCGAAAAAACTCAACGGGAAACTTGTGTGTGTTGTAGGTGGTGCCTGGAGATGACAATACTTCGTCACACCTCACAAAACACCCTAAGAAAGAACGCGATTGGGAACAGTTTACTGAACCAATAGGACGTTAAAAAAAATTACCTAAGGAAGCTGCTGAACTATGCCAGCCCTTCTGATTCCGGGTGCATAAAAATTCGATGCTGGAGAGGCCTACGCTTGTGCAAGGAAGTGAGCAAGTGACTTAACATCTTTATTGTCATAATAACAATACATAATACCAAATATAATATTATCTTATGTACCTATTGTATGATGAGTTCTTCCACTTAAGCTTACAACTTTTCCAGCTTTATGATAAAATTTATTTTTAGAATATTATTTATGTTTTTGTTTAAATTGTTTACTCGATACTTAACAAATTTGATATTGAGATGTATGAAGTGATATTCGAAACATTGTGAAAGGCTTTCGCGTCCATCGTTGCTTACGTGAAGACTTTTTGGGATATAAGGCCGACGTTGATTGCGAGTTTGACTCGACGTTTCGCCAACACGAGTGGTTGGAATTCTCATTCACTGAATTGAGTAGCTGTGTTGACGAAATGTTGACTCAAACTCGCCATCAACGTCGGCCTTACATCCCGAAAAGTCTTCATGTAAATGAGTTGGAAAAGGAAATATATGAAAGTGAAAATAAGAAAATAAGTGTACTTAAATATATGAAGTCCAAAGGTTCTGTGTTTCGAAATTCCCACATGAAAATAAATTTAAGTTGGCAATATATAGAAACCTTTTTTTTTGTCCAGGAAAAAAAGTTATTCCTCACAAAAAGACTGGCATTTTCTAGAACCTAATTTTGAATAATCAGTTGTGCACGAGTGGTGTCAAAAAATATGAATTTGGTACAAGAGCAAAGTACTTTTTTGTTTTGTCATTGAAAGGATGTTAACTATGATGGTAACAGGCCTTGTTTATTCAATAATTTTTTTTGGCTACAGAGGGACACCCTATATATTTTAATGATTCAAGCATTGAGATCTGGGGGTTCTAGGGTGTTGTAAACTATGATTTGGGGTTAGTTTTGTTTTTGAAAAAGCACTTATATGTTAGGCATGATTTTTCACTCTTCAATTGGCAGTAGTTATAGTCTATAGTTCCAAAATTGTAGATAGTGATTCATCGTACATTTTCTGGTTTTTACGGAATTTGAAAGTGCGGAGGGGATTAACGGAAGTGGCAAAGTAAAACTTGATTTGAAGCCAAAGTATCTAGCTTATTTCTGTTCCATTTTTTGACCTGCTTTATATGAATTATGAACCGTACAGCCGATGAGTCACTATCTACAAATTGGGAACTACACTATAGTCGTGGAAAATAGATGTTTTATTGTCCTATAATCAGCTAATTCTGAGCACTATACTCAAGCAAATTTTGAATCTTAAATGTATCTTTGAATCTTTTAGAAAACAAAAAAACTCTACTTCAGTGTTGAATCTTTAAAATCTCTTGAATGAAGTGAGAATTCAAGGAAGTGAAAGTAAGTGCAGAAAAGAAAAAATAAGAACCTTTATTCCAATACGCACCCATGCCGGATCCACATATTATGCCAACGACAGGACTGAACGGGACCATTTTTTTCAGGAAATCTGCTGTTTGGACCATAGATTCATAGGTATATCTGGGGAAAAAAATTATTTCAATACAAAGTCGGTAAAATGGGAAGAAAATATTTCTGTTTTAATCTCATTTCAGGCTACCACAATTGGACCTTAGCTATTCACCATGTTTTGTCATATTTCTTATCCATTAAAAACTCGTAATTGGACCGTAAGAATATGCATATAAAAAAGGCACCCGCATTCGTAGTAGTGGTATAAGAATAGTTCAATATTTATTCGTTAAGATGTTATTGACTTTCAAAGCATTCTATCTTAGTTGAGTTTTAATATTGTTATGAAATATTCTATGCTACAAAATATAAACAATAGCAATGGCGTCCTGACTTCCGATATCGACATAATCGAAGCATCTAGATGGATGGGTAGACAGGCAACGCTTCGATATCGATCGATGAATATGGCTATGGACAAGTTCTAGTTGAGTCAGCAGCCTCTAGTGAAGGCACTTTAGTAGTGAATTTTAGCTGAGTATTGGTTGAGTTAAGCTAAGCTAAGGATTCTTGGAATTTATTGTCCATTGTGGGGTTGTATATAGACGGACCAGCTCTGAATTTGTGTCGAGCAGTAACTAGCACCTATTTGAAGAATCATGGAAGGAAAAGAAGGATAACATATGGAAATCACCAGCCCAACTACAAAACATAGCAGGTCTTGTTCACCACCCAGAGGTCAAGATTTTTTCAGAAACAACCACTAGAACCTAGAACGAATACCTCTTTTCAACTACAGAAAAAACTGTCAAAGTATCGAATGCTATGAATCAGTCGCCAATATCAGACGAACAGGACTATCATCTGAAGACAAATGGACCACTGTAATTCAGAGACAAAGGCAAGGAAAATACCCCAAACGTTGGGAATTTTTTACACTGGAAACGAATTGTAACGAAAAAACCCTTCTGGAATGGGAACACAGTGGGATTTCCTGGTTATGAGAATCAAAATACTGAAGCTGATCTGAAAGCCAGATGATTAGGAGGTCATTTGTTTTTCAACTGGTTCTACCTATAGTCGGATCCATATTGAGAAGACAGTGATGCAAGACAGGATATACAATCTTCTGTGAAATAAATATCCTTTTTCAAAAAGCCATTCTTGAAATTGACTTGTAGTGGTCAGTCCATCGTTTTGTCGGAAATATTTGAAAAACTTTTTAGATGATGAAGCCGTAATCTTATTATACCAATCATATACAAAGTATGTACATTTTGAAAATTTCTTCAATTGAGAAAACGTTTTTTTAGGACCGTTTTACCGAAATAACTTATTAAACTATAGACGCAAGGCACACACTTTGTTGCTTGGCCAGACCTGTAAGTGGCGTAGGAAACATTGGCTTGAAATGTCCTATTTGAAATGTACTGACTTATGTCATGTTAACTGTCTTCGCAATGTGGATCCGACTATAGGAACAGTACAGGTGAAGTCTTGAAGGATATTTAGAAAGGACGATCAGTAGAAATCATAAAATGCGACCAGGTATGGCTTTATAATCCTCGTAGAAAGAAAGGTGTTTTTCCCAAACTAACACCATCTTCGGAAGAACTGCTAGACAAAATAAAGCAAAAAAAAGTGATTTACCGAATCTAAAGCAGCCACTGAACTGGAGTAGAAGTTGTTCATCTGGAAGGACTACACTTATATAATGATTGAGCGCTAGGTTTTTATCTGGATAAGCGGGGATCTAGAGAGTTTCGTGCGATGATGTGTTTGATCAATTTACTTTCAATTTATACTTGCAATGTTGTATTTGAGCGTGACCGTATATCAGAAGGCAGTTTGAAATCACTATTGTGATGCCAGAAAACAGTGATGCCATTGTGCGAACAGATAAAGCAAAATTTTCATGTGACTTATCCGTGTAATTTAGGCATCCTAAAGCTAGGATTTCATGCATCCGAATTTTCGGTTTTTCGTAGGAAATTTGAAAGCAATGTCACTTTTTCGTACGAATGATATTTTGAGCGGTTTTCATTTGTGCGAAATGCCTTCACGGATTAAATGATATATTCAACGTCAACCCCCTAATTTACCGTCCATTTTCTCAAGTAAACTCCTCAGCGAGTTAAATAAGCTGTAATTTTCGTAGTTTGAAAATAGGTCTCACCCAAAAACGTTTAGGAGCACTTTTTCTTTTTTCTTCAATTCAAAATTTCAGTACGTTAACAAAATCAGTGAAATAAAAAGTATTACGGCTGTTTATACTCATATTAATAATCATGAGATTACTCTCCATATTCAACATTAAAATTTTCAATACGCCTGGAAACAAACATACATAACCGCACTGATCATTGTTTCCCTTTAAAATTTCGGACAAGATGACTTTATTTCAACTTCTTGAATTCATTCGTACCATCAGTTAAAATTTGCCGCCACGAAATATATTTGAACAGATTTTGACAGATTTCGTACGAAAAACGAATAATTCGTGTACATGAAAACTAAGCTTAAATCATCAGTATGACTAGCCATAACGCAATCAGCCATTATTAGATTGCGCATGAACATCTGACCAGGCTAAAACTGTATCAGATGGATTTTGCAAAATTTGATGGTCGCTCGAAAGAAACGCTTATGTTGATTGGTTGAACGAATACTCAAGAAATACAATTCCGGTGCTTTAAAATCGTATATATCTTCACAGGTAACGAATCTTAATTTTCTGTGTATGTATGATCTAAACACAAAGCACTTAAAAGCAAATGGACTATTTCTTTTTTAAACTAGTCATATCGCAACTGTGGCTTTAGAGGATCATGGAATGGTCAATTCGAGTTGGTTTATAATCATTTGTTTGCCAGAAGACTTTGAAGATGTAAAAAAAACAACGCAACATGACAATGCGAGTTCACACACTGCCTTTTTTAGTGTTTGTTCAATCGAACACAAATTTTCTTACAAGATGCCTCCGAGGTCTCCCGATTTCACATCACTTGTTTTTTCACATGGGTTTACCTGGAGAACCAGGTTTATACTAGATCTACATCAAAGGAGGATTTGAAACAACGCCTTAGAGTAGCAATTGCTAATATTACTCATGCTCAGTTGAATGGGGTTATGGAGCAATAGTGAGAAGTGCCAATTTTGCAGAAAACCTAACGGAGAAAATTTTTACGGTAAATGTAACGGATTGTTGTTTCTCATTATGGATTTTTGTTAATGGTGACTAGCACCAACACACAATTAATTTTTTACCCTGTTTTTTATGATTAGATATTGGTTTTCTTCAATTTCCATTAATGGGATAATTCATGATTTCTCTAGACGATGAAATACCTATAAAAAGCTCGTGCGTTTCGAAAAATATTTCGCTTTATCGCATTGGAATATTTTACAGCAACTTGCATCTCTCCATTATTCAATATAGGTTGAGCAGCAATCTCTCGTTTTTTTTGGATAAAATATGATTTTTTTGTTTAGATTCGTATGTTCAAGGCCGCCTTCGTTGAAGAATATCCAAATTTGAAAACACTTATGATGAAACATCTTGTATCCCCGGTTTCTTCCTGAATTCACCAAAACTTTTGTTTTGTTTTTTTCTTTTTACGAATCACCCAGGTTTTCGGAAAAAAAACTCAAAAGCAGAGCTTGTGCGAGCAAGGGTGATACGAGATGTACAGTTTTCGTAGAATTGGATTTCGAACCACTATAGCTCAGTGGCAGGCGGTGGGGATCGAATTCGGGCCACCTAGGTGAAAGGCAAACGCTCTTACACCACGACCACTTCGCTTTTCATACGAGCAACTATGTAATTCATCATTTTTCATGTTTCTTTGTGAGAAATGGCAGTTGTGAGCATGTCTTTATGGTTACTGTTTCATTTCAAGGAAAATATTGGTAATTGTTGGAAAATATTGGAGGTACAAATCTATGAGAACCCCAATTTTCAACTATATCTTACCTCTGGCAACTACCGACGCCATTTGTCAGTGATGATTTAAGTTTAATTTTCATTGCCAACCTTGTTCGATCGTTTGAACAATAAATTTTTGAAATATAATTTTGCTACAAATTCGAAGCTTTTTCAGATACCAGAAAAAATATACAGATTGTGATTTGAAACAAAAGTTTGGGGTCACTTTCAGTAAAAACCGGAAGTGGTAAATTCTCAGATGTAACGGCAAAATAGGCGCATTTGAGAACTATGGCGACATACCAACTTTGAATCATAGAAAAATTGAGGGGCGTACCTCACTTCGTGGTTACCCGGTAAATACAAATAAGTAGTTGAGAAAATGCGGTATGAAAATTATCCACCAAGGCCAAAGTCATGAACACGCTATCTTTGATAATTACTCTGAAAAAAAATCTCCTATAATTAACTGTTGAGAGGCGTGGTGGTTAGCAGGTTTTTGCGGTGATGAAAGAATGTATGTGAAGTAGATTTTTAAAAAGAAGCGTTAACAAAGTCGTTCATATGTGGGGGACAAGAGGGGGTTTGCTCACCATAACTAGAGACAATTATTTTTTATTTAATTTCGTTGCAAAATACATTCAAATACGTAAATTAGTTTGTAGTCTACAGAGTATGGTCACCCATTTTCTCTAATGAACTGGATATGTATTAGCCACCTTTGATTCCTGAACTTTTTTTCTCAAATCAAACCATATTTTATTTCCATCGCAACAAAATTATGTCTGTTCAACTCAAATTTTGTAGTCACAGTCTAACAGCTACTTCAACTGAAACTACTTTAAGGTCATTATGAAATCGGACCTCGGAACATTATTTGGACGCCTTTGTGAATCGAATATGACAAAACGCGAAGAACGAGAGCAGAAACTAATTGTCGAAGAATTCGAGAGATGATTCACCTGATAACAAACCATATATCATAGTTCAGTTGTAAATATACAAGGGAAATTACTGATGCGGCTTCATCAGGTAAATCCTTAGCGGTTTTAAGAAAAAAATATGCAATGCTAAAGTTTGCGGTACTGATATTCATGGGAATATAAATTGTTAAATTTATTTTAAGAATTTGCCATATTCGACAGGACTCAAGTGAAAGCAGGTTTGAGAATAACTTATTTCAAATCGTCCGAAAATAATGCACATCTCAGCTATCTTTGCTACAAAACAGGTTCAAATCATTTCTTTCACATATGAAACTGAGAACAAAAAACAGCTCCCATTTTTAGATGTTTTAGTTATTAGAAACGACCAAAATCAGCTTATTGAATTCGATGTCTACAGGAAAGGTACAAGTATACACTCTGAGCACTCATAATTGTACGCATAGCAAAAAACGACAGGATTCAATTTCTTGGTGTAACGACTTATGTCGTTTCCACTCAACAAGGAGACCTTCAAAACTGATAAAAGGATTATTACGTAGATAGCTGAACTGAACAGTTTTTCTGTGGATATGGTAGACAAACTGATTAGAGAGCATAGATTTAAGAAAACCTTCTGTAACTCTCCTACTCTCCAAATAGAAGAAAACCCTTCAAAATATATCGTTATCCCATACGAACCTCGAGTTACATGGAGTTTCAACAGCATTTTGGAAACATATCCTGGCTACTCCCAAAGATGAGACAGAAGAAAAAGTGAAGTCGAGGATTTATGAAATTAGCTGCAAGGACTGAGAGAAGTATGTGGGTCAAACTAGAAGGGCCATGAAAGTACGGTTCAAAGAGTTCATTGCTCATATCCGGATTTTCGACACCAGAAATATTGAGCCTGGTCCAACATGCTTCAGATTACGACCACCGATTTGATAACACAAGTTTGAAATTAATCATACAGACTTCTCGATGCACTCAATAGTCTGGAAATTGCAAACTGTAAAAATAAGGTGAATGCGAATAAGGGTCCAATACCAGACAGCCCCTTGTTCAAGTTTATAGTGCAGTAAAGACATCATTAGTCATTAATTTTTATGAATGTTGTCATTGAATCCAAAACAAAGTAGGTAGAAGATAAATTATAGCAGATGACTTAGAAAGTAAAGTGTATAATTGAAGTGGGTACACAATTTAATGTAGTCATGTATAATGTAGGCACTAGGGTAGGTAATAGGTAATGAGTGCAATCAGATAAGTAGTATAAATGAAATTAAAATAGAGTGAAATTGACTTTGTTTTGGAAAGTTTCTATTTCTTGAGATTTATTCACACCAAAGGTTCCAAATATTCATTTATTTGATTAGTTCCAACCCAAGCATTTTTCAGTAAGTATATAGGAACAAGGACTTTGTGCATGGTTCCTCTCAATATATAAGGATATTGAAGGAATTGTGAATTTTTAATTTTCATCATTTAAAATAACACAATTCTTTTTTTATATAGGGCACCATATTTAGAAAACGTTTAAGCGTGAGACCTAGGTTATAGAATATTTTTTGGGGTATGATAATAGTTGATTACGCATGATAATTAATCATGCGAAATCAAAATAGTACAAATTTTTTTTTGTATCTTGGAGCATTTTTGTCATCTGGGAGGCCGTCTAATTATTATTATCTCTTTTGAATATCTGTATATCAGTACGATATATTATCGCTCGGGCGTTTCCTCATTTTTTCCTGTAGTAATAGTATAGAAGAATATGAAAAGTTATTGACAACTAGCTGGCTGGGTGTGGCTGTTGTCAAAAATGCTGTACATATCTTGAATTTCGATAACTCAAATTCATTTAAATTTGTCTAATGAAATCGAAGGAAAAATAAATAAGATACCGTGACTAGAGTTGTAAGGTTATCAAGCCTCCCTAGGAAAAACATTGCGTAAAATGATAGTTTCATTATAATAGAAGTAGTAGCAATATATCAATAATTTAAATATTGAAAACGACAGGAAAACAAGGGCCTGTATACTAGGTTTGATTCATATGTGGATTTATCATTTTTCTTTACGTGAAAGGTTAACGAATGTAATGGCGAATAAATCTTCTTTTGCTTATACAGGGTGTCCTCGGATAAAGGGGCACACTCCGTTGTTAGAATCCTCACTTCATTTTAATGCTAAAAGTTCGAAAGAAAATATCCTATGAGTCGGAACAAGAAGGTGTTGAAAGTGGTTAAAAAATTATGTTTTCCAGAAAAACTCCAGAAGAGCGGCGCAACATTTCTCCATGTGATTTGGTATGTCATTCGACAGCATATAGTGTCAAATTCCAATGCCTTTTACGTGTTCATGGCGAATAGGTACCCCCAAGGGCGGATCTGGGCAACTTTTCTGTTGGGTAGGGGGGTGGTAAAACGTATCCATTGGGCGCTTTAGGTATAAAGTAGAAACAAGGATATGTTCTCAATTATTACAACTTTTTTTTGTTATGTATCGAATCACTGTGTGGAGGTAATTACCCCTCCCTTAGATCCGCCCTTGGGTACCCCTTATCGGCCCTCCCCAACTTTTACGCTATTGATACAGATTGATTTTCGAAATATTTGAAGTTGAATGAGTGCGTGCGTAAGTGATATGGAAACTTGTTAGGACCTACAGTGCGTGATATAGATTATAAGTTGTATTCAGAGTATATTATCATTCTATTTATTAGTCATTATTCAGATAAAATGACAAGTAGTTAGTCAGAATATTTTAAACGAGTAACACTGTCGGAAGTGGTAGGTACTTAAAATAACTTAAAATAAAGCCGCTTGTGGGACATCAGTGCATTATTTAAACTTCCATTTGAAAGTGCCCATTCAACTTACCTAACATCAGAAGTGGGATCAAGAACTAAATTGTGCAATTTTTGCGAAATTACAAGTCTATTGTCAAGATGCTCAGAAGAAAAGATCGGAGATGTAAGCGAAAGCCAAGTACGAGTAGTTCCACTGACTCATCAAGCAGTGTCTTATCTAGCAGCAGCTCATCTATCTCGGACAGTAGCAGGCATACTAAGGCCGAGCTGTACAAGTTCACAAGCATTTCAAGTGAACCGAGTTCAGTTGCTAGGGATTACCCAATGAAATATCTAGTTCCGCCCTAAGCAGTCCAAAACTAAAACTTCAAAGAGGATGACAAAAAACAAAAGACCAAATTCTGTGAATTCAAAGGTGAGTACAGCAACTAAATTTCATGAACGTATACATTTATCTATGTTAGCGCTAGTAAGTTTGATCCAAGAACTGATATAGTGCGAATGGCTAAAAATGATAGAATTAGAATGAACATACAAAAAAAATGCCGAGGCAAATAGATAAATATATAATGACTACGATTTGCGAGCTGGTAGAGTTTTTCGTTTGACTAATGAAGGAAGAAGATGGGTGGTGCCTGAAAATTGTCGATGGCAAATTGTCGAGGTAAATCATGATCATCTGGAACACTTTTCTGTGGAAAAAATTACGACGGGTAAAAAAAAGAAATTGGTTTTCGAAAATGAAAAGATTCATTACTAAATACATGTTGAAATTGTCAATACATGTCAATACAACAAGGTCACTAGTGGCAAAAAGCCAGTATATTTTATCTCTATTCATAAGCATACTCGCCCTTTTCATATTTTACGCCTTGATTATGCTTTCATTAAAACTAAAAATTGAAAAAAAATTATTTTGACCAGAGTTAATTCCTTAACGAAATTCACTTTTATTTGTGATGTACAAAATACCAAGTAATTCATAAACTTGAAAAATTATTCAAAACATTTGGTTCACTTGTACGAGTTATTAGTGATGGCGGTGAAGTATTTACCTCGAAAAAGTTTGGAGATTTTTGCAGCGTAAATGGTGTAATAATAATGATAATAGTAATAATCTTTATTGTCTCTAAAGAAAAATACATTCTAGTAGCAAGAAATTTGAGTTAAAAAATGCCAATCTTTCAAGATGGAAACAAGATCGAGTAAAGAAAAAAGTAACAATCCAATAAGACATCATGAAACAGCAGTGGGGATGCCACGTGAAAATGATCTAGTAGAACGTTACCAGATAGTGCTTGATAGACGAATGGGACAGCTGTATACACAAAATCTAAATGGGAATGAATAGTAAAGTAAATAAAACAACAAACGCTACCCCAGTCCAAATTATGTTTGGGTATCAAATTAAAATGGATGGGAACGTATCCACGTTGATCATGTGGTTCAGCCTCCCGTAGTCGATGTTACTAAGATACGGGAAAACGTAGCTCGTAGAATTGAAGAAGATGCAATGCAGCAAAAGCAGTATTTTGACAAGAAAAGAATAAAAGCGCCAGAGTACCAGGTGGGCGATGAGGTGTTGATTAAAATTACTTGTCTGAAGGCAGATGGATCCAGTAAGGAATTAGGTATCTACGTGAAAAATACAAAAGCCCTTTTGCTATAGAGGAAAAACTAGGTGGTGATAGGTGCACAGATGAGGAGAAATTAAGTTATGAATGTATTATTTTAGCAGTGAACTAAAGGGCTCATTATTCGGAATGAGACGTCATAGAATTGACAACATGCAGGTTTCATTGTTGATTGGATTGTTGAAGTATCGACAATTTGCAAGTTGTATTGTTAGTTGAGAGAAGTAAGATGCCATGGAATTAGCAATATGCAGGTTTTATCGTTGGCTGGATTGGTATTGGTATTAGTTGGTGAGTATGGATGGTGACTGATGCGCTGCGATCTAATTACATCTATATTGAGCCCCATCTTCATCTGCTATCTCGAAGTGTTCTCGTTTACAGCAGCCCCTCAAGCCTCAATTCCTTGAGGAATTTAAGGATTTTAAGGGGTCTATTCGTTGTATTTCTCCCGCGATTGTCTTTAGACTAGTTTTGCTGTGGTTAATCAGTGTCTTCGATCTTGCTCGGTTGAAATTGACGGGAAGATATTTGGCCTGACTTAGCCCTGGAAGTCTAGTCTTTGCCAGTATGTTGCTCTCATTGCTTCTTCAGTTTTATTGAGTTCTTTTTGGAAGTAAGATTTTCCAAGTCCGCAAAATGGTTCTGGCCGATCAGTGGCCCCTTTTCGTGCCAGGATATCTGCTTGTTCATTGCTCTCCACTCTGACGTGCCCCGGCACCCGGAGGAGGATCACCTTGTTGTTCCTGCCTAGATCATTAAGTTCGTCTAGGCCTTTCCAGACCATCTTTGATTTGATGTTATATAAGCTCAACGCTTTGATAGCTGCTTGACTATCGGAGTGGATTGCGATTTCCTTGTTCCGGTTTTTCATATTGAGGTTGAACTGATTCACCTTTCTATGGCGTGAATTTCCGCTTGAAAAATACTGGGGAACTGGCCCATGGGTTCGGAGTATTTGATGCGAGGCACAAATACTCCTGCTCCAGTTTCGTCGAGAGTTTTGGACCAGTTTTCAAAAATCGAAAACAAAATTGTAATGCTTTTCTTGAGGATTTACATTGACTAAATTTTATTGTCATAAAAACCACTTCAATGATTCGGTGGATATTCCGTTATAGAAACTAAACTACTATCTCTGATTTAAATTTTTTTCAGCAATTTTCTGAAATTCAACGAGTAGTGTGACTGTCTACACAATTGATTAGAAATATTACCAAAATACTCGATTTTCTAAAGCATATAGCAACATTCAAGAAAATAACAACAAAATGTCTTCAAATCAACTTCAAATATCTGAAAACCGTTGACAGGTTATATGATGCAACTCATCCATTTTCTGTTCTGAAGATATTGAGAATTAGGAAATAAAAGAAAAAAACTGTATTAATCCAGTGGCATGAATATTGGGGAGAGCCGATTGCAAGCACTTTATTTGCATTGTAATATTACACTGAATGCTGTCAAATGACATCACCAAATTCCACCAAGAAGAGTTAGGGTGTAAAATTGGACTATCCGTTTTTTGATGTATTTTATATATCATACCAGATTTGAGTATTATAGAAAATAGATTCATGCCTTGACAATAGTACTTCAAATTGCTGCTTTTCTGAATCAGATACAAAAGTCGTTTGAATAATTTGTTCTACTTCATAATTCTCAGATATGGCGAAATATGGGTATTTGATAAAGATTATTTAAGTCAGGTTATCTGACTACTGTTGTTACGGTTGGGCAGTAACGAGTTTCCAGAACAAAAATATCCTCAAGATAGATATATTTACATAATGGGAAATATATTATACTTATCTGGTGATTTTAATATTGATGATTGTGATTTTTTTTGTTGAAGAATTAATAATAATAGTGGCAGGTTTGTCAAATAAATCTGTGCATCCAATTTTGTATATTTCGAACGAATATACGATCATATTTTTGGTTCGTTCAAACACTGATGATTAACTTAATATTTGATTAGGGGCCGCAGTGGTCATGATGGTAGAGCGCTATCAATCAGAGGAACGTGGGATCGATTTCCAGCATGGTCACTGGTCTCGTGCTAGGAATCGCACGTTAAAAGGTAAGACCTCGTTAATCCTTAGCTCGCACAAGTTTAGACTTCTGAGGGCTGTCGTTCGAGGGGGGATGACAGCTGGTTAACGGAAAAAATAATTTTAAACAACAAGAACAATTTAAAAAAAAATTAAATAATAGCAAAATTCTGCACGATTCACTGTTGCGTTTGAACTAACAGTGCTACTTCTAAGGTGGTGTATAGAGTTAGTAACAAAGCCTACTCAGAGCACAGAGCGGCACTATAAACATCAAATGAAAATAATTAACATCAAATTATGTCGATAAGTTAAGAATGAAAAGACTTTTGGAAAAACAGACTCCGTATCATGATAATTAGTCGGAACCTCGCTTACAAAGCTTTGGAGCCCTCAACCCGCTGCGTTCGATAGATGACGTGTTAACAATACAATGAATGTAAAAGTGAGTAAGTTAAACAATATGATTCTGTAACTTGTGAAATTTATTTAAAATCTCTGAAATTTTTAGGCAATTGATTGTGTTTCGTAAACAATCAAGAGGCGGTACTGTGTAATCTGATAATTTTTATTGTATTTTCAAAATGATTGATGGCTATACCCACATTGATAAGTAATGCGAAAATTCAGAGAGAAAGAGCAAATAACGTTTACGCTACGTATCGGTAGCGGAGCTTTTGCTACTTCTGCTAGATGAACCGCTGGGTACCGTCACTGACGACACTGGCACAGTTATCAGTTTATCTAAATAAATCCCTTGTTAGTCTGTAAACTGCAAGATAAATTAATCTTCACTTGTCATACCATCTTTTAATCTCCCATGTATTTCGTCTGTGGCTTCGACTGTATAAAATGTATGTTTAAATTCGTATGAATTTTTTTTTTATTGTCTTCGACATTTCGTCATTCAGCCAGCCGCAAATTCGTATGAAATCGAAATCATATCTTTTCCCGCCATATTTTCAACTAGCTACCAAAAGTGAGCACACTTTTTTTTACGCTAGATAAAATGGCGACCGCTCCGGTACCGTTTCTCAACTTTTTGACAGGTAGCATTTGTACTAGCAGAAAAATTCGTAACATTTCCGTAACTGTTAGGTCTGCTGAATGCGACCGATAACATCATTAACTTTGAGATCCCGACTTAAATCTCGGAATCTCCATGAAAAAGTGGCAAAAAGGACATTATAATTTACGGGTGAATATTACTTTTGAATTCATTATTAAATTGTTTTAGCAAATAGCAATGTAACATCTGAATCTGATTGATTTTTGTTTAAGAATCATAATGGGGTTCAGAATAAACAGATCTATTGAAACTGCCCCATGTCATTTGCTCAGTTAAGTTCGTCGACAACTTGACAACAATACGTTTGTGATCTCTTTCATATTGGATCTATCGAACGTTTTCTATACAGTATGTTCTGAAATATGTGGCATCAAGATAACATCTTTTGGGATTCCTATTACTTAACACTGTTGACTGGGTGAAATCATATGCGGCAAATAAACGAATCATCGTAAGATACAATTATGTGAGATAAAAAGTATAAACTGTGTTATTGTGTGTACCCCAAGGATCCGTTTTTGGAAACCTTTTTGTGTACCAATGCTAGTGTTACAAGGTATACTGACGATATTCTGATTAAAATTTCAGGAAACAATGTAGAAGGGCTGATGGTGTCCCGAAATCGGCTAATACTCAATGTAGACAAATAATTGACCATCAACTTCCATCTTAGGGGAGATATAACCATCAATCCAAGCAAAGGACTAACCCCTTTTATAACCCTAGCGAAGTTCGTTCGTTCGTTATTATACAGTATCGGAAAGAATTTATCTTGGGTATCATCACAGAGAGCGTAAAGAATAGCTTGCTAAATGATGAGAGAGCATTACAATTTCTCTTCGAATAGCTCGAAGCGATATCCATTTGCCTCCGAACTGGCACAGTGACTTAGTCAGTTGAAGAATCGAGTGGGGTAACAGGAGAGCATAACAGCATTGCGTCTCTCTTGATTATGTGGTATTATAATTGTATTATTATAAATGGACCTGCCATCTCCAAAAACGAGTCGCAATGCATATAGCTATTTCAAAACTCTTGCCTTCGTCTTATCCATGGATTAGGAAGGCGAGCTCATTTATTTGGTCGTCTGACTCAACTTGGTTGGCTGAATATAGAGAGGAGGCGGATATTGCATGCCTGTACTCAATATCATGAAATAATAACTACCCAAAAACCACCGTACCTATACCAAAATGTTATTTTTCCGTACCGACGTTCATAATCTCATAATAAATCTCGGCTTACACCAACTAGTCACCTGCCAAGTTCCTCATTTTCCTACATGATCACTAAGCTCTACAACTGGATTCCTGAGGACCTTAAGGGGTGAAACATATCAAGCTTTAAAAAATTGATGAAAAAATTACTCCAAACTTTTGATTTGCATTTCTGACTGGTCCAACTCCTGATTTGAGCAGCCTAATACTGTTTGATATTATTCTCTTTTGTTTTTCAGAATTCTCCTCTGCTAACATTAATTTACTACTTTGTATTTTATTGTCATTGTGTTGTACTTTTTGCTTTAGGTATTTTTACGTTGAGTTGTTCGGACAAAAGCTAACTCGGTCTTTTGGTATAAAATTTTCAATTATTGTTTGTTTCTTTTTCTAATGTTTATTATTAAGTTTTTTTTTTCACCAATAAATTGATTTATTATTATTATTATTAGCTTTGAATATCTTCAATCTTTAGGCGTCAAGCTCGTCAGAAGTTCAGCGTCTCTAACTTTACACATTGGCTCTCCTTGAACCAAAAATAAAAAAGAAAAATTTGATAATCAAACTTTACATGTGAAGAAAATTATCTCCTGGTCATTTATTCGAATTGCAATTTATTGAACTTTTTTCAATGTACGGACATGCTGACTTGCAACATTATACAATCCCATTCAGATTTTTTCACTGAAACTAGCTCGATTATTTCTTTGAATATCTTACTTGTCTTCGCCGAGTTGCTCGAGGAAGTCTCCATTTATACCAGTAAACGTCTTTCCATTGCCGACCGTTCCGTTGCCATTGAGTTGTACTTGGTTTTTTGCCATATTTGATTATTCCACTTACACCACTGTTTGAGATCGCTGACAGCTAGAACTGAACTAAATTTTCCGTTACAGTTCGCTTTATATACGATAAGCACAGCATGATGTAAAAAACAAATTTTACTTGAAATCTTGGCGTTTACATCGTACGTCATTACAAGACATTGCATTATTGTTTGTTACTTGCTGCTCTCCATATTATTAAAAGTTTTATCTGTTCAAGTTATCGCATTAAAAGAGGTGGTTTCAAAATTAATTATCCATTGCGTACGTAGTCAAGTGTTTATTTTGGAGCAGTGCAAACATGGCTTCATTGGAAGAAAATAAGGTATTTAGCCGAGGGCAGTAATAAAAGAGGAATGGATAATATGAGTTTTTTTCAGAGTTGAACACATAGTTTTTTCTACGTTTTTTATTTGCATTTAAATCCGATAATAATAATTTGAATATTAGCTAATTGAATATTAAAAATATTCGCCCAGCAAGCAAGTAGACAAACTTCAATTTAAGTGAAATAATTAGTAAAACTTCACAATATCCAACATTTTTTTAAACCTATTCAGGCCTCTTGAACAAAAATTCAAAGAAAACTCCTGGCGGTCTCAAATCATTTCGGAGATATGGGACAATTTTTGAATGATGACTATGGCATTTTCTAACAAACGATATCGTGTAGCTACCGATTAACGGAATTTTTCCGAAGAATTAATCATGGACGAATTAAACGAATACGAAAAAAATGTGCCCGACGATATACCAACAGAAAGGTGCAAAATTACTGAATGTGTCTTTATTACCGGAAAAATCAAGGGTAAAAGTAAGTTTATCATACTCCGCCTTATAATTAAACAAAAAAGTGACTGACTTGCATAGTTTTGTGTCCTGAATACGAATTCGAATAAAAAAGGGTTGAAGGTAGGTAAGTTTAATTGAAAATGAAGTGACTCAACTCTCATAGTTTTGTCTCCTGAACACAAATCCGAAGAAAAATTGAGGGGGTCTCAACTTCTTTTCGAGTTATGCCCTTGTCATTCTTGAAAATGGCTCATTTTCAATAAAAAATCACATAAAATGTCTTTTTCTTTTTAACAACACCTTTTTAGAATCTAATCTACTTAATTTCACAATCACAACACCAAAAACAGTCGTTTTACACAAAAATTTGAAGTTTTATAATTACAAACTTTACCTCCATTTTCTTAGTTATTTTCATTGTGACGGTAGGTAGGTCTCTTGGAATATGCGCGGCCAACTATTCAAATTAAGATATTCGCAAATATTTACTTAATTTATATGCTCAATTGTGTCGAAGCTGAAAATGTGTGTCTCTTTCTTAAAGAAATTTACAAAATGCGAGCGCAGCGAGCATCTGCTTTGATTTCACTTTTTCATACTAATTAGTGATCGGATCACCAGCAACTTGGATAGCTAGGTTAGTTAGGTTGAGTTAGGTTAAAGTTGTGTCCCCTTCTTTTGAATGAAAAAAAATGTTTTTTTTTTCGTTAATCAGCTGTTATACCCCTACGAACGACAGCCCTCAGAAGTCGAAACTTGTGCGAGCTAAGGATTAACAAGGTCTTACCTTTTAACGTGCGATTCCTAGCAAAGAAATTAGATCCATGAACGAAAACGTAGGCAGAAATTTATAAAATGCAAGCGTAACAATGGCGAAAATGGAACAATTTAACATATGAATTGAAGGGAAGTAAATATTTGCGCATATCTAAATGCATATTTAAATTTGAATAAAGATGCCAACACCATAGAACATAAATTTAAATAGTCGTCCGCGCATCTTCCAACCCACTCTGACAATGAAAATAACTAAGAAAAACGAGGTTATATTTATTATTATCAAACATCGAATTTTTGAGTAAAACGACAGTTTTTGGTGTTGTGATTGTGAAATTAGGTAGATTAGTTTCTAAAAAAGTGTCCAAAAATAAGAAGACATTTTGTGTGATTCTTAATTGAAAATTTGTGCTTGCAAATGGGTCATTATCAAAATTCAGAAGGGCATAACTCAAAAAGTAGTTGAGACCCCCTCGATTTTCCTTCTGATTTATGTTCAGGAGACAAAACTACACGAGTCAGTCACTTTTTTGTTGTTTAATTTTGAGGTGGAGTCTTCTTTCACCCTTGATGTTTCTGGTAATAAAGACACATTCAATAATTTTGCATCTTTCTGTATGTCGTCGGGTACTTCTTTCGTATTCGTTTAATTCGTCCATATTCATATACAGTGTCACCGTTAAAGTCCGCATCATATGGGACTTTTTTTTATTGTTCAGTTATTGCAAATTTGGAGTTCGTGAACAGATTTTGCTTTGAAAATAATGCAAAATGACATTTACGATTGTTTTCCATCGATTGGCTACACCTGTCACATTTGACATTTTTTCAAAAAAATTTCAAGATGTTAGGATATTTCTCAATTTTTCGAAAAATATTATATGAAAAAGTTGTTAATTTTTCAGTTTCCTACCCACCTACCAAATCTGAACCAGTTTGAAAAACTTTGATTTTTTTCACGTTTTCTTAACCTTACACTTTTTCGGATAATTTAAATTTGGTAAATCTGAAATAACCAGTTGAGATGTAATAATCCCATCTGCTGGAAGGATTTTTTCTTTTTAAAAATGTTTCTACTTGGATATTTTCCAAAAAATAAAAATATGCTAAAAAAATTATGTTATAGTTGATGCAAAGTGGCTCTAGTTTCGAATTTTCAAATTTTTTTCTAATCCAATAGACCTAAAGTATTTTCTACTTCACTGATGTATTGTGATAAAAATAATTGAAGCAAATTTTGCTATGGAATATTGAAACTAGAGCCACTTTGCATCAAGTATGATGTTATTTTCTTAGCATATTTGTATTTTTTCGAAAATATCCAGTTAGAAATATTTATAAACAGAAAAAGTTCTTTCAGCAGATAGGTAGGTGTATTACATCTAAACTGTTTTTCCAGATTCCATCAAATTTAAATTATCCGAAAAAGTGAAACGTTAAGAAAACGCGAAAAAAATAAAAGTTGTTCAGACTGGTTCAAACTTGGTAGGTGGGTAGGAAACCGAAAAATAAACAACTTTTTCATATAATATTTTTCGAAATATTGAGAAATAACCTAACATTCTGAAATTTTTTTGAAAAAATGGCAAATTTGACAGGTGTAGCCAATAGATAGAAAACAATCGTAATCGTCATTTTGCATTATTTTCAAAGCGCAAACTGTTCACCAACTCTAAATTTGCAATAAGTGAATAATAAAAAAAATCCCATATGATGCGGACTTTAACGGTGACACTGTATAATTTATTAAACTCAGTATCAAATGGATAGAGACGTCAAAGCTGCAGTTGAAATGTTTGTGATATTCATTATACTTAACTACGGATACGAATTATACCCATTTAAATGTTAACTGGAAGTGAATTTTCAATGTTTTTTCTTTTTTAATCTATTTTGAATCATCCACTAACAAAGCTAAAATACTGTAACGATTTCGAGACCGGCCCAGAGACCGTCCCTGATCTAATTAATTATGCACCCTCGTTCAACTACAACTGCATAACTGCTGTCGTACGGATCGCCGAGAACAAGCTGGAATAAATCGATTGTTCGATATTATTCGAAGAGCCATCTAGATGAAATGTTCTATACTCCTGAATATTCGAGAGCCGTTAATGGAAACTGCTTGGGAGTATATAAGCGGGACAGGCAGAATAGAGAGGGAGTTACAGTTCCAGAGTTCGCAGATAGAGACTGACACCGTAGAAATAAAATAGTGAAGTAATGTTTTAGTGAATAATTGTTGTAAATAGTGTTTTAAATAAATTAGGAAAATTAGTTAGTGCAGTTTTACTACAATACTTTGCTAGTGGATGATTCAAAATGGGCATATTTATTGTATTTATTGAAAAATATAAGATTGCTCAATTAATTTGAAAAACTATATACTTTTTCATTAATTGGTTTTATGCTGGAGGTGTTACAAAATCACTAGAGTAAAGTGATACTTTTCTCCCTAGTTAACCAAAGAGTTATTTTTCTATACATGGCCCGGGGATGAAGACTCAATCGGGCCCGCTACCCAAACGAAAAATCGGGAAAATCTCATAATCTATAAACAGGAGTACGGAATGTTACAGACAACCAACATTTAGAAAGGAAGTTAAACACCGTTTTAGCAATTGAATGTTTTATTTACACAAGTCATATAGATACTATTATTCGCAACCGCGTGGAACCGGGCCACTTTGGAACCCGGGGCCCTGGGGATTTTGCCCCCCCTGTCCACCCCACTGGTCGACCCTGTCCAACGAAGAAAAAGTTGTTTGATGAATCATTTCCCAATCCCAGTTGTTTGTTCCTCTTTGCGAATGAGTCAAAATTCATTCTCAACTACGAGAAATTGGAAAATCTTGAGTACCTATCTATGCTGATTATGACCATGGAAGTATTCTCATTATTTGGGAAATTTCCGGAAACAGAAATTTATATAATATATGGCATTGTTTATCATGAATCCATGGGAGCCGTGTTCTGAAATATTTACTAACAGTATCAACAGGTAAAGTTTGTATCGTTGTTTGTTTGTTTCAGATAATCTTAGGAATACTCATAAGTATTGTATTGTTGTTCTAAAAATAATTCTTGTGCAAGTAAGGGAAATATCTACTGAAGTGCGATCCCAAGCATGGTCAATATATAATGTTAGTCAGGTCATCTAACCGTGAGCTAACCGCACTTACAGTTGTTTGAATTCACAGATCGATACGAGATAGGATCTGATTCGAAACAATATCTTTAGGACCCGCACATTTTTTACCTCCGGTTTAAGTTTTAATAAGTTCAATCGAAGGCTCATTGGAAATATTTATAATCTCTGATCTCGAAATCGTCGAAATTTCATTAACACTTTTCAGGGCAATTCACGACGAGCTTCATCGATCGACATCTTTGTCAATCCCTATAATTTCAGGATGACATTTAATGCGAAATATTTTTGCTGAATTTCCATGTAAAAATGGTTTGGATATGAATTTGGGCTGTTTTTTTAGGAGTTCGATTACATCAGAGAAAACATATAAAAAATGGGACTTGGAAATTATCTGAGAAGATGACATAGAAGAACATGAGAGAATTAAGGGAAAACCAATATGAAATACACGAGGCTTTTCAAAAAACTATGGAATGGAGAGAGTACGAAAAGTAAAGGAAATAGATGTGGAAAACGGGAAACGACAAAGTAACGAAAAGAACCAGATGAAAATGATAAAAGGATACAAAAAAGTAATTGGCATAGGGAAAAAAATAAGAACTGGGAATAAGCACATGGAACATAAGGAGAATGCCGGGAAAAGGAGAAATGTTGGGGATAGAAAAAAAACTTAAGGAAATACGCTGGAGAGGACAAAGACAAATTGAAAAACAATATCTGCATTACGAAGAAATATTAGCGGAATTCAGATATGAGAAATGGAAATTGATAAACCTAAATAAAAATACGGACCAGTTGGATTGAACCCGGTCCCCCAATCTTCAGTCAGGTGCAAAATACAAAATACAAAAATACAAATATTTGCACTGCAGAGCCCGAATGGCATAACTATAGACTGCCACAATCTTGAGCTGACTGAAAGCTGTTTTTTCACGATCTACTTGAGTCAGTTCTATCTGCCAGCATTGCATCTCTGTTGAAAGTTTCTGGGGTGTGTGCAGAATCCAATCGTTTTTTTAACTTATAGAATTTTACCTTCATTTCTGTCTCGATTCCATCTTTGATTTTATCCGTCTTGATAGTTCCTTTTATTTATTCTAATCGATTCACCACACCACAAAGTTCTTCTGTTTTCGACAAGTTTGTCTTCCAGAAACTTTGAATTTTCTAGAAGCTCTGCTCTCAAATAAACAAACAAAGTTTCTAAAAGATTTCGTTTCAGATTCCTCGTACTTTCGTGTAATTTACTTTCATTCTATTCGAATTTTCTGGAAGTTCTTTTTTCAAAATATTCGAAGTTTTTCCTTCATGCATCTCGAGTTTTTTTTAAGCTTTTCTCCACTACATAATCGAATTTTGTTGTAGTTGATCTTCCATATTCCAATATTGAACTCAAATCTATTCAAGAAGTTTCGAAAAAAAAAGGTTTTGGGGTCTTATCCTGCTTGAATCAGCCCTTCTGCGAATCTTTTTTGGAGTACGGCCTCCAATTGAATCAGAATAAAACGCAGTATTTAACTCGTGAAGAAATTAGAAAAATTAGAAAATTTACTTTTATTCAACAACAGTGACAACTTCTTGAAATGTATCTCAAATAACAACCGACTTAAAATATAAACACACAGAGTACAATATAAAAACTACGCCAACTCCACACACAGTAAACAGTGGATGGAGAAATAAATGTTGAAATGTAATATATACATACTCCTTTTAGTATTATAACTTGAATCAACAAGTAATTTTAAATTTTAATGGAAAACTGGGTAAATGTCCTCCATTTCTCCTTTATTTTACAGTGAACATGTAATTCAATGCTTTATTACATGTAATTTCCGTTGGTTTACATGATGACTGTAGAAAAAAGTATTAATTAGTAATACGATGTAATGTTACACCGGAATAACGCCAATTTACAAAATATTACAGGTATTGTGTTAATTCTCCTTTGTTCTAAATGTAATTTTTCATGACGCCTAATCTAATTCGCTAATTCTCATTTCTTTGTTAATATTGGTAGGGTGAACATCGTTCGGCGTCTAGGACGGATAGGTCACTAAACAAAAAGAATGAGCAATATTTTTTTTGACTAGTGAGTGAGTGCCATATTTTATTCAGGTGAGTAAATAGGCATTTGGAATGATAGCTACTTGAAAACGAATCAAAACTTTCGTTGTCGCAGACACAACTGATATAATTTTGAGTACTTATTCGACATTCAAATCTTATGTGGATCGATATCACCTCAATTCGATTTATTTTCAGAATCGTATTAGAAGATGTGTTGGTACTGTGATAGGTATATAATTTATTTTTTGCAGGTCCGGAGTCAATCTTTAGGCTGAAAATGGAAAAAGAAATTCGCTTCTAGCTACTGTAAAACATTTCCGGGAGCCTTCATTACCATGTTTGGTCTGTATTTAATATTCAACCTTAAGTACTGATTATAATTGTTTATAATTACTTTTAACATATTTTTTTGTATTTTGTAGTGCTTTCGATAGTAAAAAATACAGAAAGACTATATAAAGAAATAAATCATTCATTCCATGAAGAAATTATTTTGATGTCGCAAACATTCTTTCCTGACCCCTTGATTACATAGGGAATCAATAACTGAATTACCTTTTACGTTTCATCCCATCAGTACAAAACGGTGGCACCTGGATTATGACACTTTTCTCAAGATTATTATTGAGAACGCTTGAATTGTTTTGCTCTAATAGGTACCATGTGAAGTTATTTACATGAAACATGTGATACTTTGAAATACATCTGTGAATAAATTGGAAAGCACACGACAATTTAAGTGATCATCGAAGTATATATGGAAATTCACACAAGGTATGTAAAAATGCATGTCCAACCAAGTTAATTTATTACAAAAACTGGATTTTTCCTCACAAATACATGAATACATATCCAGATATACATACTGAAGCATGTAATGTTAAATGGCATCACTTGACTATAATGGTAAAAATACCTAAAAGAACATGTAGAAATCGCAATTAAATCTGGAATAACTGGGAAACTTACTTTAATATATAAGTGATAATTAATGAAACATATTGGACATTCACATCTAAAGTCAAGTTATGACTTTACATTATATTACAGAGGTATGTAATTTTACATGTATATGCATGGCAACGCATTACTTATATGGAATCATGTAATCTCATGGAATTAATATTTACAGTACAGTTTGTTTCTTCAATACTTTCTTACCGGTTGTTTCTAATTATTTTTACAAGTGATTAGAGCATTTTTGAGTGATGATGCCATTGTTAACGAGCTCGATTATCCCAACACAAGCGGAAGTGATACAGCATAGGGCTGAATATTGATATATCTGACATAATATTCAATATTATGTTCTCTTGGTTCCTAAATTCAAGTGCCACTTGAAGCGATCCGTATTATCTGTGGAATTGGTCTTTAATCTTCAAACTGATGACCACCAGCTTACATACAATAAAGAGAATTCATTCGAAACGTTCCAGCATGTTCTAATCCACTTCCGGAGTAACAATAACTTTTGGAGAAATTCTTCTAAAGACGATGTGATGAACTCTGAAGCTGAGAATCTGTAGTTTCGACCATCTTAAGTACGAAAAGTCTTTAACTTGTGTACTGAAGGCAATTGATTGATTGATTAACTTTGGCTATATAAATCTAGTTTACGTAATTTTTTCTTTGGAGAAAGTTACATTTATAGTGTTTCAAGACTACAGAAACCAATATCTCCATATTCACATTTTGTGTAGATACGGCTTTTTTGCTTAGGACGGCAGATTAGCACCGAATTAAAATTTGACGAGTTTGATATATGTACTAACACGCTTGATAAATATATGCATACAAACCTTTGCTGCGAAGGGTGAATAAATTCGATTTTTTGGTGTGACGCGCATACGGTGGCTCTTAAGACCGACCAAAAACGTCGGTCACCCATACAAATGAGTCGCCGCAGTCAGTATTGCTTCAGCTATCGACAGTATAACCGAATACAGTTGTATTCTTGAATTAAAGCATGATACGAAGAAGCACCGTCTTGATGAAAAAATTCCAAGTGAAAACCATGGCCAAACCATCATATTCCTCAACTGATCACCGACACAGATAGCAGTATTTAGTCTCAAAGCAGCTTCATTAGCTTTATTGACTGCAGGTTTTAAATTCTTTCACTAACTTCATATCATGAATTTTTTGAGAAACGATAAAACCTATTAATTTTATCTATCACGCAGAGTTGTTGAAAAGAATATTAGTCATTCATTCCCATTAAGAACGCTAATTGTGTAATTTTTCATTTCTTGCATTAGATTGTTATTGTGGGTTTTTATCAAAGGTAAAAACAAAGGAACACGGTATCAATGAATACATAAAAAATCTAAATCACTTCATTGTAATTTAGCGCGATATCGTATTTTGGAGCGTAGATATATAATCCTCAATTGCATTTTTGAAAATCAAATACCATGACTTTTTCCGTTGCAGAAATTAGATAATATTTCAGTTTTCGTTGCAAAGAATAATTATTGTTCAAATACAGGGTATAACTTGATAAGCTGCATAAGTCGATATGCATAAAAGAAACTACTGGGAGTATTTCTCTGAAAATTTGTATACAGGGGTTTTCCGAGAAGCTCGTTTCAGTTAAAATATTTTTCAGTTATCTGTGACTTCCGGTTAGACCGGAAATGGACACTGACTTTTTTTTTAATGGAACACCCTGTCGAAACATTATATGTTCAAATTCATTTGGACGGATGAGGAAAAATTCATGAACATTGGAATGTTCAACCGCCATAACTCACATTTCTGAAGTGATACTAATCCTCACGTATTTTGAGAAAGACTTTAGTTTCCCTGCTGATCCAGCATTCAATTTCCAATTTTCTCACTGAGGCAGATGGAGAAAAATTAATATAATAATACTCCCTCATAAATATTCATAGCCAGTATGGAGATAGGACGGTTATTATCATTATTTGCCGAGGCGCGTGATATATATGGCAAGACATTAGTTTTCGCTTCCTTCACTAACGATGAAGTTCATGAGGTTTTGATTAGCGTTCTTTCCTTAGCATAATTCCAATTTCCTGAAATAGGATCTAGGTGGGTGCCGTCTTCATCGATATTCTAACAAACAGCGTATACTATACTAGCATTCAGCCCTATGCTGTATCACTTCCGTTAAAAATAACGTCATCGTCATTCGCCATTTCCGTTATTTTGCTATTGCTCGGTAATAGCAAAATAACGGAAATGGCGAATAACGGTGACGTTATTTTTAACGGAAGTGATATAGCATAGGGCTGATTGTCAGCGTTCTTCTGACATTCTTTGTATATCAATATCGTATCCATTTATTTGTTTCGAGAATAACAATTATCATTTATCTTTTCGACAAAACTTTTTACAATCAACAAAACGAGATGACACAATACATATTATATCACTTTTCACATGATATCAATCAAACACATATTGTTTTCCTGATTCCACGGGTAGGACTTTTCTTTTAATCAAACCTAGATGAATCTCATTGGAATTTGGAGGCATTGTAGTGAGTACGAACTGCACAAATTCAACAAATGATAGTTTTTAGTTTTGAAGAAAAGGAAAGTGGTATGTAATGTATACCGATGAAGAGGTAATTGAATTCTCTATCGAATGGGAAGATGGCCCTCGGTAGGTATCATTCGAAAAAAAAACGATTTTTTCGTTAAAAATGCATTCAGGAAAATTAAATTCCTGTTGAGGGATTTCTTATTGATCTTATCGATGAAATAACTTACTATGATTCACTAATATCAATTGAAAAAGATTTTAAAACCTGACCAAGGCATCCGGTGCTAAAAAATATTATTTGAATTTGATCATTTTTAAAAATTTGACATCACTGTCGCACCTATGTAATTAAGGGTATTCCATAGAAGTTTTTTTCTATTCTGGTGAAATCGGAAGTCGGCCATTTTGTTCTTATATTTGTGTGAATCCGAAATTGTGTCTCAAATTTCAACCTCATCGGTTGATAAGTGAAGGAGCTATGGGCATGGCTCTAGTTCCATTGTCACCCGGTGTACTGTTGAAATACATCCCATGAATTCATTTGTTTCATCAATAAAACAATAAAACCTGTAATTATATTGATTCATTCTATGTGTAGGAACAATGTACAAACGTAGTTTCAGTGTGATATGAATTATTGATTATGCGATTATGTATTTAAAGCAAAGTATGCCACAAAGGGGCCTTTTTGGGACCCGAGCCCTGCGCGGCCGCTTATAGGATAAACCGGCCCTGTACAAGTTGGAATGATTGAAGAAAATCGGTTTGGTATGTCTGCGCCTTTGTTGTGTATTCTGTCATAACTATCTGATGGCGAATCATGTTCATAAAAAAAATAGATTCGATATGAAATGGTCATGTAGCCTTGATGGCAATGAAATTGATTCATGATTCAATGGTTTAACTTGTGTTGGGGATTCACTGATCTCTATGAGATAGGTGGAAGCCACTAATAAATGTTGAAAGAAATAATTTGAGTTCATGTTCACGTAAAGATGATTTTCATGATAGGTGAACCTAAAAATTTTGTGAAATGTGTGATCTAGAGTAACAGATGTATAATCATTCAATTTTTTTTATAGGAAATAAAATAGAAGTGGCTGCAGTTTTATTAATAGTTCCAAAATAATGGTTCATAATTAATATCACTACCCTTGACTATTATTAACTACCAACTGATATTTGAAAATCATGTAAGACATTAAAAATAGTTTAATTTCAATTGTTATCTAAACTCATATACTGAGTTCTAGTAGTGATGCATAGGACCTGATGACTAGAAAAAATCTTGATCCAAACTTTTGGGAAAAGTATCTTTCTCGCAGTCGTGTGCGAAAAGATATAACTTTCCGCACTTGGTAGGATGATAACAAATGGTATCATCTTTGTTTATATTCGAGGTGACTAATGTATTGTGTAGATCAAGTGCATGCTTCGCCTGTAACTAAAATGTTGTGAGTATCTGTAAGAAGATGAGGTTTGCATAGATTTTCTAATGTTAGCTCACACAGAATAATTGAATTTCGAACCAATATGGTAACATTTCCGAATACCATAGAACAATTGAATGAAGCCTCAATGCGTTAGTATACGAGTGCTGGTTAATGAATAATGTCATTATAATTTGATCAGAAAGAACGGTAATTTCCAAAGTTCAACAAGTAGCACTTGCAATAGTGTCTTCCTTGAGGAACATTGCACAAATAAATGTAATTCAATGTGCGTAAGGGGAGGTAGTCATTTTCCGTCAAACTTTTGCATCATACTTGCCACTTCATGGAAATGTTTGGAGAAAAGCGTATTTCGACTTCATTACTATTGGTTTCATTTACCCAATTGATGCTTTCCGCCATGCACACGAATCAAATTGTATTCCAATTCATACATCCATCACACTACTGAATATATTTCTGATGGTCGGAATCTTGCATAGGTAACAAATAGACGATGATTTGGGACCCATTGGCTCAGAATGGTATTCAATACAAGAAAAAAAGCTAAGAAAATTAGTGTTTCCTTGTTTTCTCAAAAAGTCAATTAATCAGTCCATTGAATGGTTCGGTAATACTTTCGAATAGTGTATTGATAAGAATATGATACCAACATATCATCAATCAAGAAAAACAAAAATTGTAAAATTTGATTTTATGAATTACCCAGGTCTTCGGAGAAAACCCCTCAGAAGAAGAACTTGTGCGAGCAATGAAGATCACAGCTTACAAACAAGTGTATTCTGATCCACTTCAGCTCAGTGGCAGGTGGTGGGGATCGAACCGGGCCGCATGGGTGGGAAGCAAACGCTTTAACACCACGATCGGGCGTTTTCACACTGACCGATCCGACAACGACACGACACCAGCACCGATGCCGGTGGGCGCGAATTTGCATATAAGTTAATGGGCGTTTTCACATTAACCGACACCGGCACCGACACGATTTCAGTCAGACACCGACACGACAACAGCAGGTGCTTTTCACATTGGGACGGCATGCCGGCAGGGAATCGGCTGTCGGCTAAACGACAGCATTGTTTTGTGGGTGTAACGCTATTTTCACACACACCGACTTTAGTCGGGTCGACAAAAAGTCGGGCAAATGATACTCTTTTCACAAACACCGATTTACAACCGACATTGGTCGTCCGATAGCAGTGTCTAGAGAACCGTGTGTACTGAACATGGATTAGGGAATAACAAATCGTAAAAAAATTGTTATTATGTGGTTGTTGCACCGTCGTCGTCGACGGCTAAATAGAAAGAGAATAGGGTGCATCCCGTAAATCAAAAAAGGGAACAAGAAGGTGCTTTCTATACTTTATTCGTGGAAATTCGGAAAGATGAATTGACATTTTTCAATTATTTCCGAATGTCCACAGCAAGTTTTGATGCACTGCATGGTCGTTCAAAAGATTCCTTTCAGCTTCGGGATACTAAAATGAGACACTGTATCCAACCTATACAGATGTCTATCTCAAACTGCACCATTTTAAAGACTCGTAATGCCAGTACACTCTCCTCTTTGAACAATCGGACGACCAAAGTCGGAACGTCTGAAAGTTATCATTAGACGCTGTTATTCACTACGCATCGATGATCGGCCGACTGTCGGGTTTATAGTGAGGACTCCGACCTGTACCCGACTGTCGACCGACTGTAGTGTTGCGGTCGGGACGTGTGAATGTTTCTATTTATTTCAGTAGTTTACTATTTACCCGACTTAAAGTCGTCCGACAGAAGTCGGTGTGTGTGAAAATAGCGTGAAAATAAGTGAAGCAGTTACTACAACTTCATAAAAATCGGGCCGACATGAGTGGCGGGCTTGCGCTTACCGACAAGTCGGTGCCTGCATCGACACAATACTGATTTGCCGATTGGTGTGAAAGCAATACATTCACTTATATGCAAATTCGCGCCCACCGCCATCGGTGCCGGTGTCGTGTCGTTGTCGGATCGGTCAGTGTGAAAACGCCCAATGTAATGCTTTCATATCGTTTTCGATATAAAAATTTTATTTCAATATTTTGCTTCAACAAAGTTATTTTTCGATTCACTTTCATTTCTTTAAAGTTATATCTAGTTCGATTCTCTAGTTTATCGTTATTGAACTTTGTTGGTTCTATACTTTTAATTCATAGACTGTTTCAGTTCTACATTTTATCGTTTATATTGCTTAGGTATAGGTATGTAATCCAAAATCTAGCCAAAATTGTTCACTAGCTCTCCTATTGAAAGTACGAGTGGTATAAATCATTTATAGATAACGTACACATACCTAATCTTTTAGATAAGTTCATTCAACAGTGAAATTTTCCACGAAGTGCAATGCATAGTGAACTCAAATAGTAACAAGTATTGAATCGAATAAGCCGTGAAAATTATATGTTATCCTTTAATCAAGGGGTTTTCAGATACTTTGTGCTAAGTAAATATGTTCAACAATGGTGAGATCGAGTAAGTTGTTCGACGAAATTTTTCATATAGTTCAGGTCGGTAATAGCTTGTCATGCTTCAAAAGCATTTCAAACATGAACGATGTAATACAGATGTCGTTCGATAGCGGAATCATGCAATAACGGCAATGGTGCATACAAGATATTATACTTCACTCCTACGATACGAATATGGTATAATATTTCACTAACTAATAATAACGTTAATTTTTTACTCAAAATTTCTGAAACTATTAATGGTATTACAATCATGTAAGAAGCAATCGTTGCAAAGATTGGAAGTTACCCATTGCTGATCTATTGTGTCTCGGTTGTCACTAATTTAGTCTCGCCAACAAGTTCAAATCGGTGTTCTTTTCTGATAAAGCTCGTGAAAATATGAGCGATAATTCATTGGATCCGGATTGACGTGTAGAAAAATAGGTTCCAATGATTTTACATTTCATAAAAAATTGCAATATTTATTAACAAATTGGGATGAATAAAAAAGGATACCTTTTTAGTTTTTTGCTAATAATTCAAGAACTATTAATAATCAAGAAATTTCAATAAAAGATTCTCGAATGGGAGGACATTTCATATAAAAGTATATACAGGGTGTCAATTTGAAAACTTCTCACCCTTAATATCTTCCTTCCAGTAAATAATATGAGGAATCGAAAATAACACTTTTGAGGAATATTTGTAGCACTCGTGGTTCAACCCCCTAGGAGGGGTAGATGTTACCCTCATAATATCAAATGTAAAGGGTGATCAAGTGGTACATCATTTTGATTGGCGTTCAATTCTTTTTCCAATGATGCCCTGACTTTTTATTTCTTGATGAGCAGTTTCCGAAAACTTGCGTTCTAAACTTACACATGTAATTAGAATGTTCCTGTTCTGAGATGCATTATTGTATTGATTTCTTTTAATAAAAATGGTTAGAAGAGTAGGTGGCACCCTTCCAACCCTTGAATGACAGGAATAAATTTATTACGCGTGGGATGTTTTATTTGTTAGTTATTTTCCTTTTACAAAATAAAATTTTATTTGCGAGGATGAACTTGCAAACATAAAAACTATACTTATGCTTATCCCATAAACTGGTCGAAATGTCGTTTATTTTGCTCTAAACAGTAATAAAGTCTGTTTTCGAACTCCCCTCTAACAATACGGAAAACTTCACTAGTAATTGACTGGAATGCTGCTGTAAATCGTCTTTTAAGGTCTTCTTTATCAGAAGGTTGTGTTTGATAAATAACGGATTCAAGATGTCCCCAAAGAAAGAAATCTATTGTAGTTAAATCCAGTGATCTCGGAGGCCATTTAACTGATTCCCTTCTGCCAATCCATCTGACCGGAAATCTCTCGTTCAATAAGAAAATAATGAGGAAGTTTATACCTTCTACATCAATTTGAGTTTCTAGCTCTTGAGTTATAAGAGGTATCGATAGTCTCTTCAAGTATTTCAAGGTACAGATTGCCAGTCAAGTTTTCTCCCAGAAATAATGGACCAATAATGGCATTTCCAAGAATACCAGCCCAAACATTACCTTTTTGTGGGTGTTGTGTATGCTCTTCCGAAAAATATATGGGTTTTCGTCACTCCAATAGCGACAATTTTGTCTATTAACATTGCCATTCAGAAAAAATTAACACTCATCACTAAAACAGATGTTTAACAGAAGATTAGGGATGGTATTGACTCGATGAGACATGGTTTCACCAAACGCTATTCTTCTTTCATAATCATCCTTGTGGAGCTCTTGAAGAATCTGCATTTTATATAAATGAAATTTATGTATTTTCAATGCTTTTCTCACAGTCTCGCGTGACATTCCCGTATATTCTAATACTGATCGTAAGAAGCTCGTGGGCTCTGCAGCAAATGTTCCCAATTCAATTTGAGCTTCTTCATTTAGTACTTACTCTGGAGTTATTTCTTTTTTTATTTGTCACTGAACCAGTTTCGTAAAACTTATTCACCAAATCAAGCACATACCGGTGACTTACATTACAATTTGGATGTCTTTCGTTAAAAAGACATGCCGCCCTTCGTGCACACTTTCCACCTCCTCCATAAATTACAATCATTTCAATTCTTTCTTGAAGAATGTAAATCATGTTTACACTTTTATACACTTATCAAAGTAATCACAAAAACAGCCAAACAAGTAAAACCGTATTCACAATACTACTACATCGTTCAAATTTGCTGAACAATTTTTTGCCTGAAAACAGAAACTTTTTACAGCAGAAGTTGCAGAAAAAGATTGCTATCTGTAAAATTTCTGCGATGAGAATTAAAAATTCAGCATTTAAGAAACACAACTTTACTACCATCTACGTTTTTGGAACCAATGGCTAAAGTTATCCCTAATAAAGGGTTGGAACGGTAAAACCTAATATTTTAACCAGTTCTCAAATTGACACCCTGTATACATTGATATTAAAAAAGTACACGACAAATGTAAAAATTCTTTATTTGTGATTTTTCAAGAAAAAAATTGTTTGTCATCAACTTAGGCTTGTCTTGCAACTTACTTAGCCCCTATCAACTATATTGAGTGATTTTCAGGTTCTTGAAAAAACGCATCAAATTTAGTAAAATCTCAGAAATTATATTATGTACTTATAGGTAGGTAGCATTTGGAAGAAATATATGTTTGGAGCTCATTGAACAATAATAAGTTGAAGCGAACCCTAGAAATGACGTCTTAAAACAGTTGTATCAAATTATTCGACCGTGAGCACCGGGCTTTAAGAGTTAACTACCCGACTGTGAGCAGGATTTTGAAAACATTCAGAAGTACAAGCATTTTCGGAAATAAGTTCAAAAAACCTCATAACCCTTGGATAAATGATGACGAGCATTAACTGCCGGTAATGCAAACTGATTTCGAGAATCCAAGAACTCCTCTTCGAGAAATCGGCCAATGATATCTCTATTATTGTCCAGAATAATTCTCATAGCAAATAAGTTTCGAGCTTTCAAACCTAAAGTCATTCATAAGCTGCAAAACGAGATTTTGATAATCGGCTGTATTTCAGTTTTTGGGTGCAGGGACGAATAGAAGAAGATATATCATTGTATGTACATTTCACAGACGAAATCACATCAATTGGAATTGTTATAGTTATCAGAATTGTCGGTGGTGAGAATCCCCATTTTGCCCTAGAGGAAAGTGACCAATACTCAATCAAAACACTGTCTGGTGTGGTATATTCAACAACCAACTCATTGGTACAGTATTATTAAGAGAAAAACTAAATTCTGAGAGGTTCCTGCTTCTACTTCGAACTTATCTGCTTGATTGATTGGACAGTATTTCAACAAACCTGCGCAAAAGAAAGTTTATTTAAAATTTAAGGTTCATAAACACAGACTTTTCAGAGATCAAGAACACCTTGAAAATACGAAAAGAGAATATGCTGCCCAAGTTTCACCAGTTATGTTGAGGAATTTTTCAATGAGAATATATGGTCGAACCATCCTGTGCATTGAAAATAACGAAAGACACGTTGAGATTTAATTCAATTCATTATTAATCACTTGTTGTTCAATTCATTTTTAAATTTTAGGTCATGTGTTTTTTTTTGATGAATTTATTGAAAAATTTATTCCAAATGTTTATTTTCCGAAAAATATAACTCTCGAGATGTTGCTAATTTTGAAAAACGAGTTTTTTCAAATAACTGAAAATCACTTTGTATATCTGATAGGCGCTAAGTTTGAATGTCACTGTATATATACCAGTGGGACAGTTAAATATATCTGAAACCAATAGGAATTTTCAAAATTATTTTTCATACGAGGGGCGCAAGAAAGGCTTACAAAATCGATATTTCAACATATCTGAAATCTCATTCATTTAGGCTAATGTTAGTTTTTTATTTTTGAAAATTCGACAAGGCAATGCCAGTTTTTCATCAAATGCAGACATTTTTGAAGACAAACCCATTATGCATACTACGAAGAATTTATGAAATCATTCAAGGCTATTTGTAGTCGGTATCATATTCCATCATATGGAATTTCATCTTCGAAAGTTACAGGGTTATAAAAGTTATAAAAATGATATGAATTTCACGAAATTCAAACTTTCTTCACATCAATTTTTCAAATAATGCACTCTACAATGTGCATGATTTTATATCCCATTGGTGGTTTGATTGCTTATGGTCAATAGTTGTGAAAGAGTGATGTGGATTCCATTAAGAACAAATACAAATAAAAAAAATGCACTAAACTATTTATGGTCATGATGGTAGAGCGCTTGCCTCTCAATCACTGGGGCGTGGGTTCGATTCCCAGCATGGTTACTGCTCTCGTGCATGGCATCACACGTTAAAAGGTAAGGGTTTCTCTAGCGTCTTTCCTAGCTCGCATAATTCTCTGACTTCTGAGGGTTGCTGTAAAGGTGCAGTTGGTTTACGGAAATAACAATTTCAACAATTCAACAAAATTACTCAACCACTAACCTTGACGAATAACTAGGCACGATAATATCAATATAAATGTTCGAATTGCCTTCCGTTTGCTGCAAGGCACATTTAAAAATTTTTCATTATATGATTTTTTGTAACGTTCTCCAACAGTTGCGGTGTTATACTTTGACAATCCTTCAAAATTCCATTTTGCAAATCCTCCAAATTCAATGGTTGAGTGGTATACACTTCTAATTTCAGATACCCCTACACAAAAAAAGGGTAAAGTCTGGCAAACGAGCCGGCCTTTTCATTAGTCCGTTACTTCCGAGCAATCTTTGCGGAAAAAAGTTCAAATAGTCTGTCACGATCCCAGTATTATGAGGCGGCGCTCCAAGGGGAACTTCATTAAGATGATTATTGAACTCATTTTGAGGAAAATTAAGGTAAGGGAGAGTGGAGGAATTTTGCGCACCTAAGTGGAACTTGATTCCGTCGTCAAGTCGGTAACTCTAGGAAAACGTTAGAGGTGTTGAAGAGAAATTTGAATATTTTACATTCAACTCGTATAATTGAATTCTATGTAATATTCCACATATTCTTAAAAAAAACGTAAGTGCAAATATGCCATTGCGCACCATTGTCCAACCCTTGGGGCAATGGTGCGCATAGAGTGGGAAATTACGCGCGCCTGTTGGGAAATACTTTTATATTTATTTGAAAGAAGGTATTAGAGATGTTAATTGAATTTCAATTTCAACTAAGCCTCCACCAATTCTGTGAGAATTTCTTTTCGACCTATAGTCGCGAACTTTTATTTTGATCCTTGATTCCTGAATATTGAATTTTATTCCAATTTCCCTGACTTTCCTTTCATCATTCCTTACCTAAATCATTCAGTGCAAGCAGTAGCGAATCATCAGAATATTAACTCTTTGCAATATTCTGAATCTGAAGATGAAGAAGATGCTTGTATCTAATTTTTTCAATTTTGGACAATAAAATTACTTTATCTTCAGAAACACAATTATTTATGCACTATTGTATTTTTATTGAATGAGCAAATGTCATTTCATTAAAATTACTTCAATTGTCCAAAATCGTGAAGGATACACAAGCTTGAAGGAAATTTTGGTTATCAATTTGTTTCATGGGAGTGATTACCTGTAGAGGAATATACTACTCAAATGTTGAATTTGGAGCAATTGCAGAAGGTGGTTATTGAAGTTTAACAATGCAACTGTTGCAAAAATTACCTGTCTATCAGTAAACTGAAGGCAGTCTGAACATTTATACTGAAATTATCAGAGGTGGTTTTAGACATCTACTGGATATTATCGTGCCTAGTTATTCGTAAAGAATGTGATTTCTCATTGGGGCTGTTATGTAGTAAATTACACTAGAAGACGTAGTTTGATGATTTTTTTTTAATTTGCATTTGTTGATAATGTAATTCACATCACTCTTTCACAACTATTGACCATAAGCAATCAAACCACCAATGAGATATAAAATGATGCATATTCTAGGGTGCACTATTTGAATCATTTCATTTTTCTGACAGCCCTGTAAAAGTATTCCATATGATGGAATATGATACTACTAACAGCTTTGAATGATTTCATAAATTTTTCGTATTATTCAAAAATGTCTGCATTCAATGTAAAACTGGTATAACAGCGCCTTGTCGGATTTTCAAAAATAAAAAACTAATAATTAGTCTAAATGAATGAGAATTCAGATACGTTGAAATACAGGCCGTTTCTTTTATCATGTGGTAACATTGCTATATTCTAAACCGTAATAGATACAGAAACGATTAAATTTAAAAAAATGTAACTATTGTGGTGAGCAGTACATTGGTCAGAGAAAATCTACGGGGACTCTCGCCCTTCCCGACTTATACAGGAAAAACTAAAAAGCTGTTTTCGGTTTTTTACGAATAGAATGGTTATTTCAGAAAATATAAAAAAATAAAAGAATAAAGTTATATTGTATTCAAAATGTACTAGAATTACGTAATGATAAATTTTTAATTAAACGTTTCATGTCAACACGGCCACCATCAACTATTTTTTTCAAATACGGACCTGTCTATTTCATCACAAATATTGATAGTACATTTTGAATACAATAAAACTTTCCTTTTTCATTTTTTTATATTTTCTGAAATAACCATTCTATTCGTAAAAAACGAAAACAGCATTTTCATTTTTTCCTGTATAAGTTGGAAGGGCGAGAATCCCCGTAAATTTTCTATGACCAATTCACTGCTCACCACAATAGTTACCTTTTTTTCCATTTAATCGTCTTTGTATCTATTACGGTTTAGAATATAGCAATGTTACCACATGATAAAAGAAACGGCCTGTATATGGAGTGTTCTATCAGAAAAACATTATTTTTGATTTTGTGAGCCTTTCTTGCGCCCCTTGTATAAAAAATTGTCATTCCTGAAGTTATCTCTTATAATGCGATATGATGTGTAATTACAATCTATTGAAAATTCCGATTGGTTCGAGAGACATTCAAGTGTCCTACTGTTCTAGGGGCATACTGTATATAAATGAAGTAACTTGTGACAGCTATCTATCCTTAATTATAATTATTTGAAGTTAAAAAACAATCTTCTCTCAAATGTATTTTTCTGTATTGTTTATAATCGTTATTTTTATATTTCCATTGTTTAAATAAATAGTTGATAAATAATTTTTTCTCAAAAAATCATAATTGTCACTTGTCAAGAGGATATATAAAAATTCTTTTATCAATAATTTCATTGTTTATTTAGTTAACAATTTGTTATAAACAAATTCTGACCAATATTTATGAGTTTTTCTGAAACTAATAAAAATAAAAATATGCAAATACAGTATTGAACCTTGAAGCGATATGGATATGATGGATAAGGTAATTTGGCAGATACTTTATCACTAAACAAAATCGTCTTGCGCTAAAGTATCATATTACGAAACTCATATCAGTAAAGTAATATTTGACATTGCATATTGGCAGTAGGTAAAATATAAAACAAGAAGTGTTTCTCTATGAGAATAACTGTAGATGTATAGTAGTTCATGACAAAAAATAGTTCATTACAATATCAGAACAATGATGGATAATTACCAAAATACAGGGTGTTCAGGTGAAATATTCGAACAGGACGTACTTATACAAAATAGGTCTTTTATCAAAAATCATTCATATAAAATAATGAAAAATAGATTATACAGTGTTGACCATATAGATTATGAGAAATTTTTATTGTAAACACCCCTATAGAATCTGAAGCTATCAACCGATTTTTTTTAAAATGATGAGGAGATCTGATTTGGTACTAAATTCAAAATGTTTATTGAGAGATTGGGAAAAATCATAGAGCGATGCAGCATGGGGTTTTTAATTTCAGTGGCGAGTCCTGCAGGACTTGATTCTGCATACTCAGAGGAGTAAAACATGTGACAAATGAAGAATTTTTTCCATCACAGGATAATGACAATGATAACAATGACATTGAATATAGTTTATTGCCAGAAGACAAAGCATCACTTACGCATAATAATAAAAAATTCCAAAACTGAAAAGGTATGACGGTGTAAATATCAGTCAAAACACAAAAATAAAAACATGGAAATTTAAAAATAATAGAAATACTTGACGATATAATATGGAAAACTCTTTATTTTTCGTTTGGGACCATCCCATGATTACTTCACATGAATTTTAAGATTGTTGTTTCAACTATCATCTATTGCCGAGGTTCCACAAAGTGCTATTTTCTCTTTTGCTCGTTACTGATGTGAGCAGTCATCTCGATGCTCCCGAGGTGTGCTTCCCGTATTGCTGCCACTGCCGGGCATTCCGTGAGGATGTGGGTATCTGACTCCTCATCCTCCAGGCACCACCTGCATTCGGTATCATCTGTGATATCTAAAATGTTGAGGTGCTTGTTAAGATGGCAGTGCTCCGTCAGGAGCCCTGCCACTATTCTGATTTCCTTTCTGCTCAGTGTGAGCAGAGTCTTGTTCCTCCTAGTTGAAGGGCCTTCGATGCGGAGTTTCGATTGCCTCATGTCCGGTGCATCTTTCCATGCATCTTGGAATTTTATTTCCAGGATTTCCTTCATGGAACGCTTTCCATTTATTTCCGGCACCCAAAATGGAAACGTACTCTGACCTCCGCCCTTTTAGCGATAATTATCCTTGAACAATCTGAACTAAACAATATTATCATTATTATTATTTGTTCCAGATACACTTATGAGCAAATATCAGAAATTAAAGATTTCCTGGCCGAAAAATGTAACATTAGACCTAGGGTTGGAATTATATGTGGATCAGGTTTGGGTAAGTTCACAAAAATCCTTTAGATCTCTGGCAAGTACAAATATTCAAAAGCTGCTTGTTACAGATCACTAGTAGTATTCATATTTTTTTTGATACCAAACAGTTCCTAATTTTTAATGCAGTATTTCAAGAAATAGGCATCCTGTGTCCGAGCGGTCTAGGTCTCTCGCGCTCGATGAATTGGAAGAACAAAAAATGTTTTCGTCAATATTCTTCCATTTGGTTTTATTTCAAATGTTGCGTCTTGGAAATGTATTGAACAAATACTAGCAAACGTTGGAACAGCTTATTCAATTAAACACTTCAAATTTTTCAACCAAACGGCTTTTTCTTCGACATCAATTGTACCCTTAAATTGAACATTTGTTAGAGATCTTAGCAACTGTATTTTTTAAAAGTTGTATCATCTAAAGACATAATGAAGTGGTAAATGTTTCACCTGAAAAAATCTTCGAATACGGTTGGGAAAATATGGATGGATACCCAATAATGGAATCTGAGATTCGTGTTTGTACACAAAGATAATTTGCGAACCTAATAAGTTGTCACCATTAGTATCTGTCCTTATTATACTTCCACTAAATGACTCAAATTAGTCCAAAAGAACAATTTCAACAATAATCGCACAATGACATCATGACAAAATATGCCAAAATTTTAGTTTGAGGAAAATATTTAACAGCATTGCCATATGACCAGAGACAAAACAAACTCTATATTTGGAGGCGCGTGCGATTATTTTTTTTGGTAGTTTGGATTTTGAAACATGTAATACAGATTTACAAGTGAACTCATGTCTATGATAAAGACAAATTACCACCGCGACGTGACAACGTCCAACTCAGTGGCACAACTACAGAATATGACCATTTATGACTTCAGTTCAGGATGTGAACAACTAGGTCCAGTTATTCAATTTATATACCTCCATATGTGACATGGATTTTCAACTGAATGGATGATACATTCCAAGGAGGATGGATAATCAACAGTAGTAGTTCAGTAATCAGCCTGCCATATCAATTCTATAGAGTTGTCAATTTGGACTTGGAGGATTCCGAAATATCGTAATTATTCAAAATCATTCTGAAATAAACTTATGTATGTTCTCCAATATTTGATTCATTTATCGTTCACATAATTAACAATGAAAAAATACTGGATAGTTTTCCAACCGGCATCGGCAGTCCAATAATGAAACATTTTTGCACAATTTTATAATAAATTTGAGGAGTTCTAGGGATTGAAGGTTGTTCTCGACCTGGATTTGATTTAATCTTGGTGATAAAAACCCATAATGTATTCCCAAATTTTTCAATTTTCATTGGGTCACAGCAAGGCATTAAAAAATGATTTCGAATATTATCGTGTATTTTTTGATGCCAGAAGAAAATCCGGATATTAGCAAACGTAACGATAAATAAGAGAGAAACGTTGACACCCTGTATATTTTAATGATCCAAGAGAGTTTTTGGGTATTCTTAAGATATTTTGTTCTGAAATAGTTATTTATTTATTCGTTTTCGGTCATGGACCTAATCTCTCAACGTAAAAGAAGGGGATATAACGATGCATAAATTTGCAAACCAGCTAACTCCATTGATAAAACGTGGAGTTAGCGGGTTTGCAAATTAAGGCATCGACAAGTAAAATGCCGCTATTTACATTTACTTAATACCTTAGATCCGACGAAACCCGACCAATCCCAAACTTGTTGCCAACATTACATAAACAAAATATACCAGACATTTAGTGTTCAACAATGGAATTCCTAGGATTCGTTTACATTTCGAAAAAAATTTACTTTTTTGAAGAAATAATAGTTTTATCCACTAAAAAGTGCTGAAACCAAGTAAATATAGGCGTGTGTGGTGTTTTCATTTAAAGAAAAACAAATTTTGTGTATTAGCACTAACAGAAATTAAATTTGTCAAATGTTGAAGTTTCACAACAAAATGGGACATCTTCGAAAATAGGCGTGACCGCCAAAAATTTCATTTGGATTGTTCAGGAGACAAAACTATACGTAAATTGCAAAAAAAGATTTTGAAATTCGAATGTTCACTCAAAAATATCATACAACTAGTGTTGAAATGAATCTACGTACCCAATTTTATCTTTGAGAAAACTCGACTTTTCCTGCACATCAACGTTTGGTGTTTCATTTTGTATTATCTCGGTTGGTGTTTCATTTGGTATGTTCTCTGTTGGTCTTTCCTTTGGTATGCTTTCTGTCAAATCTGTCTGAGGTATTTTTGTTGTTTCTGATGTGGGTTTACAGCTACAGGACATATTTATTTCTACGGCCCTTGAGGAATTATTTCACTGAGAATTTTGAAATTGGTGAGAATGTCAAATTGACACGAAAACTAGTTTGAATGATTATCGTTAAATGAATCTTATTACAGCCAGGGTATGCAACTTGATAAAAGTCGATAACGAATCGTAATGATGTCGAAAATGGGATAGTGAAAAAAAGTGTACAATAGTTAGAAACTATTAAAAAGTACACCTAGAAAAGCTTAACTTCTAATGAATGACTCTGGTGAGAACAGTTACGGTATAGGTAAATAAAAGTTAAACCTAAATATTATTATTATTATTAGAAAATATGGAGATGAAAACGAAAATAAGGAACTACACATTGACAAAGTAAATTATATGTAAGAAATAACTGGTATTCATGATATCAATAATCGATGACCAAGTTATGAAATTGATTTTACGCAGACAAAAACTTTTTTAAGGAATAATATAAGATGATGACAGTAGGGGCTAAAAAATAGGACATGAACAAATTACAGAGGAGGAATGTAAGGGTTTAATGGTCTCAAAATATTACCGCATGGGTATTGAATATACTACTTTGGAATGAAAAAAGAGAATGATGTTGGAGGAAGTCTAGCAGTGCTGGCTGGACGAGAAAAGACAAAAATGTATCAAATAAAAAGTTGATAACTGACAATAATAATAATCGTGAAATGATATTCTATTCGGACGGAATAACAAGCAAACTGATAAAACAAATACATAAGTATCTATTGAAACCACTTGCATATTTGATAAAATTGTGCTACAAAAAAGGTAGTATACCTTTCCAGTGGAAAGTTAGCAGAGTAACACCTGTATTTAAATCTGGAGACCAAAAAGTTATGAGCAATTACCGACCAATTTCTGTTATCAATAATTTTGCTAAACTATTTGAACAATCTGTCAAAAATCGAATAATTGACTTCTTTAATAAGCATCAAATAATAACAGAACAACAATTCGGGTTCATAAACAAATCAAATACTAAAAATGCCGTGCTAGATTTCGTGAAACAAACAACGGGGGCCTTGGACAGGTCCTCCAAATGTCTAGCAGTATTCATGGACTTGACGAAGGCCTTCGATACCGTATCACATGAAACCCTGCTCAAAAAATTATGTAATTATGGTATTAGAGGACATGTATTAGAACTAATGCAGAATTATTTAAAAGAACGAACGCAAATTGTTAAAATTGGTAACGAGCACAGTGCAACATTACAAATCAATGTAGGCATACCTCAAGGAACAGTACTTGTCCCGATCCTTTTCCTTGTTTACATAAACGCAATAACGAAGATCAATAAATTTGAGGGTCACATAGTGTGTTATGCCGATGATACGGCCATGATTTTCACTGGTGAAAGTTGGGATGAAGTATACAAAACTTCTGAAACTAATTTGAGAAAAACTCTATGCTGGCTGACTAACAATCTATTGAGTCTAAATATAAAAAAACAAAATTTATGACCTTTTCACTCAATTCAGATGACCAGCCGCATATTGATAAACTTAAATTGCATAAAATGACATGCACAAAAAGACTAAACTGTGAATGCCCGGTCATAGAAAAAACAGAATCCATTAAATATCTGGGTTTTTTTATCGACCAACACATGAGATGGGATACGCAAGTATCATATGTGATGCAAAGGATGAGACTACTAATGCGGAAATTTTATACCCTAAGAGACATTCTTCAAAAAAAACTTATTTTTAATATATCAGTCTTTAGCTGAATCCATAATAAGATATTGCATAATAGCATGGGGTGGGACTTTCAATAACCACATTAATAGTCTACAAATAGCACAGAACTCTATCTTAAAAATAATTTTAAAGAAAAAAAGACGCTATTCAACAGATCATCTATATCAAGAGACTGAATTACTCAATGTAAGATCACTATATAGTTATCAGTGTCTAATATGGATGTTCTCGAATTATAACAACTATGTAACTCATACAACAGCAAGAACTAGAGCAGTTGAGAATTTGAATATTAAAATACCCCTCTGCAAGAAAAGCCATACACAAAGATTCGTGTTCTATTATGGTCCGAAATTGTACAACCTACTCCCAATAGAACTAAAATCAATTACAAAAATTAATAAATTTAAAGATGTCCTCAAGCGATATATTACCGAAAATTCAAAAAAAATTTACATATATTGAAAAAAAATTAATAACAGCTTCTATACCATCTATATCTTCTTTTATACGAGCATATAGGTACACAACTTTTACAAATATACCCGTTTTTGTTTTTTTCCTCCATGAGTTTTATATTTCTAAATAGGTAAATTGGATTATTATAGTCTAGTATAATAATGTTATTTCCATAAAATGCATATTCAAACCCTTGTCTGAATGAGTAATATAACACAATACAGGCATCTCAATGCCTAGGTGAAAATTACTCATTCAAAAATAATACCTGAATTATAAAAAACTGAATGATAAAATATTGAGAAATATTGACAAAATAAACTTTAAACTTTGATTCACAAGTAAAATAAAAAACAGACAATGACAAATACAAACAATAGAGGATATACTTATGCCAAACAAACGATACATCAAAATAAACAAAGGAAAATTTTGATAATAATAATAATATTTTTTTTCCTTAATATTGGAAATACTGATTAAAACCACCTTTGTCATCTGTTAGATTCAAGGGATTGGCTGGGGATTGGTTATATTAATTTGACATTTGTCATTGCTGACACATGGCACATGCCAGTGTATCAAAATACAGTATTTCAAATATAAAAAACCAAAATTCATTACCAATCTGACTGCAAAAAAACGATCACCGATAGCCTGTGGAATATTGTCAATTCATAAGATTAGACCAATAAGTCAGACACAGGCTTTGAGAATGAGTTATTTGGTTTTTCTTTATTGAAATTTCGACAGTTTTCTTTAAAACGATTATTTGGTGAAGTAAGTAATAAACGGGTTTTGTAAGTTTTCACAATGGTAAATCTCAATTTAATCGAGAGAATCGAGATTGTGCGAATCAGGATAGAAATTGGGAACGCTCCAGTGGTTTCAATGTGGCCCCTCATAAAAAGCCCATCTTTCGATTTGAAAAATCGACCGCTTCTAGGAGGTTTCAAAGTGATATCGTAGCGTGGGCTGAGTTTCCATCTAGTTTCTGAAAAATCTAGAAATGGGCCTTATTGATTGCTGTTTTCACTATTAACGTGCCAGCATCCTGTTTCCTGCTGAACAATGAAATCCGATTTTGCTAAATTTCTCTTTGAGCATTGAAATAAGGCGACTCTGGTAGATTTTGAAGAGAAAATTACGGTTATTAATAAATAAATTCACACTGACTAAAATTTTGGGCGAAAAGGTAGTATTTACGTGATTTCAAACAATATAGCTCTCAAGTATTTCATTTTGACAACTAATTCATTTCACAAAAAGGAGGTTGTGAGAAATTCACTCATCTGCAGCTTACAGAACGAATTCGTTCATCAAGTACTATCTAAAAGGATACTTAATTTCGGACGTCATCTTCCAATATGGTGAAGACGACGTTGCTCATAATATCTGGTATTTTGATTACGTTGGTGAGACTAAAGGACCTCTCACCTTAAGGGTAGACAAAAATAAACGCTTTACCTACTTAATAGGGAGAAACGTCAAAGTCCGACATAGCTGAGCATGCATGAGTGAAATATTTTCATATCCAGTGGAAAAATGCAAACGTGCTAGATAATAATAATAATAATAGATCCCCTGCTCTACATGGTCCGCGACTATGCATATTTCTTCAAGGCAGCAGCCGATGAACTTGAACTCGTACTCGACTCTGATGAACGAGGTTATTATGTCACCGGATACACGAAATAATTGTTCTGAAAAGCTTGGTCACATATATCTGAAGGATAATCATACGCATGCATGAAAAGCTAAATCTTATATCTGAACATATAACAATCAGATTTTTTTGTAATCAGAATAGATATGACCATTTTGTATATTTCGTGATTTTTTGATATTTTTGTAATTGACTTATAATTCACAGAATTTACTAATTAGACTATTCTGAATCGATTGGCGTCGGCAGAATTACTCTATCTCTAACCGTTCTCTAGATGAAAGGAGTCCTTCTCCCTCCAAAATTTGTGAGATGGAATTTTCTTCCTTTTATTCCCTTTTTCGGCTGAATCTTTTATCTGGGCAAATAAAAATCATATATCTTCGGAAACAGCATGAACTTTTACGTTTATAGCGCAAATTTCATGTGGATCTAATGATTTTGTATTTTTTTGTGATTTAAAAAAAAATTTACAGCATTTTTCGAAAAAATTTTTTTTGATAGATTTAAAATTCACAGTATTTACTAATTTGACCACTCTGGATCGATTGGAGCCCGCAGAATTTCTCTATCTCTAAGCGCTCTCGAGTTGAAAGGGGTTTTTTCAAAATTTTCTACCTTTTATTTCCTTTTTCGGTTAAATCTTATATCTGAGCATGATGAAATCAATTATATTTTCGGAATCAAGCCCGATTTCATGATGAGCTTAAAGTAGTATTCAATTTTAATATTTGTTAGACTGTGACTACTGAGTTACAATTTGCAGCTGGTCACAGTCTGACAACTATTTAAATAAAATTTATTATAAAATTGCCCCTCATTATGAAATTATACGTAAAAAGTACAAATTTATTGTCGATCTGATGAATTTTTGTGATTTGTCTAATTCACAGTATTTACTACTTCGACCATTCTGAATCGGCTGAATTTTATATCTGAGCAAGAATAAAACATATATTTTCGAAATCAGTATGAACTTTTACGTATATAGTACGGATTTCATGTGGAACTGGCATTTTTTTTGGTAATTTTTCGAGGTTGTTATAATAAAATAAAATAATAATAATAATACCTGATAATATTCATTTTGATTGACTTGAAATTCACAATATTTACTAATTCGACCATTCTGAATCGATTTGCATCAAAATTACCACATTAGGTGCACTTATTCGATTATTGATGATTTATTCATTTCGTGGAAATTAATTTTAGATTAAAGACGTAATAAAAGTCTTAAATTATTCGTTACGACCGGTTCCGGTTGTAACAAATAATGGCGTCAGAGCTGAAACCGTTCGTAAAAAATGATCCAAGACTCACTGGAAATTAGGTAAACATTGCAGTTTTCTTCATTCTTCAATACCACATGACAGCCTCCATTAAACTCTCATGAACTCGAAACGGGCATGCTGCACTGCAAAATGATCGGAGAACTGACTGAAACGTCATGTTTAAAAAAAATCAATCCTAATATTGGGAGTCCGAGACACAAATAATCAATTTACATCACTATCTGAATGTTTCGGAATATTATCAAAAATATTCAACGGATAGTTCATAAAATATTATTTTACCAATAAATCCAAAAAAGATTCAGATATAAAAAATCACCTGGAAAGTGAATTTATGAGAAGGTTGACTATTTTCCATATTCCTTAGAAAGAAAGTGGATTAATTATGTTTTGTGTTTAGTTATATTACTGATAAAGGATGTTTCTTTAAATATATAAATAATCAATTTGAAAACCTCGTTAACGATACTATATCAGTATTTGTGTAATATATCGCAATCCGCTGGGGTCTTGATAAATATAACTTCGGATAAACTAACAAATAACATCAATCACCACTCTCAATAAATACTTTTGTTTCAGGGTCAATGGGTGAAGCAGTAAAACACGCTGTAAAAATCGACTATCCAGATATTCCAAACTTTCCAGTTTGCACCGTTGTAGGACACAAAGGGTCGCTGATATTTGGGTACGTTTCCAACGTTCCTGTGGTGTGTATGCAAGGAAGATTCCATTATTATGAGGGATACTCGCTGTCAAAATGCGTAATGCCTGTGAGGCTGATGAAACTCCTTGGGGTAACTCACTTGATGGTGTCAAACGCTGCTGGAGGCCTGAACCCCTCCTTAAAAGTCGGTGATATCATGCTCATTAAAGACCACCTGAATGTGATGAGTTTTGCTGGAAACAACCCACTAATTGGCCCGAATGACACAAGATTTGGGCCGAGATTCCTTCCAATTACTAATGCTTACAACCGCGATATACTTAAAGGAGTCAAAGAAATCGTCAATGCCCTAGAAATGCAAAATATCGTAAAAGAGGGAGTGTATACTTGTCTAGGAGGGCCATGTTTTGAAACCGTTGCCGAATTGAGGGCTCTCAGAACAATGGGAGTGGATGCAGTGGGAATGTCAACCATTTCCGAAGTGATGGCCGCAAGGCATTGCGGCATTGAATGCTTTGCGTTCAGTTTGATTACGAATATTTGCCCCACAGAGTACGATTGTGATACAGAAGCTACCTCTGAAGATGTTTTGAGTGTTGGGAAATCGAAGGAAAAAGAATTGAAAATATTTTTGGAGAATGTTATAGAATTTATTGGAAAAAAATATATCAAATAATACACTAAAGGACGGGACACAAAACGCTATAAAAGTGGTTTGCAGCAAATTTCGATAATTTTTTGATGTCTTGTTTGTTGCTGAAAGTTATTTTCATAGAGTTTTGTGCCCTGTCCAATATTTTAACTGTTGAGTCAATTGCCATTCGCAATCGCAATTTTTTGAACATAGAACAAATTTAATTTCGTTTAACAAATCTAATTTTGAACATTCCTGATGACTATCGACTATGCGGAAAATTACCTAATGCTTTTCTCAAATGGTATTAGGTCGAGAGAGTCCATTAGAAAGTATTTTTGCTAGGACATTTGAAGTACGACAAAATGAAATTAGGCAAATGAATTCCAAGGAGAATAACTTTCAAATTTGAACAAATTATAACACATTCTCCAGATACCACAAAAAAATTCTTTCAAAAATGTCAGGTAGGCAACACAAAAAAGAAACCACTACAAATATTCATTAAGTTAATGACCTCGAATTACCGGAACAATGAAGATTCCTGAAATAACAACACCGAAAGCACCTCAGAAGCGAAAAGGAACTATTATAACAGACTGCTTTTGAATTTGAAAAATAAATATTCAATGTTACGGTCTATAATAAAAAACAAGCGGTTCAGAAGTGATAACACTTTGGATTACTCCATCGCGAAAAATAATGATGAAATAAGTACATAACATCTATAATGTAGACAATTCTTTCGACTCATATTTTATCAATTCTGTGAGAGAATTAACTTCTTCAGTGAAAGTAAATTACACAAGTCTCTCGACTCTCTCAAAAAATATCAGTCCATTTTGTTAGCTCCTTATACGACTAGAGAAATGCATAATTTGAGTAGTATTTTCTGGTATATAAAAAGACTAGCTGTATTCGATGCATTGCCTTGGTCCTTTCAATGGTCCTCATTAAAACGTAATATACCGGGTGTCCGCTGAAGGTGGCTCGGCCCTAAAACTTTTTTGTTATTGAAGATATATAGATACGCAATTTATGTTTTACTAAATAATAATGCCGAGCACACTACTAAACTGTTTATTTTCCAACTTCACTAAAAACATACAACTACTTCACTGACTAATTAAACACTTATATCTATACAACAATAAAACTAGCTAAATATTCCAAACACTTACATACTTCTTCAAAATTGTTTATCACTTCTTCATAAATTCTTCTTAATCTTCTTAATCCAACTTCATAAAAACTTCATCCTCCCAGTCAAATGTCTCGCGTTTATATAGGTACTCGAGTGTAACCAGTATATTCGCGACGTTTCGGGTTATCCCGAATATTCATTACCGGCAGTGATCTGCCTTTTTCTCGGAAACCATATCGACGATACGCGTGCAAGTCTATCCAGCGTCGTAGCTAGGGGATTTTTATCAATCTCGTAACATTATCCCCGTCTCAATTTTGATCGTCCCGATCAAACAATGTGTCGTTGTCTCCATTATAACGTTTGAGTCTCTCTAGCTGAACGACCTTCATTTTCGCTCTCGGACTGCGTTGAATTCTATAGACCACGTCGTTTATTCTTTTCACTATCGTATATGGTCCTTCCCGAGATGGTGTTAATTTGGGAGAAAATCCTTTCTTACGACCTTCTTTGAATCCACCAGTATTGGCCTTGAGATCGTATCGAGCCTTCATTCTGTCACTAGTTATCTTCAATCTTTTTCTTGCAAATTCGTGGATCCCATTCAAGCTATCTCGCATTTCGTCTGCATAATCCTGTACCTCTTTTTCTTCAGAACTTGGTGATCCGAACACCAAGTCACAGGGCAACCGAAGTTCTCTCCCGAAGATGATGCTGGCTGGAGTGAGCTTTATGGAATCGTGCACAGAGGCCCTGTAAGCCATCAAGAATAGTGGAAGATGTCGATCCCAGGTCTTTTGGTGCTCCTCTACTACTTTGGAAAGATGTTCTTCCATAGTCCTGTTAATAGGGATGACCCTGGGGGCTCCATTATTGCTAGCCAGCATGCGCCCCGATATGCTGGCTTAGTTTAGTTTTCCTGCTGCCCACTTGAGGACTCGCTGGATGACCTTGTCCTCATAGGTGATTGCGAACGTGGTGGCATTCTTACTCTGCAGTCCTTTATTAGATGGCCCAATTTTCCACATCTATAGCACGCCCTGTTCTTCTGAGTGCTCAATCCGCTCTTCAAAGATTTGATCTCATCCAGAACCTTATCGAATAAACTAGTAACTGCGCCTGAATGTTGTTCGGGTTCTTCTATTGCTACTGCTCGTACTTTCGGCCTTGAGGTGTTGAAGGCCGACTCCACTTCTAGAGAACGTACTAAGGCATCGCTACTCCTCTTAAAGTGTGTTAGTTGCAGAGTTTTTTGGACTTCGGTGTCTCTCAGTCCATCTATAAAGAACTGCATCGCTAACTGTTTCTTGAAATCTCCCGGTGCTTCTGGGTATGCCAGTTGAATTAGGCGTCTCACATCCGATTCAAATTTCTGCAGACTCTCACCTGATTTCTGAGTGCGCGTTTTCATTTGAGCCCGATACAGTTGTTCTCGATGTTGATCGACATACCGCAACTCTAATGCAGTAATCAGGTCTTTATATTTATTTTGCTGTTCGATAGGAATTGTCTGTAACACACCCAAAGCTGGCCCTCTCAAAGCTACTATAAGGGCCGTAGCTTTTTATTCTTCGCCCCATCCATTAGCCACTGCTGCAGCTTCAAATTGTCGGCGGTACATTGACCAAGACGACTGTCCATCAAATGTCGGTGGTTTTACGGAAATTCCTGATGCGGCAACCCTGTTTCGACGATCTTGCTTCTTGAGGAGTGCTATCTGATTTTCTAGTCCTTTCATCTCCTCTAGCATTGCATCAAATTTCTTATTAACCTCATCGTCGATTTTCTTGACGTCTTCCTTTAGTTCTTCTTTCAGTTCCTCCATTTGTACTTCGGTTTTCTGTAATGCATGTTGGAAGAACTTGTCTTGATGTTCTAGAACCTTCTGGAAGTCTGTTTTCCTTTGTTTTCCTATTCGTTCCAATTCATTCTCTTGTTAATCGAGTGTCTCTTCTCGATCTTTCTTTTCATCCAACCGTCTCATTTCCTCTTCCTGTTTTTCCTTTTCCCGTTCTTTCTTTTCATCCAACCGTCTCATTTTCTCTTCTTGTTTTTCAATTTCTCGCTATTTTCTCTGTTCTTCGAGAATTTTCTGGAGTGCCTCTTCTCGTTCTTTCTTTTCCTCCAACCGACGTGTTTCTTTTTTTTGTTTTTCATTTTCTCGTTCTTGTTTTTCCTCCTGGCTCCTTCTTTCCAAATCCGCAAATTGATTTTGGATAAATTTCACAATGTCCTCCATGGTATCGTACGATGTACTCCTTGTATTCACCATAAATAGTTACTCTTTTTCACTAATATCCCGCTTCGGACACCACTGTTACGTTTTACTAAATAATAATGCCGAGCACACTACTAAACTGTTTATTTTCTAACTCCACTAAAAACATACAACTACTTCACTGACTAATTAAACACTTATATCTATACAACAATAAAACTAGCTAAATATTCCAAAAACTTATATACTTCTTCATAAATTCTTCTTAATCCAACTTCTCTTCATAAAAACTTCATTCTCCCAGTCAAATGTCTCACGTTTATATAGGTACTCAAGTGTAACCAGAATCTTCGCAATGCGACGGTTCGGTTATCCCGAATATTCATTACCGGCAGTTATCTGCCTTATTCTCGGAAACCATATCGACGATACGCGTGCAAGTCTATCCAGCGGCGTAGCTAGGGGATTTTTATCAATCTCGTAACAATATGTAAACTGCATTATTTTAAAAGTGACTCGGCTTCATGTTACTTCCGGCTTTACCGGAAGTGATATACACTTTTGGGATACCTGGTACATTCTTCTCCTATTATATCCATTTGACATTCTGATTACAACTATGTATCACTTGTCACATTTTGTTAACCAAATATTTTTTAAAACTATTACCTATTTGGAATTCATTTTATAATCTAAGGGGTTTTAGATACGTTCAAAGGAATTTCAGTCCTTACACTTTGGAAGGCACACAATTTTACTGTTTCTAGTCAAAATGTATGTGCTATGTAAAATTTAATTTTGACATTGGCATAACTGATTTTTCTCGAATGGCAGGATGGTGTTTGTCTCACCAAGTCACTTCTTTTTATGTAATAACCTGTAACTTGTGACATGTGACCCATGAAGCTACAGGGTATACACCAACTGAATTACAATTTGGTAGAACTTCGTGTTCTCCGCTTAAATTTTCATTGAACCTACCATGAACGAACATGGAACCTGTTAAACTATTTTTTGCAAAAGAAAACTTAAACGAAGTAAGAAACGCGCGTTTTAATAATAAAGAATGTAGATCTTTTGAAGTCGATAATTTGGTACTATTGAGAGCAAATCATATTTCTTCTGCTTTAGATCATGAAACAAAAAATGTTTCCTTCAATTTGAAGGCCCGAATATGTAGAGTCAAAAAAAAGTCAGTGTGAAAATCAATCAATTGAATAAAACATTGACAGAAATATTTCGATCTATCAGTTATTGGACAAAGTAGACTGATGATTACTCAGGAATACGTCTCTGAGAAGTCTCATTTCCAAGTTTTGTTACCACTTAGGGCGCCAAGTTATAAAACCCTCATCGAAGAAAGGGGATTTCAACAAAAGTTTAGTTTCAATGTGCTTGTATGTTTAAGGATGATACATTTTCAATATGCATTTATGAGAAAAAGTTGATTTCCGAAAAATATTTAGATATTCTGAGAACAAATGTTAGTGAATTTCTTGACAATTCACCTCCAAACTGATATTTTAATTGATGACATCAGTTGGATGGGGCTCCTGGACATTACACAGGTGAAGTGCGCAGAGTACTCACTAATTTGTTCGAAAATCGGTGGATACAACGTTTGGGACCCCTAGATTTTATCTCTGGGAAAAAATTAGAGAAAAGGTTTATAGAACACTTGTGAATACAAAACAGAAACTGGAAAACAGGGTAAGATGTTCTTTCGGAGAAATCGACCCGTCGGAAATCCGCAGAGCCACGACTGATCATGTAATGACGTCGATCCCCCAATGTTTAGAAGTGAATGGACAGCATTTCAAGCATCTGAGCTACTAAGTTTTGTTTTTTCAGTATCAAATGTGTTATAATTGTGAAGTAAATTATGAAATATTATCTCTTGTGTAGAATGAATTTAATCAATTTAATTTTTCATTCTTCAAACTGTCAACATAATCTTATTTGTTATACACCCAGTATGAAGGAAGGTTCATATTTCATTACATCTTTCTCAAAAAAGGCTCTTATTTGTTATTTGATAGATTTTACACCAACATAGAGTTGAATTTTTATCCTTGCACAGACCTCAAAAATTATAAAATTATTTGTATCTTATAAACGGTAAGACATAAGTATAGGTCATAGTCGATAAAACTTATTCAAACTGGTTAGTTGAATTCAATAATAATGTAATACATATGGTGTTCATTTGAAAAAACTGAATTTCAGTTATTTTCATAAGTCCCTGAAAGGAAGTTACTTCTGAGCCTTCCGTGAATGGCCTTATGCAGCTATGACCCAAATTTCAATATTTTGTAAATTTGCATTGTGAAAAAAATGTTATTTTTCAATGGTCAGGATTTACACAGAAATTTGAAAAAATAATTTTTATCTTGAAAACCGTAACAGATAGGTATAGGGAATTATCTAGGAAAGTTGTAAGGAATTCTACGAGAATTCCAAATATTATATAATATACGGAGTGTTCCATTTGAAATAGCAAAGTGGCTACTACTTTCTGATACAAGTGGCAATACTGTATTCATGAAATTATTTCAGACAGGTAGAGCATGTTTGATTATTTTGCCCACAAATTTTTAAAAGGACATCGAATGAGGAATACCCTGTATAATAATTTCTTCAACAAAATAACTTTTTTTTAATACAGTGAGCTAGCCAGACGCAGAATACCTTTTTCTGGATCTACAAAAAGTAGTATTCCTGTTTCTATACTAATAAAAATAACACTTCTTAATATATCTTCTGACAAACTCGTCCGAAGATGCGTTTTTACAATTCTTGATTTTGAAAGAAAAACGCGTTTTCGAGCATCTTGGGTACAAGCTCCAAAAATAACGTTATTATATATTTCTTCTAGACTTTTGTTGGGAAAATAGTTCACCCCTAATTTCATCCCCTATTTGAGCGGAGCAATCCTTTAGAAAAATGTAAATAGCATAGGGTGGTGAGTGATAACTCATTTGAAAGGAGGTTTGATTCTCTATTCAACCGTGTAAAGGCATTTGAATTTGCTCCATCAATTTATGAGTTATTATTTTCTCAGAATAACGAAAATGAATTTAGCGCACTCATCCTCAGAATTAAAATTCGTCCCAGCATGGTATCGGGTTTGGTACAGACGACAAGTGAGACTTATTTGCCATATGCTTGGATATTAACTGCACATTTTTGTTGGTGTTTTTGCATTGTTTTTAGGATAGATGGTCAAAAATAAATTGATATCAAGGAGAGTGCGAGCCAGTGTTTTCTAGCTGTAAGTTTTGATTGTAATTCATCCCCAAACAATGATTGCACCACGTGAGTTGAACGAGAAACGCGAATCGATTGTTCTTTTTGGTGAGGCAATAATTATGAGACTGTACACATGTTCAATGAATGCTTTCCAGATCGCCCTATTGATAGACATTACTTCAAATAGTTAGTGAAAACATTTTATGAGAATGGCAGTGTGCAAAATAAAAAACATTCTGGACGATTAACAACTGGGAAAGAGAAACAAGTGAACATTATGGGCGAGTTTGTGAATAATCCGTCCTTATCGAGTAGAGCTGTTGCCTTGAATTATAAGGTTTCGAAGATAACTGTATTGAGAGTTCTGAAAAAAAAATCTGACTAGTGCCCTCTATTTGGAAATGCTCGAAACAGTGATAGATCCACTGATAGTGGTTACTGTCGAAAATAATGTAGACGAATATGACATGGAAATTATTTTGCAACAACATGAAGCTTCTTCTCATTTTGAAGTTGCTGTAAGGAATTTTTTGAATACTGTTTATGCAGGACGATGGATCGGGCGCCAAGGATCTGTGGAATGGCCTCCAAGATCCCCAAATCTAACCTATTTTGATTCATTTCTATGATGTAACGTACAATCTTAAGTATACGAAACTCAGTGTCACTGAATTCAGAAGTTGCGAGCGCAGATTACGGAAGTGTGTGTACCAATTACTCGACAAACTTTGCAAAGCGTCAGGGCTTCATTTTTGCCAAGAGGTCAACGGGGAACATTTTGAACATACATTTGAACAATTATTGTTATAACAGATAAGGTAAGTGTTAGTTGTTTTTGTTTTGTTTTGTTATTTTTAACTATTAATAACTCAACAATTGATGAAGCCAGTGGAGCACCCAAGCCCCCCCGAACTCCTCTCATAGTTTGTAAGCGAATTGAAAATAAATAGCATTCTATCGCTATTCTGAAATACACATAATCTTGACCAGAAAAAAATTTACTGGATGAAGCACATTTCAAATTTTTTGCACAGTTGAACGGAATCGAACACATCCTTTCAAATAAGTTATCACTCACCACCCCATGCTATTTAACGTTTTCGAAAGGGTTGCTCCTCCTACTATTCATACAAAAACGTATCAAAAGTCTCGGCGATTTTCCTAACAAGAGTCCAGTAACGAGTAAGGGTAGGGACAGAAAGAAAGCGGGTTACCTCTGTTCGCTGGTTATCTGAGCCGAAAACCGGGGCCGATAGAGGCAGGTTAGCACACAGAAAGAAAACGGAATCGACTTGTTTTCGTAGATTTATTTTACGAAGAAATGATATTACATTCCGTTTTTAAAATTAAAAAGGGCGAATTGCGAATTGCGATGGAAACCATGGACGTATAGATGAATAATGGACCCAGTTATTTACATATCCAAGTGAAGTCGCTGAAAGGCACCATCCTAAGGTCCTGCTGTTGAGTTGGGCGTTGTCACATCGAGTCTGTGATAATTCTTCATCAACCATCAACACTAGCTTAAACTCAATTGCCAGCGAATTTCAGTCAGTAACTGAACATTCCGATCCGTTTATGAAATTAAACTCGGCATTATACATTCCAGAATCAAAACTAGTGAAATTAATTTAAAAAATCGGTGCGAACTTCCAAAAAATTCTGTACTGTCCGTTGAAATGCTGCACGTGCGGCAACGCTGTTGAAGTACGCTTTGTTTTTCATCATTTTTTGGTTGTTTACAAATTTCACCACTTTATGTTGACATTGTCAGTCATATACGGTATTTGTGAAAATATTGGTGTTTTGTTGCGTCTGGATTAAAATAGTGAAAGAAAAATAGATAGAGACAAATAATGGTGCTTTACTGTTGGGTTTGCAAGCAATCCAATTGTTCTAACAACCAGAATTTCAGCTTTGATAAGTAAGTACATAGATTGTTCACAAATATTAGATGGACGTTCATATTCTTCATTGGCGTCATAGTGGGTATCAAATTTCTATACATACAAAAGGAAATGGCACTGAAATATTGTTACTTTATATGAAGGAAGGCACATATGGGTATTTTAGGAACACATCAGATCGTATCTAACAAGTTTTGCTGAAATTTTCATAATCATATATGAAATTCCACATACAGTTCGATTATTGTATCGTTACCCATGCGTCATCAATTTATGATCGAAGAAATCACACACGCTCTATCGAATATCTCTTTCTAACAACCGCTATGAGCGAATCAAAATTCGTTAACATTTGTCTACTAAGCTAAGAATTATGGTATTGATATGATGACGCCCGGGTAAAGATAAAATAGTCGAACTGTATTTTTGTCATTATCAATACCTATATCGGTTAAATTGCGTACGCCACTGTCGATGGAGGGTAGGTTACAGTATATCGCAGGTCTCCTCCTTCCCCGCAACCCGCGCGCCTACGAACCAAGCGGCTTCAAAACAAACTGTATTGCAAGTATGGGATTACCGAGTCCATTATTAATTTATACGTCCATGACCCATTTTACCTGAAGAGAGACTTGTAATATCCATAAGGTAAGAATTATCAAAAACTACTTGAAAATATATTTGTAGAACCAATTTATTCATTTCCTTAGAAAAAACTATAAAAGGGGTCCACGTAAGTAGGGTAAATATCAATTTATGAATTATGAATGGAATGTTAGGGTATTATAAATCTATGGTGCCGAAGATTAAGGGATTGAGGATGTGTACGATAAATCAGAGGCAGGTGCCGGTGAAATCTGAGGCAGGTGCTGGTGAAATCAGAGGCAGTGAAGTTGGTTGAGGATAGGCAAAAGAATTAACGATATCCTGCATACGATTTCGAAATGTTAATTTCAAATTTGACGGAATTCTACGTACATGGGGAAGCAAACTTTTGAAAAACAGCATATCTTCGTCATCATCGTTTGTTGATTTTTCCCTTTTCGCCTTTATTAGTTCCAATATTTGCTTCTCAATATTTATCATCGCATCATTAAAAGAATCTGTTGATGATAGCTTTCGTTTTAATGCTGCCTTCGAAGTTGTAGGACGTACAACATCCGTATCCTTCGAATTGTTGGTATTCATTCGAAATTCATTTAGACTCTCATTTTCATCTGCTCTTGTTTCATCCATATCATCGATATCCGGAAACTCATGTTGAGAGGTTACGTTTTCACTCGCGTCTTCATGTTGTTGAAGATCTGAACAGTTGCCTTTTGAAGTCCTAGGTTTAACAATATCTTTCAGAAACAACAGTTGATGAAAATATGGCCATTTGGATTCGTAAACAAAGTCTGCAGCATAGCCTGATCGAGGAGGTCTTATTTTACCAAGTTCAACAGAAAATTGATCCCTGACATATTTCCATTTTCGTTTTAGGGAAGACACTAAAAAATACATTTTAATTATAGGATATCCTTGAAAACTATTAGTTATGTAAAATTTCATTATCAACAATTTTAATATATTTTTTTGTCTACTGATTTATCTTCTATTTCAGATATTTGGCTGGACAACTGGATGCTCATTTAAAAGTATTTCATTTTCATTTCGTGTAGGAGCATCGACTGTGAGAGAAATTATGAGAGAGACAGTGGAGATTATATGACAAGAACTACATCCAGAATATATGCCTCAACCAACAGAAAATTAGGTCAAAGCTATATCAGCGGATTTTTATAAATTATGGAATTTTCCAAACGTTATAGGAACAATTCATGGAGAACATATTACAAGCATATTATGGCCTAAAAATTCTGGATCAATGCTTTTTAATTATAAAAAGTTTTTTTCGGTACTTCTTCAGGGAATAGTGGATGCAAACTACCAATTTATAGCTATAGATGTTGGAGGTTATGGAAAGCAAAGTGATGGAGGTACTTTCCAAGCCCCACTTGAAAGTTCCTTATGTATTTTTGGCAGACGACGCATATCCGCTCCTCAACGTTTTACTCAACTCAAACCCTGTAGGGGACAGAATAGTCCAATAGACTAAGAAACTTTCAACTAAGAAATCTGTTTTTGGAATACTCAAAAGTGCCCCCATTGAAAAAAATTGCTACACTTTCGATGAATTTTAATTTTAATTTCGTTTTAAAAAATATTCTGTTATTTACATTTTATCTAATTCCTTGTTGATTCGTTCTTCCTTTTAAGTAAGATACATACATATATGTTTATTTCCCCATGCTGATGTTGGATATCTTGGTACCCTATCCTGTTAATGTGTTTATTTCTGTGCTTTTTACAGATTTTATATTTATTTTTTGTTGACTTGTACTATTTTATGACATACTTATGTTGATTCGTGCTTCCTTTTAATTAAGATACTTATATACATAAATGTTTATTTCTGTTATAATTTTTATTTTTTACGTAATTCCAAGTACCTACTTCTTGATGCTTTCCTTGTTATTGTATTTATAGAAATGATTTCTACTTTATATTTTTTAACAAGAGAAATGAAATTATGTTATTATTATAATATACAAAATAGCGTCTATTGTGCAAAGCCATTCAATACAGCAGATAATATTATAATATTTATCTGTATTTCACATAACATTATTTTACCAAGAGAAGGATTCGAGCGTCATCTGAGTGATGTCGAAATACTAAGAAATAACCATTAAGGCCTTGTTGGAAGATCATCAACAGAGATCTGTTAAAAACTTTTATGATCAATAATTCTTTAGTATATAATTAATTATTTTCTATTGAACGGAAATATCCAATATTAGTACAAATAAAAACTGAAAAACTTACCATCTTGACTTTCCATTTCCGCAGCAATTTTTTTCCAACAGTTTTCCACTACATTCCTGTTACCGTGGGATTTTTCACGTTTGTCCCATACAGGGATATGTTTAAAAACAGCCGAAATTAATGCGTCCGTATCCATCACCGGCTCGCTTATAATTAAATACTCAGAAAGGACAGAAAGAAAGCGGGTTCCGCGTACCGGTTGTCGGCGTTGATCGATGCCTGAATATGGTATGGTAAACGCACAGAGACAAAACAGGCTGAGATGAATCTTGTCGGCGCGTGTAGCAAGCAGCAGGCAGTTCTATCGGAATGAGTATTCAATAGGGGAGTGCCTTCATGGCCGCCAACCTTTAAAAGCAGCGCCGGATTGAGGCAACCGCGCTCCCGAGCAAATCTCGGGAGGCAGGGACGAACCGAAAGGAAATTTTGCCAACTCATTTTCCAATTTTCCAATATTTATTTGGGACAAAAAAAGGAAATTAAGAATTAAACCCTAGACAAATTATGAAAAAACAGCAAAGTCATATTTAATTTAGGTCATGGAAAAAATATGATGAATCATGACGATTTTTTCGTCCAAACAATTTGCTGATTTGGTGACGAGGAGGACAGAGGACGTGTTTGTGTTTCATCTATTTACAATGAACCCTTCCACGGACTATGAGAAAACACTATAATTAGAAAGTATATATGCTAATATCACTTTGGATTTTTTATTTATTATATCTGACCGCCAGTTTTTCTATAATTTGAAAAAAAAGGTTTCGTGACGTCACGTTCATCAAAATTAAACTTGGCAATGTCGTATAAGTTGTACACCATGAAATCTCAAATTATCATTACATCTGGATTGTGTTCTATGATAGTTGTCATTTGATACCAGATGGGTTTGTTCGTCTGTTTCACGGAGATCAATAACAATTGTTTAAATCATTTGCTTTCCTTATGTGATACGAGATAGATGCTAATAGATCAAATCTGTATGCTGGAAACTAACAGACTCTTGAATATTTTATTTTCTGAGGTTGAAGCGGTTTTCAAATTCAAAGTTTTGTTGTTTGTATTGAGTAATTTCTGTATTCCTTATAACCGTGAAAATGTCTTTGTACCCGGTTGTCTGAACACCAGTGAAAATTCAAATAAACTGTATGTATTCTGATGTAATAACAACTTTAGTTCCATAAGAACTGTTATTATAATTTGCGGCATTGCCAACAATAGTTTTTCATCAAAAGGCAGGTTCGTTCAGAAAATTTGAAAGTTACAAATAATATAAAAAATTGCTTTCACGTAAAATTTTTTGATGTGTTGATTCAGTGGCAAAGTTTCAATTATTTCTCGATGGCTTATAATCAGCCAGTAGCTATATTTTATGTGAGAGTGATATTTCCTATTTCGGAACGTGAATTATGGATTATGGTGGGGGATGTTTCCGATGAACGTGACGTCATTGGCACACTTTGAGATGTGATATTTTTCTTAAATAAATAAAGTAGAGTAGCACTCGTTGATAAATAAACATTTTAGACTATTAACAATCGATTGAAACGAGTCCTGTAATTACATTTTTGTAAATCTGTGGAAAGTCGTCTATTGTAGATAGTGACTCATCGTACATTTTTAGGTTTTTACGAGATTTGAAAGTGCGGAGGGAATGTACAAAAGTGGCAAAGTAAAACTTGATTTGAAGCCAAAGTACCTAGCTTATTTCTGTTCTATTTTTTGACCTGCTTCGTATGAATTATGAACCGTACAACCGATGAGTCACTATCTACAATCTAGGAACTAGACTATAGTTTGCTGTTGAAAATTCTAAGTTTGAAGTTGAAAATTCCTAGAGAAGTTTGATGACAATTCATTTATTTTTTTAAATTTTATTTATTCATTCATTGCATAACATTTTATAATAATAATAATAGTAGTTGAATAGGAATATAGATTAAATGAGTAGATATATGATTACATGGGTTATGAAACCTGTGTGTAATCATATGATTTTTCAATATAAATAAATAATTTAAATATAAAGTCCAAATTTTTTCGATGACACGAATTTTGTTTCAGTTTGAATCTTTTCCAAACTCAATTTGCCAACTTGTCTAACATTGGGTGGGGTTAACCCCCCCCCAGCCCCCCCCCCATAGGCCCGTCCCTGTCGGGAGGCTGCAGAGTGCGGGGCCGGTTTTGGCCGAAGAAGACCCAAATCTCATAGACTCATTAGGATTGAGTGAAATTCAAAGATAAATGTTGACCAATAACCACAGACGAATTCGTGCCAAAACAAAAGGATCAATTGTAACAATGAAACATGGCACGTAACTTCTTGACATCATGTTTGGTTGGAAAAAAAATTCAATAAAAATAATTTGGATTTTTCTCTGAAAGTAGAAAAGCTAACGAAAAACGGCTTAGATGGAATCACAAAGTAGTCCTGTAATAGAATATTTTCAGTAGGCTAGGTTAGGTTCGGTGAGGTTAATGTTTCATATTTGAAGCAAATCTGTCTCTTTGAGCTCTGGAAAAGGTGTGAATAGTCCTAAAATTGCGATGAGGAATATCTGCCATTGTAGACAAGAGGTGAGAATATTCATGAATAATTTGAGAATAATGAGGATGGTCGGTCTCGGTGATATTTTACAAAAACCGCCACTAAATCTACATGAGCTATTAAATTCTCTTCAGAACTACTCTTGAAAATTCATCCAAATAAAAACTGTCCTGAACGGTCGATTTCTTTCTAGTGCACATTTTTTGGAAACTGATGAAATAGCAATGCGAGGAATCGAAGCTTTCTGAACTGTTCCTCAGTTTGGATTCCATTGGAGAATATGATCCGACACGAGGGTCAGGGCTATGGAATTTTTTATTGCCATACTTGAACTTCTTAGAACTTGAAGCCCTGATTCTGTACATCTGTCGACATTTTTCATGTAGTTACTTTGACGTCCGCCAGTTCATCAAGATTTATGTATGAGAATCTCCTTGCTGGAGTGAAAAGACACCAATTCCTCCCTTTTATGACATCCTACAAACATACGCATTTTTCAAGATTCAATCAACCATTTAAATCTTCAGAAAAGCAACTCAAAAAAATTAAAAATTATTATTAATAAAAAAATACTGAAAACGTATTTCTTCATATGATTGTCCTAGGATGAAAGAATTTCCATGATTTGTGTACGTACTCTCAATTCTGTACAGATTCCAATATCCTGAAAACAGATTTGTTGGCATATGCGTGTCCATGCAGGGTTTTTGAAGCACGGGTTGTAAACGCTCTGTACACATATTTCATTTGGTTCCGTAATAATTTTATCAATGCTGAAGTAATGCTATTTAAGTTTTTCAAATAATTCCGACGTATTTTTCATATTAGGGCAGATTCAGATACATGTGTGCCCATTCTGCACGAGATGAAAGATACAGTGAAAAAATACATCGAGATTATTTGAAAAACTCAAATAGCATTACTCCAGCATTGACATATCTTCTTTCGTTTCGGATAATCAGGGGTTTCGGAAAATCGCGTGTTGCGACAAAATTATTTATCATTTGAAAATAATGAGGTTTTGGACGGTCTCTGATTTTTTTGATTTTTTTTTTTTGAACACAATTTGGAGTTGTTTTGTATTATCAATAACAGAAATGTGAAGTGCGAACCTCCAGTTTGAAATATACTTTATTTTCCATGCAGAATGTGAACCTATAAGCGATTATTTTAAACATTTACTGGAAAACATTTCGGAATTGAAAATGAGGCAGGATTAAACCCAGTAATTTTTTGACGTGTGTAAGTGAGACCTGTCTCACTACTCTTAAATCATTGCATAGTGTCTAAAGAGGATAGTGGTTCCTGCTTGGGTGCACTTATTCCGGATTAACGGAAATATCTTTGATTTTTTACAACCTCCGTAAGAAAACCAGTAGGATTATGTGACGTGGTAAAAACAATCATTTATGTACTCAGATACCCACATGTTATATTTGCATGGAAAAGTAGAAGTTTTCACGATCAAAATGCACTTTTATTTTTCATTCTTTGATAATTTTTAGCAGTTATGACATATTTAACGTTCGGTACCGCCGGAACTTGCAGCGGCGGGTAAACACGAGCCTGAAATTTGATGTCGGCGTTCATTTACGTTTTCTGACAAAACGGGCGCATTTTATAGGGAATTACTAAGGATCATTCTTGTAGGGAATTGAATGATCTTCAACCCTATTCAAAATTATTTTTTATATACCTAATTATTTCAAAGATGACAACAAAAAAAAAATTATTAAAAAAAAAATCGGGTTCCATCCCCGGATTTTTGGTAATGTTACAACCGATCCTCGTCTCAAAACTTAGTGGACTGGACTAATGTCTGACTTCTAGTATTGTAGTCTGAATCTTGCACTCAGTTTTTTCTCCCAATGAGCGTTTTCATTCTTTAAGCCTCGGAGCACAGGAAGATTAGTAATGTGAGGGCAATTGATGATTGTCAGGCGATGATCCAAAGATAGTTTCACAAATGTGACAATCATAGTCAATGATTCACGTCAAGGGGTATATTCAAGGTGGAAGAGTAGTGCGCCAGGGTTCATTTGTTGGAGTTCTATGATAGCTAGAAAGATGATTGAAAAACGAAAGTAAACTAGACAACATTACAGCTTTCCGAATACACAGGGAGAACTGCAAAAATCTAACGGAATGCTATGAATATAATTATACTTTTGCAAGCATCTCAGTGACCTCTACCCACCAATCTAATATTATTGATTCCTACATTTGGTGATTTTTTAAAATAATTTGAACTGAATGCCGAAAATATCACTAGCGATCCATTCTCCATTCAAACCGTTCAATTCTACAGGGTAGTTTAAAGGACCCTGCACGGTTCTTATGGGAAAAGTCGAACTGGCTGAAAATTTGGTATAATGTAGTTTGTGATGTCCTGATCAAATGTCTCTATGAGCACAACAAGATCTAATGGACAGTATTCGAGATACAAGGCGTTAAACATACGGAAGCAGGATTTGTTATTCAACATATAATAGTAATAATGATACTCCCTCATAAACACTCGTTGAGTGTACCCAAAGGCCTGTTCGGGTAGAGGACGGCTATTATTATTATTATTAGCCGTGGCGCCCCGGGGCGACTTACAAAGATATATAAACAAAAAATCAAAACTGAAAAAAAAGCATTTCACCAGGCAAGCATCGAAAGTATGGACAATAACGTAGATAAACAGAAACTTGTATGGAAACTTGTAAGAGAGAAAACAGGTAGAGAAAAAAATTACCCTGAAATAAAACTTAAAATTGGTAACGATACTATTGATGACGAACAAATGATTGCAAATAGATTTTCTGAGCACTTCTCAATAACTGCTAAACTTGCAATTGAGCAACGCTTTAGCAATAATGACTATGAGTCATGTACGAAGTGCAACGTTGCTTTCAATAACTCTTTCTATTTCATACCGGTTGACGATCAAGAAATCATTCAAATAATAAAAGATCTTAAAAATACAAATTCTGTTGGAGTTGATTGCATTCCAACAAAATTGATCAAAAGTGTAGCTTACCAAATTGCTGAACCTGTAAAAAATTTGATAAATTTATCTGTCGAATCCGGTGAATTCCCTGAAGACTTAAAAGTGGGGATGGTCACGCCAATCTATAAAGAAGATGACCCCCTCTCCATGGATAACTATAGGCAAATAACCGTACCCTGTATTATCAGTAAAATAATTGAAAGGGCTGTGAATAAATGATTGATATCTTATCTTGACAAATATAAGATTATCAAAGATTCACAAAACGGATTTTATCCTGGCAGATCAACAGAAACAGCCATTTGCAATTTTGTTGAATATATCTACAAGCATCTCGACCAAAAAAAGCTCGTAGGCGCGCTATTTTTCGACCTTACAAAAGCCTTCGATTGTCTAGATCTAGACCACACAGAAACCAAATTATGGTCATTGGGCATTCGTGGAAATATATTGAAATGGCTCATGTCATTCTTGCGGAACAGGAAAATAATTGTGAAACTCAAAGGAACCCAATCAGAAATAAATAGCGTAAATCTAGGCGTCCCACAGGGATCCATTCTGGGTCCTCTGATATTCTTGATGTTCATCAATGATCTACCTGATTATGTGGATACTGATTGTTTAGTGATGTATGCCGATGATGTAACTATAGCATTTTGTAGTGAAAACCAATGTCAACTTGATAATAAAATCACTGAACTAAATAATAGTTTCAGTAAATGGTGTTCTACTAACAGATTAATAGTCAATCACAAAAAAACCGTATTGATGCAATATTCCATCAAACCGAATAATATAGCACCTGAAGTTCATATTCACAATGCTATAGTAATGGGATCAGATGTAACAAAATTCTTAGGCACATTTTTAGACTCAAACCTGTCATTCAAAAACTGCATCGAACATATCAGTAAAAAGGTAAACAGTGGATTCTATGCCATTCTACAAATGAGAAATATGTTTGATAAACATCAGCTAATCAATATATACTACGCCCTCATATATCACCACATAACCTATAACATAGTAGTTTGGGGCAATGCGGTCTCATCACAAAGATTACTGATATCAAAGAAAATAATACGTTTAATATTTGGAATAAAACGTACAGACTCCTGCAAACCTTATTTTATTGAAAACAATCTTCTCACTGTTCCATGTATATATATCATGCGATCAATACTTTCAATAAAAACAAAACGTTCCGACTTTTTGACAAATAATGATAACCACTCCTACAATACTAGACATGATAACCTTCTACAGATACCATACCATAGAACAACTTTTTTCGAAAACGCCCCTTCATATGCAGCAATCCGACTCTACAATAAGTTACCCGAGGAAATTTCACTTGAAAATAATTATAATATATTCAAAAACAAATTGAGAAAACATCTAGTAAATAAATGTTACTATAAAGTGAACGAATTTTTACAAGAATCACAATGATGCATTGATTCACTAGTGACCTATCAATGGATGATATCCACTATGTATTTTAATTATATGTTGGTGAAATATTTTTTTAAGTATATTTTTATTATATGTTGCTGAAATATTTTTTAAGTATATTTTTTAAAGTGTTTTATATATATACAATGTTAACAATTTTATACTGACTCTTCCAATATCATGTAACAATGATCTTACTGGAATAAAAGAATTATTATTATTATTATTACTGATGTGTTTGGTGGTGTGTATTTATAGAAATATTCATCATTTAAGAATCTATGGAGCCCATTGGCTGCATTCTGTTGAATTTATTCCAAAGAACCAATCAGCATTAATATATTCTTTTATACATTTTATTCAGTCTCTGAGAACTAGATTTGTTTTAGGTTATGAATAACGAACGCCTGGGTAAATAAGGAATAAGGGACAAACAGACAGAGACAAAACTGCAATATTACTGTTTTTTATCACAGAATAGTATCAGTTTAATATCCTACAAAACGACTGCAAAATTCAGAAAATCAGTGTTAACAGTAAAATGTCAAATTATACGCTAGAAAAGATTTTTTCATGATATCTTAAACTTGAGACCTTCGTGAATCGATTTTTTTTTAAGTATGCTGGAAATGGCAAACTGTATATAATGGTTGTCGCGTTGAAAAAAAAGGCAGTTGTGTTTCATATCTTTCAAAGGTTGGCTGCCATGAAGACACTTCCCCATCATAGGCGAGCCGGTGATAGATACGGAAGCATCAATTTCAGCAGTTTTCAAACAAATCCCTGTATGGTAAACGTAAGAAAGCCCGCAGTAACAGAAATATAGCGGAAAACTGAATCTAGATTCATTCGCATACACCTATCTGGATATTCTCCAAATTGTGTTCTAAATTGATTAATAGGATGATTACCTCTTTCCGGGCTTTTTTAAAAACATTTCTTCGTCAGATGAAGATGACATTTTTGCACTACTTTCAACCTTCAACTAAGTATAATAAATCTACGAAAACAGGAGTCGAATCCGATTATCCCGCGCTTTCTTTTTATGTCCTAACCTGCCTATATCGGCGCCGGTAACCAGCGAGCAGGTAACCCGCTTTCTTTCTGTCTCTACCCTAAGATAAGGGGGGGATAATATTTACGATGCTCAATGTATGTTGAAATGTGTATTATATTCAAATTTCAACTGAAAAAATTAATCATATTCAACTTAAAGCATTATTGTTGCTTTCGATACGAAACTATGTTTTTATTTTTTCTAAACTTTGAAAAATGTCTGAAAATCTCTTAAGTTCTATAGAAAGTCAATTCTTCATAATTTCATTCGATACATTTAACAATTTTTCCTGACTGTGAACAAGTCCAGGAGCCCTCGCGAGATTTCTCGATTCTTTGGTAATTGAATATTTGATGAATTTATCAGCAAGGTTTTTTAAACTGTAGAAGTTTTCGTTTTTGGTGTTTTCTTCACAGTTTTCGACTATTCAGAAGGTCTACATAAAATAACTGATCACTATTCCAGACTGCCAGAAGTTAGTCCCTGAACTACATACAGTGCGGCCATTTGTGTGTGCAACATATGAATTTTAATTTTATTGATTACATAACCAAATTACAAATATTGCCGAAAGTTGGTGAATGATCGATAATCATATAAGGTGTCCTTAGAATGGTTGCAAGTCAAACAGCATGCAGAGTAGGACAATAAAAATATAAAAATTATGCAAGAGTAAATAAAGTACCCTTATTTCAGAAAATTCAGCAATACATTATTAGGAAAAGTTGTGACTAAATACCTACTAATAGACGGCATGTATTTTTAAACGTCAATAATGTCCTAAATTTTTTTATTTTTTATATTTACCCTAAACTTTTTTATAAATCAATCACCATCAAACCAATTGCGCATAACCATGTTCAAATTGAAGCATATTTGTGAAATTAACTTATAATACATTTTTTTGGAAACTACAAACCCAAAGTTTGGTTTGATATTAAATGCAACTTTGAAATTTCGCAAATATTATTTTTAACGAAGTAAAACATAAGTAATAATTGATAGGAAATAATTTCGAAAATACCCTTCTCTCCACACATTCCCACAGAGTGGAAAAATGAGGCAAATATCTGACAGAAAAGAACTACTTCCCCATACGGACGTTGAATTACATCTGTCATCCTTTTGTGCAATGTTCCTCAAGGAGGACAAATTGCAAGTGCTGATTGTACTAAAGCCATCGAATAGTATCCTTCAATTTGTTGGAAATGACCACCTGCATACATGATGCATGTTTCGAGGTTATTTCCTCTCATCAGTGCTAGGATATGTCAGACACCAATAATTTACACAGAATTAAATAAAAACACTTGTTTTTAAATATCCACAATATATTACTATTGTAACATATGACGCGTTTCGCTATTCCTATAGCTTTTTCAATCACAACTGGTATTCATATAACCAGTGAAACACAGAACATATAGTGATTTGAAGAACAAATTTTATTAATTACAGACATGTAGATATCGGAAACCCATTCAGGTATTGTCGACATAGATGCATTTCAATATCAAATATCAATTATCAATAAACAGATAGATGAATTACTGTCGGACTAGTTATTGTCAACAAACTGTATTGAAACAAAAGGTATTGAAAAGATTGAGAAGTGAAGAATTGTTTACATCCAGTTGGTCATTAAGTAAATTATTGCCGTGTTTTCTTCTATTAATTTCTAGTGCTTCTAAAAAATTTAAAAACAAGTGTTTTTATTTAATGGACGAGTTCAGCCCACTATTGCCAACTTTGAAAATGGTCAAAAATAGTCTACCACTGGAAACGCATTAATTTTGTATTCTATTTACGCCTTTCGGTTCCCTTACTCATTTTACAATCCTAGGAGTGTCCCCAGTTGAAACTGCAAGTCGTTTGATGAAAAATTGATTTGGTGGTTATGTCAGATGAAATGTTGGCGGCCTGCAGTGTTCTTTAACCCTTTCTATAGTCGACAGTTATGTCTCGTTCTCTCCCATGAATTTGACCATAATGTCATCTCACTTATAGTGTCGACTATAGAAATCTATAGTACACGCGGAATCGCACCCGCAGCCTGATAAATTTTCACATTAGCTTTGTTCTGGTTCTCAAAATTATTAGTCCTGGGACGTCAGGATTATGCGCAGTTGAGAAAAAGTGAGCGAATATGAACCTGAAGAGTACACTTCTCGTCAACTGCGCATGATCCTGACGTCCCAAGACTGATACTTTTCAGAACCAAAGCAAACATACAAAAAGAAGAAGTAGAATAACTTTCCGAGTGTAAAATAAAGTATAAATAAAAGATATAAATTTAATAATCAGTACGCCGAGTACGCGTTGATTAGTTCAAGTTGTTTGTTGTTTAAGTATAAAGGCGAAACCATACCCCTGCAAATTTCGCGATATTTCTGGGAATAAAATGGCTGCCAGACTTGCCGCAACAAAGTTCAAATATTTTAACTTTTTGCGAATTCGCGCAAACCACGGAAAAACAGAATTCATATTGAATTATCATGCATAGAGAAACGAAAAATAAAGATTCCATGCCTTCGCCATATTGATTCATCCTTGAGAGATATCTTTGGTTGTTGAATCTTTTATTTTGATTGCAAAAAGATTTCATTTGCATTTTTAAGATTTCACAATCAATTATGAAAGATTTGTAGTGTTTGTCAAATAACTATTCTATGCTATAAAAGTTCAGCAAGATTATTAGAGGGAGATGGGGATTCCAATAAATATTTTATTTACTTTTGAGGTGACGATGAACTGTTGTCCACAAAGGGGACAAAACTGAAGAGGGTGTCTTCAGATTTGATACCATTGAATTCTGTAAGAAATGCTCTGGCTGTGACTGAGTTATGTATTCTCCATTAATGCCATATTTTGAAAAATCAAACACTAGGAAAGAATCATTTGACCAATATTTTGGTGGTGACTGAACAGAGAGCACATGTACATTTCAAAGTGGATTTGAGTTGAGGAGCAGTAGCACTCAAAAGTATCTAGACCACGATTCTGTAGCATTTTCAAATATTTTTGTTGAAATCAAATTTCGCTTCTGCAATGAGATCTAATGAAATCTTAATGCAGACTACCAAGTATATGTATCTTAAGAACTCCTCAGCATCTTGCTGGGCGTTACTGTTGAAGCGGGGTGTAAAACTTTGGATCTGACTTAAGGACACCGTATTAAACACAATCTGCTGAATCCCCCGACCACAATCCTTGATATTAGTTATACTTTAACTGCATTGTTGTTGAAGATACTTGGCTTCTGGAGATAACAATAATATGATATCAATGTCATTTGCATGCCGAATTGGAAAATATATTCCGTATTATGAATTATATTCGAAACATGTAGATAACGTTATTTGGGAAACATTGCACTTCTTCCTTCCATGTTGAACTGATATTTTAGAAATAGGAAAAAAACAAACAAGTCCTAACCCCATATATCGAAAAATGACATGTTATGATTCATCATTTACCGTAATTTTTTTGCCGCAAGGGTATGAACGTTCATGCGGCGATTTTCTTGCGATTTGCGAATCGCACAAAACCTGCGAATATTCGCGAGGGCATGAACTAGCCTTTATCCTTTTTAACACCTCTTTTCAAAAAAAATAACAAACACAATTTACAACGTCTTTTAACAAAAAGTGAAACCAAATGAACTGTAACTGTATTGTACATCACTACAAACAACAACTTGATCGAACTAATCAACTTGTGTCTGGTACTAGTGGTACTGAACAATAAATTTATATCTTTTATAATTTATTTTACACTTTGAAAGTTATTCTTCTTCTTCTTTTAATGTGAAAATTTATCAGGCTGCCAACATTTCATCTGACATAACCACAAAATTACTTTATATCAATTTTTTATCAAACGACTTGGAATTTGAAACTGGGGATACTCCAAGGATTGTGAAATGAGTAAGGGAACCAACCGAAAAGCGAAAATAGAATACAAAAAAATGCGTTTCCAGTGGTAAACTATTTTAGACCATTTTGAAGGTTGGCAATAGTGGGCTGAACTCGTCCATTCCGTGTAATTATGAATATCCATCAAGTATCGGCCAAATCAATGAACAATAATTTACTCCAAAAAAGAAGCATTGCTCTGAAATTGCCTACTTCGGTCTCCGATGAAGTGAATGGGAAATAAAATCCGTACATTCAAAAGTATGAAGCCGACAAACAAGTCTGGAGACCTATAACTAATATTTATGGTGATATTTCGAACTCCTCAACCCGTACATAATATCAAAAATTCATGAAAATTAACCGATTCCTTTGCGAAATACAGGGTATTCATTAAAAAAAACCGCATTTTCTAAGAAGCTTGAACTATTTGTTTTTACTATTTGTATACTTTAAATTACTATGCCCGTTCTCAACATTAAAGAATGTTTGGTATGAAGGCTGTAACATACATGATGTCATTGATTTCAGGTGGTGATTCCTTGTCATATTTTATGAAAAAAGTTCATATAAACGTGTGTCCTAACTTGCTCCATTTCCGAGTAACGGGGTGCCCAAAGTTTAATAAGAATTTTCTTATACCTGATGTTAGTTTCAAATTCTATGAAAAAACTAAAAAAGAACCCATGAACATTATGTCATAAAATCAAGAATTTCGTACATCCAGTGTCATGGGTAAATAATTTTTCACTTTGAAAATTATTGTTATTCCTCTAATAATGTCATAAGTTATTTCAACCTTGTCGGGTTGGAGATGTAATTAATTCAAAATAAAATAATAGTTATCCCTTAGTTTACTAAATAATCAATATTACTTTGACTCGGTAACGTTTAGAAATGAAAAAAATTCAAAATCCTGAAGAGAAAGCTTTTATACAAATGCACTAAAAATAACAAAAGGACAGGCAGACAGACTTCGTGGATAGAAAATTGGTAATCTTGCACGGCAAGATTTTGAATCGGTTACAGAATGACCTAGATCAAACAATAAAAGAAATTTTTTCCATTTTGTTGCATTTTCATGAAAGATTTCATGAAAGATGTTTTTAATAACTTTTATTAATTGTTAACTTCAATAAAAATATCAAACTTAGAGAAAAACAGTGGCTGACATGATTTTTACCATAAATACCATTGAAGTAACCCTCTGTGACGACACTGGAATTTTAATCCGTAAACTAATTTCATGAAAAGATGTCCCTTGTTACTGCTACCAAACATATCTAGTTTCATCAAAATCAGCGTAAAGACTTGAGTTATTAATAAAAAACCTATTTTATAGCAACACTTTGACACCTCGTTATTCGGAAACGAAGCAAGTTAGGATACACGTTTATAATTTTTTTCATGAAATATGACAAGAAATCACCCCCTGAAATTAATGACATTATTTAAGTTACACCCTGTATATTTGACGAACTCTCTCGTATACCAACTGAAAAACTAGGGGTTGACGTACCCCTATTTTCGAATTTTCCTGTATAAAAAAATATAATCTTACTTAACTTTGATCGAAATTGAGGGAGTGCATTCAGGCTGCATTGACCCTTTAATTCACATCAGAGAACTCACGCTGGTTGGTTTAAAATTACCCGAATTGGATGATTTTTGTTCACCCTGTTGTAGAGGATAAACCAAAAAAGTATAATGGATACGAGATCAAGGTGACATTGTACCATATTTATGGCATGGTATGTCCAGAATGAATAGGCGTTTTGTCAATTATCGGTATTGTTGATGACTGAGTGGAAAGTTTCACTTTTCAACTTTAACACCCTGTATCTTGACAACTAGTCGGCCTATATTTTTGTGTTCATGGACATCTTTGCCAAGGAAGTCAAAATCTACAACATATCAAAAATGCAGGGAATTTAACCGAAAGCCATTTTCCATAAGGATGGTGCGGTGGCCTTTGTGCTGCATAAATCTAACACCGGGCCAGTCCGACACTGAATCACCAGTTCGACCAACACTTACAACTTTGATGTTTACAGTTTTTATTACAAATAATTCCCATCGGAATGAAAGCCACAATCTAGGTATCAACGTATTTATTTTCCTTAAAGTTAGTTATGAACAAAAACATCTCGTGGGCCCTCTACAGTGGTGTGCGGGAAGGTCAATATCAGTGTTTTTGTCGCGAAGAGAATTTCTATTTTAAAATCCGTTGGAATATACATTCAAGCTTCTTCCACTGTCGTTGAGATGTCTCCACATCATTCATATTATTACGTTGTTAAGAAAAACCCCGAGGGACGCCCGTAACCCAGGCAACACAAGGGTTCAGACGCGCCGAATCATCGGTAAAATACGACTCCAACAATCTAAACATCACTACCACCGCACTGATCCGTAACCTAACAGCAGACAGTCGGCCAACCTGCTTCCAAAGCGATGTAATGGCATTTGGGAACGCAGCGACGGTCAGTCTGGCAAATGACTTAAAATTCAAGCCCTCCGCCCACCTGCTTCTAGTCAGCTGATTCGTGTAATCATCGTAGTGCCAGGTGCGATTACGTATTGTTATTGTTGACAACAGGCGGTTGTGACTAGTTTCAATGTGAAGATGAGTGACGAAGTGACTTCTCCCGGCTTTTTCGGACGTTCGGGTATACTAGAAACTCACGTTCGCGGTCAGTGGTACAGAGTTTTCGTTACTCTTGAAGACGATTATCTGAGCATAACCTTAGACGAGTCTTACGAAAATACCACTACCTTGAACGGCACGTTAAACAATAATATCGAAACTCCTAGCGGCTTGAGTGATACTCCGGATGTACCGGACTCGGTGGCTAACCAAAAACGTTCAGTGCGTGTCATTAAATCCGAAAACAATGGACTGGGCATTTCAATTAAAGGTGGCAAAGAGAATAAAATGCCGATTCTCATTAGTAAAATTTTCAAAGGGATGGCTGCTGATCAAACGGAACAACTTTACGTGGGAGACGCAATTTTATCTGTCAACGGGGATGATTTGAGAGAAGCTACACACGACGAGGCTGTCAAATCATTGAAGAGAGCGGGAAAGGTCGTAGAGTTGGAAGGTGAGATAATGATGTTTACACGTGGTGATGACATTTGAATGGATATTTTGAACGAGTTTATCCATGATAAAAAAAACGATCCTACTGAGAAATCTTCACTTTTATTCAACAGTAAATATACAAGATGTTTTTTCATCGGATAAATTCCCTTTTTCGACGAAATGATTTAGCCAATCAGTAATTTTATGAGGAGATCCGACCTGAAGAAATTGCGAGACCGTATTTTGTCTAATGTCAGTATTTCAAGTAGAATTAGTAATGAAATAAATTCGAGTTGGAATTTATCCAATATAAGAAAATTTGTGTTTTTTGGCTAACGACCATAGGTGTATTATAAATGCACTAATTACTTAGTTGAACCGAGTAGGTAGGTATTTGGTGGAGCAGTAAATTAAAACAGAATTGATGTAATGTTTTGTTGTGATTTGTTCAGACGAAACTTCCCCAAGACTTACTCATACTGTACAATTGTAGCTGACATGAAGGAAATTGAAGTGACGGTTGCTTACTATTTGAGAACCAGGCATTTTTATCGCCTTGAAAAATTATGCATTTTTTATCGCTGACACAGTGACGTCATCAATAAATGGGTTCCGTTCTACAGGAGTTAATATATCGACTATACTATATTTGAGGATCAGGCATGTTTATTACCATGAAAAATGATATACCTTTTTCTTCTACAGGAGTTGATTCATCAACTATAGGTACTATATTTGAGGAACATGCATTTTTATCGTGATAAAAAATTATACCCCTTTCTTATCGCTGACATAGTGACAACGTCATCAGTAAATGGGTTCCTTTCTACAGGAGTTGATTTATCGACTATACTATATTTGAGGACCAGCCATTCTGTTTGGCATAAAAAATGATACACCTTTTTTATCGCTGAGAAAATGTCAACGTCATCATTAAATAAAAATATTTCGACAGAAGTTCATTTATTAAATATACTATATTTGAGGACCAGGCATTTTTATCGCCATAGAAAATGATGCACCTTTTTTAATCGCTGATACAGTGACAACGACATCAGTTAATGGGTTCCTTTCTACACGAGTTGATTTATTAACTATACTATACTTGAGGACCAGGCATTTTTATTGCCATGAAAAATTATCCTCTTTTCTTATCGCTGACAAAGTGTCAACGTCATCATTAAATGTAAATCTTTATAAAGGAATTGGTTTATCAAATATACTATATTTAGGACCAGGCATTTTTAACGACATAAAATATTATGCACCTTTTTTATTGCTGACACAGTGACAACGTCATCAGTGAATGGGTTCCCTTCTACAGGAGTTGATTTATTGACTATACTCAACAAACATGGCCTAAAAGAGAATATTGAAGTGACGAACGCTTACTATGTTTGAGGATTTGAGGAACACGCATTTTTATGGCAGGCAGTAACAACGTCATCAGTAAATGGGTTTCTTCCTACAGGAGTTGATCTATCAACTCTAATCAACATAAAGGACAGCTGAAGTGCATTTTTATCGCAACAAAAAATTATACGCATTTTTTATCGCTGACAAAGTAGCAACGTGATTATTAAATGGAATTCTTTCTACAGGAATTGATTTATCAACTATAATTACCAAAGATAGCCTACAAGAGAGAAAATGAAGTAACGTTCGCTTACTATATTTGAGGACCAGCCATTTTTATTGCCATAAAAAATGATGCACCTTTTTTATTACAGACAAGGTGACAACGTCATCATTAAATAGGTTCCCTCCTACAGGAGTTGATTTATTGACTATACTCAACAAATATGGCCTAAAAGAGAATCTTGAAGTGACGAACGCTTACTATGTTTGATGATTTGAGGATCACGCATTTTTATGGCAGGCAGTAACAACGTCATCAGTAAATGGGTTTATTCTACAATCAACTCTAATCAACATAAAGGACAACTGAAGTGCATTTTTATCGCAATAAAAAATGATACGCCTTTTTTTTCGCTGACAAAGTACCAATGTGATTATTAAATGGAATTCTTTCTACAGGAATTGATTTATCAACTATAATTACCAAAGATAGCCTACAAGAGAGAAAATGAAGTAACGTTCGCTTACTATAGGAGTTGATTTATTGACTATACTCAACAAATATGGCCTAAAAGAGAATCTTGAAGTGACGAACGCTTACTATGTTTGAGGATTTGAGGAACACGCATTTTTATGGCAGGCATTAACAACGTCATCAGTAAATGGGTTTCTTCCTACAGAAGTTGATCTATCAACTCTAATCAACATAAAGGACAACTGAAGTGCATTTTTATCGCAATAAAAAATGATACGCCTTTTTTTTCGCTGACAAAGTACCAATGTGATTATTAAATGAAATTCTTTCTACAGGAATTGATTTATCAACTATAATTACCAAAGACAGCCTACAAGAGAGAAAATGAAGTAACGTTTGCTTACTATATTTGAGGACCAGCCATTTTTATTGCCATAAAAAATGATGCCCCATTTTTATTGCAGACAAAGTGACAACCTCATCATTAAATAGGTTCCCTCCTATAGGAGTTGATTTATTGACTATACTCAACAAATATGGCCTAAAAGAGAATCTTGAAGTGACGAACGCTTACTATGTTTGAGGATTTGAGGAACCCGCACTTTTATGGCAGGCAGTGACAACGTCATCAGTAAATGGGTTTCTTTCTACAGGAGTTGATCTATCAACTCTAATCAACATAAAAGACAACTGAAGTGCATTTTTATCGCCATAAAAAATGATACGCCTTTTTTTTCGCTGACAAAGTACCAATGTGATTATTAAATGAAATTCTTTCTACAGGAATTGATTTATCAACTATAATTATCAAAGATAGCCTACAAGAGAGAAAATGAAGTAACGTTCGCTTACTATATTTGAGGACCAGCCATTTTTATTGCCATAGAAAATGATGCATCTTTTTTATTGCAGACAAAGTGACAACGTCATCATTAAATAGGTTCCCTCCTACAGGAGTTGAATATTGAAGTGACGAACGCTTACTATGTTTGAGGATTTGAGGAACCCGCATTTTTATGGCAGGCAGTGACAACGTCATCAGTAAATGGGTTTCTTTCTACAGGAGTTGATCTATCAACTCTAATCAACATAAAAGACAACTGAAGTGCATTTTTATCGCCATAAAAAATTATAAGCTTTTTTTATGGCTGACAAAGTATCAACGTGATTATTAAATGGAATTCTTTCTACAGGAATTGATTTATCAACTATAATTACCAAAGATAGCCTACAAGAGAGAAAATGAAGTAACGTTCGCTTACTATATTTGAGGACCAGCCATTTTTATTGCCATAAAAAATGATGCATCTTTTTTATTGCAGACAAAGTGACAACGTCATCATTAAATAGGTTCCCTCCTATAGGAGTTGATTTATTGACTATACTCAACAAATATGGCCTAAAAGAGAATCTTGAAGTGACGAACGCTTACTATGTTTGAGGATTTGAGGAACACGCATTTTTATGGCAGGCATTAACAACGTCATCAGTAAATGGGTTTCTTCCTACAGAAGTTGATCTATCAACTCTAATCAACATAAAGGACAACTGAAGTGCATTTTTATCGCAATAAAAAATTATGCGCCTTTTTTTTCGCTGACAAAGTACCAATGTGATTATTAAATGGAATTCTTTCTACAGGAATTGATTTATCAACTATAATTACCAAAGATAGCCTACAAGAGAGAAAATGAAGTAACGTTCGCTTACTATATTTGAGGACCAGCCATTTTTATTGCCATAAAAAATGATGCATCTTTTTTATTGTAGACAAAGTGACAACCTCATCATTAAATAGGTTCCCTCTTACAGGAGTTGATTTATTGACTATACTCAACAAATATGGCCTAAAAGAGAATATTGAAGTGACGAACGCTTACTATGTTTGAGGATTTGAGGAACACGCATTTTTATGGCAGGCAGTGACAAGTCATCAGTAAATGGGTTTCTTTCTACAGGAGTTGATCTATCAACTCTAATCAACATAAAAGACAACTGAAGTGCATTTTTATCGCAATAAAAATTGATACGCCTTTTTTTTTGCTGACAAAGCACCAATGTGATTATTGAATGGAATTCTTTCTACAGGAATTGATTTATCAACTATAATTACCAAAGATAGCCTACAAGAGAGAAAATGAAGTAACGTTCGCTTACTATATTTGAGGACCAGCCATTTTTATTGCCATAAAAAATGATGCATCTTTTTTATTGTAGACAAAGTGACAACCTCATCATTAAATAGGTTCCCTCTTACAGGAGTTGATTTATTGACTATACTCAACAAATATGGCCTAAAAGAGAATATTGAAGTGACGAACGCTTACTATGTTTGAGGATTTGAGGAACACGCATTTTTATGGCAGGCAGTAACAACGTCATCAGTAAATGGGTTTCTTCCTACAGGAGTTGATCTACCAACACTAATCAACATAAAGGACAACTGAAGTGCATTTTTATCGCAATAAAAATTGATACGCCTTTTTTTTTGCTGACAAAGCACCAATGTGATTATTGAATGGAATTCTTTCTACAGGAATTGATTTATCAACTATAATTACCAAAGATAGCCTACAAGAGAGAAAATGAAGTAACGTTCGCTTACTATATTTGAGGACCAGCCATTTTTATTGCCATAAAAAACGATGCACCTTTTTTATTGCAGACAAAGTGACAACGTCATCATTAAATAGGTTCCCTCCTACAGGAGTTGAATATTGAAGTGACGAACGCTTACTATGTTTGAGGATTTGAGGAACCCGCATTTTTATGGCAGGCAGTGACAACGTCATCAGTAAATGGGTTTCTTTCTACAGGAGTTGATCTATCAACTCTAATCAACATAAAAGACAACTGAAGTGCATTTTTATCGCCATAAAAAATTATAAGCCTTTTTTATCGCTGACAAAGTACCAACGTGATTATTAAATGGAATTCTTTCTACAGGAATTGATTTTTCAACTATAATTACCAAAGATAGCCTACAAGAGAGAAAATGAAGTACCGTTCGATTACTATATTTGAGGACCAGCCATTTTTATTGACATAAAAAATGATGCACCTTTTTTATTGCAGACAAAGTGACAACGTCATCATTAAATAGGTTCCCTCTTACAGGAGTTGATTTATTGACTATACTCAACAAATATGGCCTAAAAGAGAATATTGAAGTGACGAACGCTTACTATGTTTGAGGATTTGAGGAACACGCATTTTTATGGCAGGCAGTGACAACGTCATCAGTAAATGGGTTTCTTTCTACAGGAGTTGATCTATCAACTCTAATCAACATAAAAGACAACTGAAGTGCATTTTTATCGCCATAAAAAATGATACGCCTTTTTTTTCGCTGACAAAGTACCAATGTGATTATTAAATGAAATTCTTTCTACAGGAATTGATTTTTCAACTATAATTACCAAAGATAGCCTACAAGAGAGAAAATGAAGTACCGTTCGCTTACTATATTTGAGGACCAGCCATTTTTATTGACATAAAAAATTATGCACCTTTTTTATTGCAGACAAAGTGACAACGTCATCATTAAATAGGTTCCCTCTTACAGGAGTTGATTTATTGACTATACTCAACAAATATGGCCTAAAAGAGAATCTTGAAGTGACGAACGCTTACTATGTTTGAGGATTTGAGGAACACGCATTTTTATGGCAGGCAGTAACAACGTCATCAGTAAATGGGTTTCTTCCTACAGGAGTTGATCTACCAACACTAATCAACATAAAGGACAACTGAAGTGCATTTTTATCGCAATAAAAATTGATACGCCTTTTTTTTTGCTGACAAAGCACCAATGTGATTATTGAATGGAATTCTTTCTACAGGAATTGATTCATCAACTATAATTACTAAAGATAGCCTACAAGAGAGAAAATGAAGTAACGTTCGCTTACTATATTTGAGGACCAGCCATTTTTATTGACATAAAAAATGATGCATCTTTTTTATTGCAGACAAAGTGACAACGTCATCATTGAATAGGTTCCCTCCTACAGGAGTTGAATATTGAAGTGACGAACGCTTACTATGTTTGAGGATTTGAGGAACCCGCACTTTTATGGCAGGCAGTGACAAGTCATCAGTAAATGGGTTTCTTTCTACAGGAGTTGATCTATCAACTCTAATCAACATAAAAGACAACTGAAGTGCATTTTTATCGCCAAAAAAAATTATAAGCCTTTTTTATCGCTGACAAAGTACCAACGTGATTATTAAATGGAATTCTTTCTACAGGAATTGATTTATCAACTATAATTACTAAAGATAGCCTACAAGAGAGAAAATGAAGTAACGTTCGCTTACTATATTTAAGGACCAGCCATTTTTATTGCCATAAAAAATGATGCACCTTTTTTATCTCTGACAAAGAGACAACATTATTAAATGGGTTTCTTTCTTTCTACAGGGGTTGATTTATCAACTATACTCAACAAACATAGCCTATTTTCGAGTTTTCGACATACCTAACATTCAAATAGCAAGATTCGGTCCTTCGCTAGATTCAAAACATTTGTTACCCTCGAATAAAATATAAAATTTCAAAATGAAATAAAATGAGAGAAAAACGAAATATATCCGATAAAATAAGTTCTTGTTTAAGTGACACACAGCATTATTTTATGGATTTCTTTTACAGGAAATGTATATTTTTTTGTATTCTACTGGTGGCATTATATACGGGGGGAATTTATTCAGGTAGGTTTGCCTGTGGGGTTTTGCCCAGTGGCTAATTGTCCTGATGCCCCTGATAGTATCCGAGCTATTAGACGATCTAGGACTCTTTGGACTTCTACCGCACTGAAGATAAAGCCGTGATCACACGCCATATTGTATAGTTCAGGAAGTGATTCATGTATACAGCCTGAAGTACGACCACTCATAGAAGTATAGAGCGTGCTCCCCGCACCAAAATGAGTGGAAAACTTAGTAAAATTTGTAAATTTTTACAAAAAAACCTTTTGTATGTGTATGAAAGCGCCGCCCTTGGATGAACAAACGTGGACTGAAGCTGGTGATTTAGGATCGAGTTTTAGCATGAGTCCAAATAAGAAGGTTGCAAAATGAAAGATTTTTGTAGAGAAAAACACAACACAAACAGGAAAGTTGAAGTTAGTGTCAAATGAATTTTCCGTGCACACAAACACAAAGTTCTTTTGAGTACAATTTTCAATCGATCCATACGTATCACTGCCTTTTGAACATGAAAGTTTAAATGTTGGCGTCGAATGAATTTTCCATGTACACAAACACAATGTTATTTTGAGCACAATTTACAATCGTTCCATACGTATCACTGCCTTTTATCAATTGATTAACGAAAATACTTTCTAACCTGAAAGTTCAAGTGAATAATGTTGGTGTCAAATGAATTTTCCGTGTTCACAAACAAAATGTTCTTTTGAGCACAATTTACAATCGATCCATACGTATCACTGTCTCCTGAACAATTGATTAAAGAAAATACGTCGAAATAATGTCTAAAAATGACAGCTCACCTGTACCGTTGTTTTGCGTGGAACCACAGAAATTGAAGATATGTGTTTTCATTCATCACGGATTACTAAATTTTCTCTGGAGTGTTTCCACATGGTAGACTAGTACCCTATTTTATTTTCAGTGAATAATTGGTCAAAGTTCACCCTATATGTGTAGGGTGGATTTGAAAAATTCAAATGGATTCTGAATTTATTTCCAGATTTTCTAAAACTCCAACAAGAAATAGTAAGAAGATAGGTTGCCTATAAACCCAGAATAGGAAGTGCAAAATATGCTGAGATACTTTTTGAAATAATACAGTCTTAGTTGATTACATATAATCCATGAAAACGGTAAAATATAGATCTGAAATAGACTATGATTTAAAACTATCCAACCAACAAAGTTCAGTAACGATTTTATGTAGAATCTGACTAGATAGGAAATAATTTCACAGAAATGGAAAAGAATTGAAAAATAACTTTGTGAAACCAAAAACCAATAACCAATTTTCATCAAAAACGAATTTCCTATCCCAGAATCAGAAATGATCACATCAGACCTTTGAAGAACCAAAATTTGATGAACTGAAAAATCACAAGACGGTATATCTGTAATACCATAAAATGAGAATAAACACAAATGTGAAGACGGATATTTGATCAATCCGTCAAATTACAGAAACAATATCTCATAAAAATTATAAAATATTATAACAGAATATTGTAAGTCTGCTTAATATTCGAAAGTATACCATAAGACCTAATATACCAAAAATCATCAGACGAATAAATGCTAATACCGAAAATTAAATAACCGAAAATTTTCAGAAATTAGTGGTGTTATAGCGTAGCGAAACGCCGGTTGATCTATTCTCTCAGAGATGGCGTAGCGTGCGGTTAATATACTTAAATAAATTCTCAGGTCCCCATTGAATTCCTTCTCATTTCTGTCTCACCACCTGATATTACTAAAATGCTAAGGCTCACATAAAATTTTATCATAAGTATTAGGTATCACGAAAATAATATGATTCCGCCTCCAAATGTTTTGTGGATTGAAAGCGTCCTTATGGTAGGTAGGTAGTAGGTAGATTTTGCCGATATATGGGTAATAATTGAGATCCAACATATTGATAACGTTGATCGTAGCATGATGGGATTATGAGTTCAGTGAAATTCAATGAATAACATCGGCTGTTTTCTTCGATATTCTTAAAAATCACCACCCAACAATTGAATTCTCGAATAAGTCGAGGAAAGAACAAACAAATGAACGATCAATATGAGTCCGAACCAGACGATTCGATTTGTTCCACTAGAAGTTAGCGCCATCTAAGAGCTAATAGAGCAAGTTTCTACCAGACTGGTATATTAATCGCCAAAATTTCTGCTGAATTTTGATTCTAGTCGTTTTATATCTTGCAAATTTCGATTTCTTGGAATTTTCGATACTACATTTTTTTTCGGAAAAATTGTTGGTTTTACGTTTTTAGATACTATTAAATAATTTTTCGATGAAATTATGTCTCGTTAGTTTTTCAATTTGACAGTTATATGATATGAATAGCTTAGGTTATTGAGATTTTGCGATAACTTAGATATATCATTTCAGTCACTTTCGTTTATTAACGAATTCAGATCTATGAAAAATAGTTCTTACCGTTTTCGCGTTTGATGCTTTATTAGTTCTCATACATACACATTAGATGGATTTCTTTTCAGATCAAAAATCAGGTCTATACATTTCATTGTGCTATATTTAAGTTTTATTTGAAGTTAATCTGATAAATGATCAATTCTCCATTTTATTGGTTTTACGTATTAACAGTTTTCTCATTTATTGTTATTACGAAAAAAATTCTAGTATTCTTTGGCCCACCTCTTAGTTGATAACGAATACATGATTGTATATATGATGAAATGTGGAAGAAGGAATACGATGCTCAAGATCAACTTCACATAAAGTTCAGATTTCTTGACATCCTCATACGGACATTTCGTATTGACTAAGACTCTCTGAAGTGACCGGAACAGCAACGAAGTACATCCTTGATGAGATCGACCTTTCTCATATTTCATGAAATATCTTTTCTGAAGTTTCGCGAAATTTCCGCTATGTTGAGTTTATTGTTTGAATGAGTTCTTCGATATCCACACGGTTTTGAGAATTGCAACGGGGAAATATGATGTTCATCCGATCTTATGAAATTTGACTGGGAATTCTAGTGCAATTTATACAAAGTTCAGATCGAAAGTTCTAACACAAAGTAAAATCCACAGAACTATGAAATGTATTACTCAAATAAAAAATATATTTTCTACATTTATGCAAAAAGCAAAACTTTATTGAACTATATTCAGTGGAAAAATAAGCTCTTTATTGCACTAGTGCAATACAGTTTTTATTGCAATCATCTGTCATTTTGCTTCAATAAACATGAACGTTCAAACCCACTACATATTTAGCAGATATTCTGTGAGATTGGCCATACGTTTTGAACAGCTACATATTATATATTATTTTGTATTAATGTTAGCAGTCAGAGTAGAACAAAAAATGCTTTCCCGAGAATAACTCTATAATCAAAACCGATCCGCTGTTCTAAACCGTCTACCTGCATAGAGCAAACTGTCTGTACTATTACCACACCTCGTGATAACATACGCGCTCATGGCTACTATGATTTTGATTTTTATAATTCAACTGTGGTTATATAAACGTCAGTCAAAATTCAATTCTGACAATTACAGAACTGAAAGTTTTAAAATGAGTAATATTAATGGAAAACTAGGTGATGGTGATGAAATCGATAGTAACTATTATTTATTTAAATTGCGTATTTCATTTTCCTTCACCTAGTGCCGCACCTAAATAAATAATTTTTTGATTTTTGCATGAACGTAGAAAAAATGTTGTATGCAACTCGTGCAAAAAATGTATATTGCACTCGACGTGTTGTCCAACTCGGCCTAACGGCCTCGTCGGACAATTTCACGTCGAGTGCAATAAACACTTACTTTTTGCACTTGTTGCATAAATAACTATTAAAATGACGACCTTCTGCTGAATTCTATACAATATGAACATTGTCTGAGGAAATTGAAGAATTCCTGTCGACGACGTCAAGATGCCCTACAGACGTCTACGATGGATTTATATTTTTTGTATCTTTAGCACTCATATGCCAACTGGGCGAATCATTGTACAAGCTGTTGCAATCAATTCGACGAAGATACATATTCAACAATTGGAACAAAGATGGTGAATATTACCATGGCACTGAAGTGTAATTTTTTATTTGAAAAAATTATTGTATATTTCTAGAACTGACGTTATTCATTTCAATAAATACGAACAGACAAAGACAGATATACAATGCCATGGGTTAGAGTGAGACACTTAAAATGCCTTGAATCGATCAAGTTAGCTTCAAACTAAACTTTCTTATCTCTGCTGACTCATCATTTTCCTGGAAAAACAACATCTGACTGTCGTGAGTCACACAACGGCAGCTGATGTGTGCATTATTCTTGGAATTTCATTCAGATCGAGACAGTAAACAAGTCCAAGGCCAAATCGTGATTTCTGAGAAATTTAGATCGAGACAAATCGTAAGCAAACACCGGATGTGGCTTATCGCTGTTTACGACTACAGCGCGTGGAGACGTATCAGTCTTGGCATTACATTCGAGAGAGTGAATTAATAGTTTTATAATTTCCTGTGTTCTAAGAGTGACAGACATTTTTCATTTGTTTTTTTTTGTCAATTTGGTGGCGGTAATTTTTTTTCTACACAGCGAATCACGTGACGCTTTTTCTCTTCCAGCCAATTGCTCTCAGCGAATCACGTGAGGGAACGTTTTTTTCTCTTCCAGCCAATTGCTCTCAGCGAATCACGTGAGGAGACGTTTTTTTCATAACTTCCGTCATCGCCCCCATGTTTTTTTGCCCCCCTCTCCATCGTCGCCATGTTTTTTTTGCAGAAAAGACGCGCGCCACTTAGGGTGAAACGCTTTGACGACCCCCCACCCCGAAACTCTTTGGCGAACACGTCATCTTCTTCAGCAACCCTCCACCAACGGCGAGATAAACCACACCGTGAGGAGCAATACCAATACGGCCTACTACTATCGTGTATACCAGACTCCTCGTATTGAGTTGGAAGATTTAAAATACAAAATGAGAAATGAATGGTGTTGAGAAGTGTTACTTCACGTGAACTACTCCACCGAGCTGAAAGATGTATAGAAGCAGTTGGTTGACGTTTCGAACATATGCTTCAGTTATTACATTCTTTGTTTGACATTCGATAAAAGACTTACCTGATTTCAATTTGAGGAATGTTTTTTTTTGTTATTAATGACTATTACAAGTGAGAAATATTTCCTTTTCTACGTACAAGCAAAAATGAACTATATTCGGTGGAAAAACTGGTTCAAGTGCAATAAAGACTTTGGACATAAACTTTCAAATCGACGCCAAATTTAGCCCATTTTCTGTGAGATTGTATTCACGTTTTAAATAGTTACATGTTCCATATAATTGACGATCTTATTCATTACATAATGGACTATGAAATTACTAGAAAATGCAATTTTTTTTTAAATAAAATTAGTTCCTTCGAATATCAACTGGATTACACAAAATGTTCTTATATCACTTTTAGCAGATAAATTCAAATAAACAATGTCTTTCTTGCAGTTTAGTGCCACCTAAATGAAAAATTTTTTGGTTTTTGCATGAACGTAGTGTAAATATTGTATGCAACTCATGCAAAAAGAGTTTATGGCACTCGACGTGTTCTCCAACTCGACCTGACGGCCTCGTCGGACTATTTCACGTCGAGTGCAAAAAACACCCTACTTTTGCACTTGCTGTATAAATAACTATTATGTTTCACGACAGAACATCTTTAGCTGAATCAACTTTTCATAAATTGCTCAATAGTACTGTTGATGTGATGTGATTATCATAATATTCATAATCGTTACTTACAGAAATAAGGTATCAAAAACAAGATAACACAAAATATCATAGCCTACTGCAGATCTTTCAATTTGTAATTTCAATTGACGTTTTCTCCATCAAATCAAATGTAACATACAACGTGTTAAACCAGAAGTGAATTTCAATTTTTGTTTTTCTCAATTAAAGGTTCCTTGAATGAATTGAAGATCATAAGATTTTCAAATTTTTATCTTTTGAAATGGCTGAGATACTCCATATATTCTGGGACATCCGGCATATGCCAAAAAATGATAATTTAAGAATAGAAATCGACCTGCTTCGGAATTTGTCTTGAAAATTCTTGTAAAATAAATATGAATTCATTTCATAATATTGCCCCTCACTGTAAGTATATCAACAATAATTTACTTTTAGGTTTATCTTGCAATTAATATGCATAGTATATAATTGTTTTTCTTGCTTCGGAATTTGTCTTGAAAATTCTTGTAAAATAAATATGAATTCATTTCATAATATTGCCCCTCACTGTAAGTATATCAACAATAATTTACTTTTAGGTTTATCTTGCAATTAATATGCATAGTATATAATTGTTTTTTGAATGATTTTTCTAACGAGGATTTACTCACTCATCATGTGTTAATATTAATTAAGAACGTTATTTTATATGTACGAGTTGTCTGTTATAGTATTCTTCAATTCATATTGCCTTCACACTGTCCTGTTTTTTATTGGTTCATTTATATATGGATATTCATTTGAATGAAATTATGAACTTATCCTTCGCTTCAACATGTCCCATACATTCCCATGTGGATGTCATATGAAATCGGTTTGAACAGTGTGAATTTAATTCCCAATCTCCTACAGCAACGAAGAAGAAAAAATAATTCAACTGAAGAGTCAACAAATTGCAAATAAGATTTCTGTATATGTGACACACTTAACGTGTTTAATTCAGACGTATATTGCATTCATACCATTCAAAATTATACTTATCGTTTCTATCCCTATCGATTTCTTGTTTACATGCAATTTGCAGTTTGAACCCGTTACTACTACTAATAATTTTATATTGGTCTATATTTCCCGGAGAAATCATAAAAGCGTTATTAAACTCCTGATATCTGCAGGAAATGAAAGACCATAATTTATTTTATTAACATGTCTCCAGAAAACGGTTTAGATTCTTTAATAGCCTGTTCCAACGGAATGAACTCAATTACATTTTTATCGGTTTTTAACTACCGTTGGTACTGTTTGTGAGCTAATTGATAATGCAATTTCTGTTTTATTCCACAAGGTTATTGTGGAATCTTCAATAAAATATTTTCATTTGCGAGAGTGGGTACTTAAAATGAGAGAGAGAAAGAGAGTAAGTGACTAAATTGGATGTTTCAGATCTTTATCTCAAACGTAGTAGTCGACCACATATTAGTTGCTTTCCATTCGAAAGTTTCAATCACCGGAGCTTCTTATTCCATACTTGCTATTGGTGGATTTTAACAAATGTCATTTTCTAGCCAACGATTGAGCTAAAATAAGAAGCCTCGGTGCTTGAAACTCTCAAATGGAAATCGGCTATTGTGGTTACAAAAAATTCCTAATTGTTGTTGGAATTGTTATTCACGTCAACCGGCTGCACCCTTACGAGAGAGAAACCCTAAATAGTCTTCAAAATACTTGTGCAAGCTAGGGCTCTTACCTTATAAAGTAAGTTCTGGGATTTGAATCCTAGGGGGAAACATCTAGCTAAAATGTGTACAATACTCAAACAGACTTGATACCCAAAATTGGGACAGAAAAACTTAAAATCAAATCCAAGTGACTCAAAGACTCAAGATTGGTACTGAAATGACTGAAAGCCAAATCGCCGGATCGACTGAAAGACTCAAGATTGTGACTGAAAATACTCCAAACCAAATCTAAATGGACTCAATTACTTAAGATTGGTAAGCAATAACTGAAAGCCAAATTCCATTGACTGAAAGATTCAACATTGTGATTGAAATGACTCAATTGAAATATCAATGCCTGAAAAGTCTCAACGTACTGATAATTCAATCGACAGGACTTGAACATACCAAGCATTCAATTGACAATTGAAATGAAAATGAAGAAGCAACGTTTTGTATTGGTTAATATGAACTTATTAATTTTGTTACTCTGACTGTCTACTGATGGTTCTATTAGGTAGAATTTCGACATTCACAATTTATAACAAATATTTAAACAAGGAAGTAAATAAATTAATACATTATTACAATATATAAAAAGTCTTATTCTTGTTCATTGTCAAATATGATAGTATGCAGCTTTTTATACGTTTTTTACATGACTGCAATGAAATGTATGTTCTTGGTCTTGAACAATCGTTGACGTGAGTTGTTGTAGAAAGAAAAAAGGACAACTCACATAAAATGTCAATTGGGATAATCAAAGTATTACTAGTACTTTTGGGAAGGCCGATGCCAGGAAAATAAGCCTACATGGGCCCTTGTGCCAATCACTATTCTCTACGCGTTCTCCCAACTCTCCCTTTCGAACCTTCATAACCTTTTCATGAAGGTCTTTATGTTTACCTATTCTAGGTCGATTAGCTCCTCCTGTTGGACTTCATCAACTTTAAAGAATTCATATCGCATCTATGAGCTTCGCAGTCGCCGATTTATTCGAATGAATAACTGTCTTACTTTTTATTTGTACTTCGACAAACATAATTTTTAAATGATGGTTGTGATGTTGCAAAAGTCAATAAAAAAAATGCAATTATACAGATTAAAATAATTGTAATGTCAAAATTTTGATATCAGAAGTTGAAGTTCCCATGATATAGGCCATATAATTTATTATTTTTCACTTCATCATCCATGTCTATGATGTCAGGTAGTATCTCTTCTGCAATTTCTCAATTTTGGTGAGATCTACGGTCAATTTCGAGAGTACTGTTTTATTATCGAATCCATTAATCTTAAGGATATCTAAGAAAACTGAATAGTTATTTCTATTTTGGTCTCGATAAATTTCCATATTTGTACAGGAATTACTTCTTATATGTATATACGATCTCATAATAATAGCTATAAAACTTGAGTAAATGAAACATTTTCGAGTAAAACCAAAGATATAATAATTTTTCTTATCCCTATACAGATTTTCAATCTCATGGATTGTCCAAAAAATTCGTGATTGTGAGTTTTTAATAGCTCTGAAAATATACAGATACTCCAGTACAATGTATGCAGCCAATTGAGAGGATCGCCATTGACATCGCTGGCCCTTCACCAGAATCTGACCACAGAAATGAGTATATCCTTGTGGTAATGGACTACTTTAGAAAGTGGACCGAAGCCAATGCTCTGCACAACCACGTCTTGGTAAAAGAGTGGTTATGTCGATTCGGTGTTCCGTTAGAGATAGAATTCGGACGAAGGTAGAAATTTCGAATCCAACCTGTTCCAGAAAATGTGTCAAATGCTGAACATCCGGAAGACGAGAACCACGGCTCTACATCCACAGTCTGATGGAGTGGTGGTGCGGATGAACAAGAAACTAAACCACCACTTATCCAAGGTAGTCTCTGACTACCAACAGTACCTTCATTTGTTCCTGATGGACTATCATCGTAGTAGTAGTGCTAGTATTATCATGGACCGGGAGCTGCGACTTCCCTGTGATCTGGAGTTTGTGACGCAACCAGGACAAAACACTGCGGTAGAAGAATACGCCAGCAGACTTTAACACAGAATGGACGACATCTATGAACGAATTCGTTTGAACATCCACAGTGCCAACAAGAGAATGAAGAAGACCTACGGCAAGGTCGATGCTGGATAATTTCAGACAGATGACCTAGTTTGGCTGTATAACCTTAAACGTCGCCGTGTACTATCACCAAAGTTGCGGAACTCGTGTAAAGATCCGTAAAAAGCATAATGAGAATAAACCACTTTCTTGGTTCCTTATGCCTGAAACTACGTCCTAGTTGGCACCCTCAGACCACCGGAAGATGTAATGATGTTCCAGAAGTTAATGTCCTTGTACTCAAATGGACAGATGCTAACTCGAAAGGAATCACGAGACCTTTTCAAGGTGCCTGCCAATTACGCGCTAGCTCACTATGGAGCAGAAGATCTGTAAATGTCCAGAGGCATCGCCGTAGTATTATCCAAGAAGTCCGATGACACCAGGAACTACGGGAACAAAACTCAGGAGTTGAAAGGGTGCTCCAGATGAAGAAGGAATATCTTCTACCTGGTCACTAAGAAGCAATCTCGAGATAAATCGTCCTATGAAGGTGTCTGGGAGAGCCTCGCCAATTTAAGAAATATTATGCTGGACCAGAATCTTGTGTACCTGGCAATCCCGAAATTGTTCTGAGGGATTGAAGGCTGGATTAGAGAGTTGTAAGAAGTATATTGGAGACGAATTTCAGATTCAGTTATCTTCCACAACCAAACACGAGTGTTACGTCCATGGAATTTTCTGGTGCAGATGGAGATTCTTGCCAATATCGCCACACTCCAAGGATGACATTTCGGGAATCTGACCACTTCTCGTTTTGTTATTGCTCGGTGTGAACAATCACTGAGTTTCCATCATGGACGTATAAATTAATAATGGACTCGGCAATCCCATACTTGCAATACAGTTTGTTTTGAAGCCGCTTGGTTCGTAGGCGCGCGGGTTGCGGGGAAGGAGGAGACCTGCGATAGACTGTAACCTACCCTCCAACGACAGTGGCGCACGCAATTTAACTGATATGAGTATTGATAATAACAAAAATATGTATGAAATTTCATATATGATTATGAAAATTTCAGCAAAACTTGTGAGATACAATCTGATGTGTTCCTAAAATACCCATATGTGATTGCCTTCATATAAAGTAACAAATTTCAGTACCATTTCATTTTGTATGCATAGAAATTTGATACCCACTTTGACGCCAATGAAGAATATGAACGTCAATCTAATATTTGTAAACAATCTATGTACTTACTCATCAAAGCTGAGATTCTGGTTTTAGAACAATTGTATTACTTGCAAACCCAACAGTAAAGCACCATTATTAGTCTCTATCTATTTTTCTTTCACTATTTAATCCAAACCCAACAAAACATCAATATTTTCACAAATACTGTATATGACAGACAATGTCAACATAAAGTGGTGATATTTGTAAACAACCAAAAAATGATTAGAAACAAAGCGTACTTCAACAACGTTGCCGCACGTGTATCATTGCAACGGACAGCACAGAATATTTTGGAAGTTCGCATCGATTTTTCAAATTAATTTCACTAGTTTTGATTCTGGAATGTATAATGCCGAGTTTAATTTCATAAACGGATCGGAATGTTCAGTTACTGATTGGAATTCACTGGCAATTGAGTTTAAGCTAGTGTTGACGGTTGATGAAGAATTATCACAGACTCGATGTGACAACGCCCAACTCAAAGCAGGACCTTAGGATGGTGCCTTTCAGTGACTTCACTTGGAGATGTAAATAACTGGGTCCATTATTCATCTATACGTCCATGGTTTCCATCGCAATTCGCAGAAGAAAAAGATTCAAATTGCTCCTCGATGCGGTGCTTTCAATTTGGCTGCAAAAATGTCGAACTGTCTAGATTGATCTGACTGGCGATCTGCGGGGATATATAAGGGAACCTGAATAGCTGAACAGAGTTACAATTTGAGTTAAAAACTCAGCAAATGGTCAGAGTTGGCTACAATAGGTATTTATTTGATATTGCTAACTTGGGTAATCTGTGAGGGTGGCAATGAAAGGAAGACATTTTGTGAGGGAAGCTGCTCGAATCCCCATTTATGGTGCTTAGTCATGGATGAACTCCTGGGTAAACTCACAGATGAAGATTTCGAGTCACAAGCATCTGTCGAGAACAGAGATGATCCTATATCCGCCCTCAGAGTGAAAAGCGCACAGGATAGACTGCGATGAAACAGAGGGTTTGTTCTCACGATTCCGAGCAGAGAACAATGGGAAGGAAACAATGGAGCTTTGCACAGAAGCCTAAGGAACTTTATCTCACTTCCTCGATGAGTGTGACGCGTACGGGAGGCTTGTATTTGTAATCTTTGGAGTTGAAAAACTCCAACAAGAGGAACTAACCAACCTGGAATGGACGGACATACTGACCTTGATCAGGAGGTCAAGAAGCTTCGAAAAGGAAGAATAATATGAGGAACTGTGGACATGTGGAAAACAGATGATGGCAAAAAGGGTCCATGTGGGTCTACTTGCCTGGCTGAGGCAGTGCCCTCCCCGACTAACTACTACTACTTATTGATTTGAAAAAAAAAATTTTTCCATTTCTATGGGGGACTTAATCTTAGGTTGACTGCTATAAGTTATAAGTGGAGAATTCCCTGATCGTATGCCGTCTATGACAGATGAAACGTCTTTCACATTTTGAAACCAATGAATAACTTCAAGGTTACTAAGAAATAAATTGGCCAGTTGGGAAAGTGATGAGTTGCCCATGGAAAGTTCAATGGGTAGTCTACACAATTTCTCATGGAAAAGATAAAAAAGTTTTCCGATCGAAATCTACCACTTAATTTATAAGACGAAATTTATGTTAGAAACCATGAGTTTCATACATTTTCATCTTTATTATGAACAAAACCAAGTTATTCCAAATATGGCTTCACCAGAGGCACCTCCCTGATTCTAATTACGTATGATTGATTATATAAGGGTGAGGAACGTCATTCTTTCTTCAAAATCGTTATTACAACAACAATAAATATTTCTATAAGGAGAAATTGCCGAAAGCGTCCAGAATAACGAGCCGTCGTTTCCATCGTAACAACTTTCCTCGTCTTGAAAGAAAATTATTAATGAATTTAATTTCACGGTGGTGCAGAAAGCGCAATTTCTCACCGTCTCAGTTTTCCATCTCGAATTTATGAGTTCGTACCGCTGTCGAACGGATAAGAATAATTCGAAATTTGAACCTTCGGCTTATTCAAATCTGGATGTATTTCATACATATTAGCAGCCACGCTGAAAATTCACAGGGACGAATGAAATGTGGGGGAAATTGGGGGAAATACATGATGGCAATATCAATGGTTAGTATCTCAACAGGGTGAATCTAATTAGATATACTCAAAAGAACAACTTCATGTTGAACAATTAATTTATAGACTTAGAAACTTTTTTCCCACTTCGTTCAGAAATATTGACATTTTCGCTGATGAATACTTTTCTGATCAATTTGCAGAAATGCGTAGGAAAATCACATTCTTTAACTTCCTATTGTTTGTCCCGGTTTATGCCTTGACATGCAATCTTCAGGTCGTCCAAGAATGTCAGCTTTTTCTACTGGAGGTACAATATAATATTGAGTGTCTAAGCACAACCTACAACAACCTCCAAGTCTACCTTTTCAAAAAATTATAGACACAAATATTTTTTTTGTTGTACTCCGTCCTAATATTCTTCAACCCCCTTCTATCCAACATTATAGAAAAATAATGAGCTCAATTCCATCATGAAAAATATTTACATATTTCTCATGTGGATAACGATAACTCACTTTCTTAGTGGGTGCCGTAGTTATCGTAGTGCCAGTTAACAAAACCGATTGGAAATCAATTACCTATTATTGTGGCCGACTCTGTACTGATGAGCGGGTTGAATCGCGAAAATAGTCTGCAGATGTTACATGTTTTCGATTAACAGTTGGTGGTTGTTACAGGAAGTATTGCCAAGTTTATTCTTGTATTAAAACTTTGCCTTCCAGAAGCGTCTCAATTTTTTTTAACATATAGGGATACTACTCCATATTTTTAAGCGTTCTGAAAACTGTTGATCTAACGCTATTTTTCTTGGACTAGCATGGGCTTTGTCTTGAATAGAGTAAGTACAACGTCTTTATGCGTCCTTGTTTTGTCTCCGCAACTCTTTATTAGAATTTCGAGTGTTTCTGTTTCGGTCAGGTTCATATTGTTACGATATTTGCTAAATAATACACTGAGCACACTACTAAACTGTAATTAATTAATTAATTTTACTATAAACATACAACTACTACACTGACTGATTAACCACTTAGATCTGCTTCAACTAGCAAAATATTCCAAACATTTACGAACTTCTTCAAGAACTTCTAAACTTCCTTATAAGGTCCTAAAAACTTTTTAACTTCCTTATAACTTTCTTCCGAGTGAAATGTGTCGCTTTATAAACTCAATTCGTCTATATAGACTAGATTCTTCAGGATTCCGTTCTCCAGATTACTCAGTACAGAAAAACATCTAAACAATTCCTCATGAAAGAGGGGCGACACCACTTGACGGAAGACCATAAAACTAATAATGAAATATGGTGGATTACGTAATCCAATCTTCCGCATTAAAACCTATACAATAGGTAAAGTCGTCGGCAAGTATTCAACAAAAAACAACTACTGCCCCCTACGACCATTGAATTATATTTGTTCAATACTTGGCAAAGTTTTCTACAAGAACCACTTTGCAATGCATTTCAAATATCAAAGCGATTTAATCGAAAATTAATTTCAGCTTTGACTTTTCAGTTGTAGGAAAACCCGGAAGACCTACAGCACCACCTCGGGTGGTTGGTGTGAACTCCAAGCTAGCACTAGACGAGATTGGCATCTAGACAACTCATAATACACTTGCTCTTCAACAAGGCATGCGGTCGCCCATTGATCCGATATAAAGTATTTGAGAAAATATATCTTGTACCTACATCGGGCTCGAACCGACTATAGCTATGCTGGAGTTTCGAACGGCATGTGCATTAGACCGCTAAGCCACCGACCACCACGCAAATCTCTGTAATGAAAGACCGTCACTGGAAAAAAAAAGTGGCTGTCAATGGTTGGGGAGTGATAGGGTTCATGAACCACCCCAAACAACTGAAATCAAAACACAACGTGATATCGAAACCCAACAATAATCCTAGGAACACAAGAAAAATACAGATCATTAACGCCTTAACGAAAAGGTTCAGGTTGAAATCAATTCATTACACTACACTCAAATGTGTAATTGAAAGTGCTGCTCTAGAACTAAACTCAATCAACTTGTCATTATGGAGGATATATTCAAGTAGTGTAGAAATTGTTACGAGATTGATAAAATTCCCCTAGCTACGCCGCTGTCGAGTGCCGACTATAAAACGTAACTCATTTGCATAACAAATAAGGCGACGCCGTAAAATTTCCTCGTTCAGTTCAATTTCTAGAATTGTTTAGATGTTTTTCTGTACTGAGTAATCTGGAGAACGGAATCCTGAAGAATATAGTCTATATAGACGAATTGAGTATATAAAGCGACACATTTCACTCGGAAGAAAGTTATAAGGAAGTTAAGATGTTTTTAGGAAGTTATAAGGAAGTTTAGAAGTTCTTGAAGAAGTTCGTAAATCTTTGGAGTATTTTGCTAGTTGAAGCAGATCTAAGTGGTTAATCAGTCAGTGTAGTAGTTGTTTGTTTATAGTAAAATTAATTAATTACAGTTTAGTAGTGTGCTCAGCGTATTATTTAGCAAATATCGTAACAATATGAACCTGACCGAAACAGAAACAGTCGAAATTCTAATGAAGAGTTGCGGAGACAAAACAAGGACGCATAAAGACGTTGTACTTACTCTATTCAAGACAAAGCCCATGCTAGTCTAAGAAAAATAGCGTTAGATCAACAGTTTTCAGAACGCTTAAAAAGATGGAGTAGTATCCCTATATGTTAAAAACAATTGAGACGCTTCTGGAAGACGAGGTTAATAGACGAATTGAAATTTTCGAAGCTTTAATGCGGAAAAATATTTTTACAAAAGGTTCTCTTTTAGTAAGTATATGTGGCTACTGGAAATCTACATTGGATGAAGGAGTATCATACTCAAAACCCAGAGAATTTCAATGTTTCGGCGGGATTTATGAGGAATATGATTACAGGATCATATTTTTTCGTTGCGACCTTGACTGGTCCTCGATATTTGGAATTCCTGCAAAACTTCTTGCTTCCTGAACTCGATCGATTGTTACCAAATAGAAATGATTTGTGGCGAGAAAGTACTTGGACAACGTTTTTCCATGTCAGTGAATACGGCGAAAAGAATCAATCGAATGGCCACCTAGGTCGCCGCCAGATTCAACTCATTTAGATTTAATTTCATGAGGAGGTTTTGTAGGTAAAGTGTTCACAGATTTAACTCCTCAAAGACCGCGTACGCTCGAGATGGGTTCAGCGCAGCGATTTGAGCATATATTTATGATATGAAGTTGTTTGTATTAAATTAGTTCAAATCATTGATATGGTTGGATAGCTATTTGATACAAAAAAATGTCATTAATTGTTGTGAATATATTTTAATGTTAATTGTATATAACGCAGTTTTTTGTTGTATAGTTGTTTCTTTCAAGTTCAATTAAAAAGTATTGAATAAATTACCATTTTATTTATTTTTGTTATCTAATATAAAGCTCTTAGGAAAAAAAAATCTAACACGTGCGCAAAGTGCCTTTTCCGCAACAAGAAACTTATCAGAACTACGCATCGCGTCGTTTGTCTAACTGCATTTGCGTGCAGAGAAGTAACATTTTGAGCACTTGTTAGATAAATAACTATATTCAAACCAGTCAATTTACACATTTTCAATCACGATCATTTTCAATTGAGAAAAAGTATCAAGTTCATTTTCTGTTATATCATCCATCACATAGATTTACGAGAATCACTTTGCATCAAGTCTGCCAGTCATCAACTTCAAATCTGCAAAAACTTAATTCACACAAAATTCCATGCCAACTTTTAATATTTATTATGTCGTAATCGTCAACGGAACGGGTGTTATTAAGGATTGATTGATGCAGTATTTTCACAGAAAATATTTGCAAGTTGATAGACGGCAAATGTGACATTGATTAATTTATAAGTAATTTTCACTGGGAACATTTTGAGCCGTTTAACGACATCACAGATATTTCATGCAACGGAGGAAAAATGTCGCAACTGATTTGCTAGTGAAGTCAATATACTTTGTGGATATTGTTGTCCCGGAGCGCCATGGCGAATAATAACAATAGCCGTTCTCTACCCGCACATGCTATGCCTTTGGGTATACTCTTTGGGTATTTATGAGAAAATATTATTATTATCCAGTGTGACAAAACTAGAAAGATGCTCTTAAGAAAGTTAAATTTGAACAGCACGAAACGTGAGATTTTTAAAATGACCCCAAAGAGTGTAATTGAAATTCATATAATTTAGTTATCAAAATCGTTGAATATTTGTAACGACACTGGGTTGTGGAATTCTGTTTTATTTTCTATTGACTTAGCCTTTACTTAATGGAAATCCATAGTATATGAAACCAAGTTTAACACTAAAAAAATTTCCACAGATTCTATTAAACTCGCGAGTTGTTCGAAGTTTTCTCAACTGGTACACTATAGTATATTGTGCAACTAGTGCGGATATTAGGATATTTCATAGAAGCGTGATGAGATCATGAACCACGAGCCATAAAAAAACAACTGAATGGCTTCATAGGAATTTCAACTGTGTTTTTGCATTATCTAATAAGTATTACTCAGAAATACATTATATGATCTCTAACACTGACAAACAAATTAGGTTCTTTAACTATAGATAGGTAGGCTATAATAATGTTCATTGTAATTGTTAATGAAAGTAAACATCCCACGCCTGTAGTATCGTCACGTTGATGTTCAGTGTGATAATAGGCCGATCAATAACGATGGATTCATTTTCATACGTCAGGTGTTGTGACCGTGAAATGAAATTCTACAGATGAAAGAAAAATTGAGTCAATAGATTCCGCTTACCCTATTTTCAGTGTCTATCTGAACTGAATCTTCCGATTAAAGGATGCCATTTCGTAAATGACCCCTCGATAAAATGTTGGCAAATAATATCGAATATAGAATCGATACTTATAATAATAATAATAATAAGTCCACTCCGCCTGTTCCCCAATAGTCAATTACCCCATGGCGTGGGAAGTGGTTATTGGGGCAAATGATCCAGCGCACCCTCCGGAAATGTTGGAGCTTCGTAATCAGGTCCTGACTCAAAATTTTTTTACGGATAAATAATAATAATAATAACAATAATACTCCAAAGCAGGGGGGCAATTACCAGAAAGGAAGGGTGGTAGGGCCCAGGATGACAGATTGCCACATAATGACGACCGCAACGACTTTGAGTGGATGGACGAACTGAGGGACGGTCTTCTGTATTGCTATGGGAGCAGTGAGCCCGCCCGAAGAGGATATATGGCGAGAATGCATGCTCTGTGGTGTGAGATACACTCAGAGCATGCTGCCTTTTCCGTACAAAATCTGGGTCTATATCAAAGCCCCTCCTTAGCCAGTTAACGAAAGGCATCAGAACCCGTAGGGCGCTTCATAACACCAAGCCCTTGAAGCCACAAAAACTGGCACTGAGATCCACAATGTACTATCAGAAGATGCTGACATTCGGCAGGTTTACTTTGCCGTTTATGACTCCGCTCAAACTCTGTCCCAAGCGGAGAGGAGGGATATTACCCCTCTGATTGATAGGCATGAGCGACGCATTCACAAGATGGAAGAGACAACATGAGTCTCGTATTCAGTGTATGGCAGACTACATTGCGGCCAATAGGCCCTTTACGCCCGCAGTGCGGCAAATTGCCGCAAAATTAAGACGAGCTCACCTCACACTAATTCATGACGTGCTGTTTACCATCAAACAACACCGTCTAGATAGGATAAAAATGCTGGTGGCTGCAAAGAAGTCAGAGGTCTCAGCCCATATCCACAGGCATAACGCGTGTTTCCTTATGCTTCGGGGGATATTGAGTCCGTTATGTAGAATGATAAGTGCCGAATCTATTGGAACTACTCATTCCCTACCATAAGGCAATACAAGCCACTACGCCTGATTCAGTCCTTCTCAACCAACAGTCTGAGAAGATTTTTGTCATTGAGATTTCGGCTCCTGTCGAAAAGAACATGGTCCGAAAGAGGAGGAATACCGGACTGAATATCTTTGAACTCCGCAGGCTTTACCCAAACCATTCTGTTAAAATGCTGGTTCTGAATAAGGGTCCTTGGTGCTCTCAAACTTATAAGTCATACCAGTGTAATTGGACATAATGTGAAACTGTTTCAGCGTGTGTTCAGGTGCTGCACTCCATATTTGGGAACAGGTCGCATCTGTCTGTGCATTGTAAGTCATAATCAGTTGACGGAAAGTGAAATATTTTGGCACGTACGAATGGGTCAAGTTTCATCACATAAAACGAGGTCGAAAACCAAATTTGAAGCACCTTTGTTCAATTTTTTGAGCGCTATTGATACTTTCAACGCGGAACTTTTTTGGACTTTTGTCAAATAGTGTGGTATCAAAAGTGTATATCTTCTAAACTTGGAGAAGCTGTTGTACAGCGAAAAAAATGTCGTGGTCTTGTAAACCTTTTTTGTAAAAATCGTTTAGGTTATAATTTTATTATAGATTTTTTTTGTAAAATTTGTTTTTTGGAATTACCCAGGTTTTTGGAGAAAAACCCCCAAAAGTAGAGCTTGTGTGAGCAAGGGAGATCCGGGACCTACAGTTTAAATTGAAGTGGATTCCAAACCACGTTAGCTCAGTGGCAGACTGTCCCGGTGATCGAACCCGGGCCGTCTGGGTGGGGGCAATTGCTCTAGCACCACGACCACTTCACATCTCCAGAATGTAATATGATACAGGTTGGCTGAATTTTGAATGGCATTCAGATGTGGACTTCATGAATACTTTCTGTGCCTTTCGCAAATTGTTTCGAATATCTTCGAAGAACGATTCCTTAGTGTAACCAAAACGATTTTACTTGTGCAGACGTAAAGTACAGCAGGAACGGCTGAATTTTTTCAATATCCTAGTAACAATTCGCTACTGTTATGGCCGCGATTCTTGAAATTTTAGGTGCCAGCGTCATTTGGACACAATGCTACAAAACATTTGTGTCTTAAGAATTATTAAGATTTACTATGGATGGTTTTTGCTACGAAAGAAAAAGCTAACGCAGTTACTGTTTTGGTAATTCACTCCAAATGCTCTGCCAATGGAAGGGTATTGCTGACAATTATACCAAGCTTTTAAATAATTTTCATCATCGAATGGATGACTTCCAAAATGAAGAAGTTTTTCAAGAGGAAATATATGTTTTACTTGTCTTGACGTAGTGAAACTAATGCAATTCCTGCTGCAGAATTCTTGTCAGATATTTGCTCATGGCATTCGGTGTCTCTTCAAGAAGCTGGAACTATGAAAGGGGTTCCAAGGTTTATTTTACATCGGATGTAACGTTACCAATCTCTTCGATGATGACTTATAAAATGAAGATGCTCTGTACAGTGATATCGGTTTTTGAGGAGAAAATATTTGTTTGAGTTGCCATGACCTGGTGGAAGTAATGCAACTCCCATTGCATAATTCTTGTAAGATATTTGCTCGTGATATTTGGTGTCTCTTCAAAAGCTGTCACTGTGAAGAGTCTTCCAGGGTTTCCAATCAAATCGGATGTAACGTTACCAATCTCGTTAATGATCACTTGCAAAATGAAGGCTCTGTACAGTGATATCTGCTTTTTAGGATGAAATATGTGTTTGAATCGCCTCGATCTGGTGAAACTGATGCAATTCCCATTGCAGAATTCTTGTTAGATATTTACTCGTGGCATTTGGTGTCTTTTGAAGAAGCTGGAAATGTAAAGGACGTTCCGGGGTTTTTAATTGAAACAGATATAACCTCGAATGTAACATTACCAATCTTTTTTATGATGACTAACAAAATGAAGATGCTCTGTACAGTGGTATTGGCTTTTCATTCGCCTTAATCTGGCGGAGCTAATGCAATTTATATTGCAGATTTCTTGTCAGATATTTGCCCGTGGTATTTTTTCAAGAAGCTGAATCTTTGAAGTCGGTTCCAGGGTTTGTGATTGCATCGGATGTTACATTAACAATCTTTTCAATGATTGTTTGAGATCACCTCAGAATTGAATCGCCTTTTCCGTACTACATACGTGTTTTTCCTTTCCAATATCCATAACCCCCATCCACTACCTGTCATTGGCTCTTGCGATACCTTTCAGTTACCCTGACAAAGCGGCAGATCCCAATTTTCGTTCTACAGGTAACTCATGCATTTTCCAGTTCTCCCCTCAAAGAAACCATTCCCTGTCTGAACCGTCGCTTTAAAAAAGTAAATAGGAAATGGCATAATGAATGATTGCATTCCTGAACGGAATCGTGAGGTCGCCTTCACTTTCCAATTTAAAAAGGTTGCCTCAGGGGATGTTACTGAAAGATAAGGAATATGCAAATAGAGTTGTAAATGAGACCGTGATATGAGAAGAATATTTGAAGAGCTGATATGGTGAATTATGTCATAAATCAACTAGTTCGATAAATATATCAGGAAATCTGTAACTTACTAATACTTAGTTTCCTTTACGAATGATGCATCCTCAATAGGTCAAGTGCGGGTATTGTAATGACAATTTCCTTCATATTATATGAACTAATCAAATGCCATAATTTCCTCATTTCGAACCAATGAGAACAGGACTTTTTGAAAATACTTCTTCCAGCCCCTGGTATTTTCAAAACGGTATTTCGCTTCTAGCTTGTGTATACATTTCCATAGTTACGACAATCACGGTAAATATAGAAACGTCAGTTTGACGGTTCATCACTTCAACTGACATTCAAACCTAGCTGTATCATTTCCGTTAAAAATAACGTCACCATTATTCGCCATTTCCGTTATTTTGCTATTGCTTGGTATCACTTCCGTTAAAAATAACGTCACCATTATTCGCCATTTCCGTTATTTTGCTATTGCTTGGTAATAGCAAAATAACGTTATTTTTGACGGAAGTGATACAGCATAGGTCTGATTGATTACATAAGATGAACCGTTCTTGAAATACGCATACAGCCCATAATATAATGTATTCGTGAAATTTTCTGATCGAATATCCCTTCAAAATGCAGAATTTTCAAAATACTTTCACCTTGCCAGGCACTCAAACTGTGTTGCTGTACAAAACACCACTCGAGCAAGCTCTCGTGGTGTTTCTAAGCAACACAGTTTTCGTGCCAGCAAGGCGAAAGTATTTTTCGAAAATTCTGCATTTTGTCGGGATATTACTACTGAAAACATGCGGGAATGGATGGATTTTGGATTCAAGAATGACTAACAGGCCAATTTACACTAATCACAGCTCCCTAGCTCCCTACTTCTTATCTCAAAAAATATTTTGGCGTCGAATGATGTCATTGATGGCTTTCCTCAAACTTTTCTAAATGTTCTGTTTTTTAGTAGGTACGCCATGAAATTTTTATATTTGAAACTGTTGGTAGCATGGTAGCATTCCTACCATGAATTAGTCCAATCATATGGGTTTCCAGGAAAAAATTCTGAAAGTGTTAATGTATTTTTGGCCGCAGATCCGATTTTCAAATTTGCCATCTCGTCAGAATGGCATAACTTCAGTAATCGTTTTTTGCAGTTTTTCGGGGTTTTTGCTCACGATAATGACTATTCAATTCAAAATTAAAAGACATTAAATTTTCTACAATTCAAATACAGTGTGTCCCACTTCTCATGGAAACACTTCTGTAACTTCCGTTATTTTTGTCGATAGATAGGTACATTAGAAATGTACTGAATGACCTCCGAGTGATAATTTCTATTGATAAGTATACACTGCCCACCAGCAGCGATAAAATCTGAAAAATTATAGTAGGAGGCAAAATAGGTCGAAAATGTCTTCGGATTCCTAATCAGAATGCAAAATTTCTGATCAAATTTTTTTTTTAGCATTCAAAAATAAATAGTTTTGTAAGATGAAGCAGCACTATACAGTTTCGAACGAGACAAAGTGGAGTTCGGGTAACCAGTCGAGTGCGGAAAAGTACCTTTCCGTATGAGTTAGGATGAAAACTTTTTCCACAAGTGCTTTAAAAATCTGATAAAGCGCTTTTGAACAAACTTTTTCGTGCGGGAAATTTTTTATCCACACTGGTACGAAAAACATACTTGAAGTGACTTTTAGCGTGCAGAATTTTTTTTCCGTACTGGTGTAGGAAAATGACACCTCCAAAACTAAATTTCTTGCGGGAATAGGCTGACTAACGAACACTTGTAGGAAAATGATATTATGAATAGACAATTTGCTTCATTCAATAAATTGAAAACTATACCAGTAGAAAAAGACTGCGAATTTGCAATTGTCTATGATAAATCGAATAAGTGTATTGTTGCGGGTATATATCGATCACCAAATTTTACATATTTTTGAGAACCTGTTGCATGAAATTTTCAATAAGCACAATCTTAAACACGTAGTTATAGGCGGGGACTTCAATATAAACTTTCTTACAGAAAATGCTTTAAAAAAAGAACTCAAGATAATACTGAATCAGTATGGGCTAAGAACAAAAATAGAGATACCGACACGAATCACTAAAACAACGATTATGTATGGAGAACCATACATGGCTGAAGATATAGAGATAGGAATATCTGATCACTGTGGCCAACTGCTCAAGTTGGATGCTTCTAGCTCTCACTCAAGTCGTCCTCTCTTCGAAATGAAAAGAATACTCACTAGGAACAAAAAATCGAAGTTTGAACAAATTCTCCATGTAATAGATTGGTCTGATTTACATGGCCTCACAAAAACGGATGAAGCTATGGATCACTTCTATATACGATAAATTACAGTTCTGTTTCGAAGAATGTTTTCCAGAAAAACGAATCAAAATAAACGAAAACAATAGATCAAACAAAAATTGGATTACCCAAGGGATAAGAATATCATGCAAAAATAAATGGTGTTTGATAAAATTGAAAAAAGTAACTAAAAATATACATATACCTAATTGAGTTTATCAATAACTACTGCAGGACTCTAAACAAAGTTATAAAAAAGGAAAGGAAATATATTTCAATGAAAAAATCAATGTCTCTGAAAACAAAATTAAAACTACCTGGAAGTTTGTTGATGAATGCTTGGGTCGAGTGAAAAAGTACGAACACAGTGAAATTCATATTGTGAAGAATAGAACCTCAATCACGAATCAACATGAGGTTTGCGATGACTTCTGTTCTTTTTTTGCCAGCGAGGCATTTGATCTCACATCTGTATTAATTAGCGATCAAAATCACACAAATCTCTTGAATAATGTTTGTTTCAATAACATGAACTCATTTTACTTTCATCCTATCTCAGAACACAATATAAGGGACATAATTTAAGGTATGGCCAATAAGAAATCTTGTGGTCACGACAACATTCCGATTACATTGGTGAAGGAATGTCTTGATAACTTAGTTCCACCCCTAACATCTATATTTAAGCACAGGAACCTACCTAGCTCTTCAAAATTGGAGACGTTAAACCTATTTTCAAAAAGGGGGAAAAATATATTATTTCAAACTACAGACCGATTACACTCCTACCAGTGTTTTCAAAAATTCTGGAGAAATTAATGAAAATGCCATTAGTTGAATATTTAGAAAAATATTAAATTTTAAAAAGATTTCAGTTTGGTTTCCGCGAACGTAAAAATACATCTGATGCTACATTATCTCTCGTCAATACGATAATATCCAATTTGGAACAAAAATTCAATACACTTGGAATATTTTGCGACTTCTCAAAAGCGTTTGATTGTGTAGACTTCAACATTGTTTTGGACAAACAATTTTTCTATGGCCTGAGAGGATTACCTCATGATTGGTTCGAATTGGTTGATGATTTAAAAAAAATCAGAATAACAAAAGCAAAAAGTAAGATGTGGCGTTCCGCAAGGGTCTGTCCTTGGTCCAACTCTGTTTTTGAATTATTATTAATGATCTTGTTCACAATTTTCCCCATACATTATTTTTATTATTTGCAGATGACACCAGTATTGTAATCGATGCCACAAACTGGAGCGAACTGGTTACAAAAAGGCAAAACTTAATGAATGAAATAATTCAATGGTTTTCAGCAATAAAACTATTGCCAAATAGCTTGAAGACATTCAATATTTCTTTTCAACATCCACGAGTTTCAAAACCCAATATTTCGATAACTACTTCAACTGGTGACATGTGACAGCATTAAATTCTTCGGAATATATATGTATAGATAAAATCCTGAACTTCTGTGATCACGTAGAGAATTTGAATAAAAGACTGAGTAAATTTATATTTGCGATAAGAACGATCAGAAAACAGTTGGGCCCAGGTGCGGCACTCAACGTCTACTATGCTTACTTTCACAGCCTGATTTCATAAGGGGATCATGCAGAACTGTTGAGAGTACACTCATTCTCCAGAAGAAAGTCATTAGAGTAATATCTAATCGAAGGGAAACATGTAGACCTCATTTTGAGAGACTACAAATAGAACGGCAGACATCCACGGTCACTACACCAGACAGAACAAATAATGACTTTTGCCAGACTATAAATATGACACCAACCGAAAAGGTCATTTGTACATAGGCATAAGAATTTTCAATCATATCCCCCAGACAATACAAGATGTTGATAATGTTGAATTATTTAAAAAGCAACTGAAAAAGCTCTTTTATACACAGGCATAAGATTTTTCAATCATATCCCCAAGACAATACAAGATATTGATAATATTGAATTATTTAAAAAGGAACTGAAGAGTTCTTTCAATGTCAGTATTGATGAATGAGCTGATATCACCCCCTTGCAGATGTTTATATATATTTTTTTCTAGTCTTATTATTATGTATTGAAAAGTGTTGGTCTTTTTTTATTGTTAAATTTATTGGCCTAATAATATTTCATTACTGTATGCGTTAATGATACTTTTTAAGCTTGATTTGTTCCCTACTCCCTACTAAGATTTTTTCCATTGTTTATCTATGAAAACACTTCTGAAAACGATGTAATCACAAAAATGGATTCTGGGAAATAAAATTTACTTACATTCATTTGTATTCGAACATTTCAAGAGTATTCCTATAATCTAGAAGTGTAGATAATGCCTGGATTGAAATTGTTATGAATACAAGCTGATGGATTTCCTTTATATTTTGCAAGTAGATATCCTTCTCTTCATGAAATCGGCTAATTGAGTTAGATTGGAAAATAATTCTGCCTTTTGAAGGAGTTTTCTCTGTATCAATTATTTGTCTCCAGTAATGACCAAAGTTCCATTATTTATTTGCCAACCTATAGGACATTTTCAGCAAGAATCTCTCAGGAAACAACGACTACAGTGGCTAATATTGCGAAATTTTTTGAATTATATCGAATGGATATTCGAGGACACTATTGCAAGCGCTCACTGGAATTAATTATTGCAGAACATTATTTTGATTCAGAGAAGGGGATCGCTTCCAGGCTAGTTTCGAGGTTTTTGCTTCATGGCAAGGGTAGGTCTATACAGACATATGCCATCATTACAACGTTCTGGCTTTTGGGTAACCCCAGTTTGCTGAGGAACTTCGAGTCTCTGTGTTCGGAGTTTCACAAAACAGCTGTAAAAGTTTTAACGGGATATGTTAATCAGAATGACATACATTATGCGTGCTTGACTGGTTTTGGTATATGATATGAAGTAACCTAACTATCAATAAAACTGAAAGCAGATTTCCCCTTGAATATCAGAAAGTTGGTAGCTTCTCAGCTTCAATGTTATCATGGTATAAGTATGGAACAGCAACAACCTAACTAATTTATTGCAATAATTTTTTGGGCGAAGATTTCAAATTTGATCCCTTTTCTATTAAATCAGAGAATTGAAACTAGTTTCATTGTAAACTTGGGGCATGTTCGGTCTGTTTTAAAGTAATGCTAGTTTGGATAGGACTATGGGGTGTTTAACTACTTATATCATCGTAATTCAATGATAATATTCAAAATTGTAGTTTCATTATAAATTTGAGCAGTTTAGTTGTATCACCAATTGCGTTTTAATAGTGAAATATGGCCAACCAAAATGAAACGAACGAATAGAGATTCCAATTCGAAGATATATCTAAACGAAGAATGTATGGTAGGGTGACAATTTCATAATATTCTCGTTTATTGGCCAATAAATAGTGAGTGTATGAATTCTTTTTAATTTTTGAGTATTATTCACCCCTAACCCCTTATGCATGCAAATGACCGAACCTGCAAATCTACAAGTCCTTCGAGATTCTGGTGGAATAGGAGAACCAGAAGCATTCAGAACTATACTCTGGTCTAGTGAAAGCAAAAATTTAACATAGTATCTATTGCTCTCTCAATTTCAATAAAAAAATACTCCCTATATTACTTAGAAATGGTTATTTGCTTTGGAATAGAACCAAAGATATTCGTCGCACTCACCATAGCCATTTATTTCATGAGTGCTTTGAAATAATTTTTCTGTCATTCATTTCTCTGTCATTTTTATCAACGACTTCATGAAGTTGGGAAGATACGTTATTAACCCTTCAAAGTTTGAAAACAATATCTCAAACCATTCTCTATATGATTTGCATTTTTACTTTTACTACCCCAACTTCTACGATTTAGTCCGTACGAAAGTTTCTTGAGTAAAGAGGGACAACAGGAAGAGCATAAAGTTTCGCCTCCGCTGAAAAATTTATATCCGTCTACGGGAGAAAAAGTTGTGAACCAAAGCACTGCTTCAGTTTACCCTGCGATAAATTCACATGAATAGACAGTCCACTGCACCTTTATTTCAATTTCACATGAACTGGCAGTTTTTTATCTTCCTCGCTTGTTCTTTACCCACTCCATTATCGTATGTATTCCAATAGATTGTCAGGTCATACACCAAATTCATAAATAAAATATAATAATTTTTAATATCTGAAATGAAATCCACATATTTTGATAGGAGCCGTTTGTACAAAAACATTGACCACGTAGATGCAGTGCTTGTTTGGATACATTACTCTCGCATTTGAAATAAAATTATTAATTCATCTGCTGCGGAGATAACCACTCCAGCGTTTAGATTTGAATTGAAAAATATGAACCCGTTATATTTTCTCTGTTTGTTTGCCTGAACGCGACCTTGGCCCTGTCTTATGCAATTTAATCTTTCAACCATTATAATTTATTAGAAACGTTTATTGAAATTGGAACTGGCAATAATTTGGTGAAATTAGAACTGTTCTCACAGCTACCGATAAACTGCAACATAATCTTGGGAGGTGATTTGAATAATAATTTTGAGGATCAGAGTGGTAAAGATTGTCAGGCACTCAGTACTATAATCTGTATATGTTCAACTTTGTAATGCATGTAAACTCATACACTTGTATATAAAAAGGATAAAGATCTATAATAGACTATACAGGGTAAGTGAGAATGAGACCGTAATCTGCCATCTTGGGTGTTCCGTCATGTCGGATTTAGCATGGCGTCACACACTTAACCATGCATTGTCATCCAAACAGATAGTGTATATAAAATTTCTGCTGAATTGGTTGAAGATATATATCTGCCTCAAAATTGAGGGGCAAAATTTCATCCGAACAAACATAGTTACATTGTAAGTTAAATAAATAAAAGCAATAATATACAAATTCTTTGAAGACACTTGTATTTATGGCTCAAAGATGAAAACAGAAGGGGAAAATGATCTATCTTAACCAAACTAACCTTACTGTCCAAGTTGAATGCAATCCTTTTACACTACAATCAGTCATTTAACCTGTCTTTTCGCCGATATAAGGAACTTATCGCTGAATAGGAGATAGATCTAATATTTTCCATATAAATGTATTATTGCTGCCGGTAACTTACTTTTATGAGGACATACATACCTTATATTCAGGCTATAAAAATGTGATCAAATTATAATTTAAGTTACATATTTACAATATTTTAAAGTTTCATAGTTAAAAACAGTTTTGATAAATATAATGACTAATATATTCCTGGAGAATAGATATTATAATAAGGGTATTGCAGATTGGTGACAAATCTAAACTTGGGTGACTGTCGAGCATTTCAGACTCGTTTGTGGTAAGTTGTTCAGTACGCCACTGGTCAACGCATAAAACATGGAATGGAAAAGGAAAGTGGTATTTTTTCATTGTACTCGATACATTTTTACAAGTTTCCATGCCAACACACGTTGGAAGGTGAGGACTACGTCTTCCTCAGCTCACACAAGCGTAAAGGTGCAGCGGTTGACGAAAATAACAATCTCAACAGTTTTTTTAACAGTAAATCGGGTAGCAACATCCAAACTATCAAGGAGGATGAAAAATACTCCGGTATGTTATAACAAATTAGCAATATGCTATTATGGCATGGAGGAAATTATACAGTGAGGACCAACAGTCCGTCGCCCCCCGCGTAACTTCTTCATTTTCCATATTACAAAAAAATGTTAAATACATAAGTTGTAGGGTTTCATTCGATCTCTTTAATGGTTTAAGTTTCATTCATACAGAGTGTCTCAAAAAAGCACGGTGACTTAGAAGTTAATTTTTTTAAATGGGACACCCTGTATTTCATTGCATTATTACATTCTACGTTGAATTCTGAACAAGTTTGATAAATGGTTTTCTATCAGAAAAGTTAATAGTTTTGGACTTATGAACACTTGTAAATAATTATTTCGACTACTTTTGCGCCAGTTCAATGAGAAAATCGTAACAAATGGATCACAATGTATTCCACTTTCCTATCCTAACTTTTTGAAAGCTATCCAATGTTGCAAACTGCTGATGGCACCATGTGTAACTTACCTCGTCGTACCATTTTACAATTGTTAGAGTTGTTGAATCTCACGAAAAACTAGTACAAATGAAGTTGAAACATTTTATTAACAAATAAGGTAGTCCATAAATACAGATCAAGAATCATTAAAAACTGAAGAGATATTTTAATTTATAACTAAAAACGGTGAGTTTTTATCTATTTCAAAAGATGTTCGACATGTCCACGATGCATTTCTTGACACATAAATAGTCGGGTTGTAAACTCTTCCCTAACATTAATCAAGGTTTGAGGCGTTATTTCTGAACACACTTCAACAATTCGACGGCGCAGTTCATCTAACGACCCACAAACTGTCTTAAAAACTACGGATTTCACATAGCCCCAGAGAAAGAAATCAAGCGGTGAGAGGTCCGGTGAGCGAGCTGGCCACTCTGTTGTACCTCGACGTCCAATCCACCAACCTGGATACCTTTCATCTAAGTAATTTCTCACCTCCCAAAAATAGTGTGGTGGCGCTCCATCTTGCTGAAATGTTACATCCAAGTAAAATTCATGTGGGTTTTGCGCAACGATCTCATCGATACTGGGACTTATTGTGTCTTGCAGCATTTGGAGGTATCTGGGACCATTTAAATTTTCTTCCAAGAATATGGGACCTACAATGTGGTTACCTAAAATACCAGCCCAAACATTAATTTTCTGGGGAAATTGAGTATGCCCCTCGCGGAATTCATGGGGATTCTCATCACTCCAATATCTACAATTCTGGGTATTCACATTTCCATTTAGGTAAAAAGTGCTTTGATCACTAAAGCAGATGTGTTGCAAATAAAGTCGATTTGCAACAATTCTTTCTGCCATGGTCTCGCAAAATTCAAGTCGCCGGTCTGGATCATCTTCAACCAATTGGTGCAAAATTTTTATTTTGTAAGGATGGAATTTATTTTGTTTTAAAGCCCTCTTTACTGATGTTTTAGAAACATCACATGTCTCAGCTACTTGCTTAGTTGATTGTTGTAAGTTATTTACCATTTCGGCTAGTACTTGAGTTTCAACATCTTCCGTAATTATTTTTGGCCTCCCAGATCTCGGAGCATCTTTCACGGTGCCAGTTTGGTTAAATTTTGCCACCAATTTCTGCAGATATTTTCGACACATCGGACGTTCTGGAAACCGTTCATTGAAAATGCAAATAGCAGCGTGGTAATTTCGGTTAGCTTCACCAAATATGATAACGGCTTCAACTTTGTCTGCTACTGAACGAGCCATATTAATCAACAAGAGAAATTGAAAACCGTTTGAAACAAAGTTTTGAAAACCTACAAAATGTCAATGACATTTGCTAAAAACAGATAAGAGTTTTTTTTCGTTGTCATGGATAAAATAAATGCGCCTAGCGTGCATAGCCTACCTCATTAATTTATTCGTGAACTGGTGCAAAAGTAGTCGAAATAATTATTTACAAGTGTTCATAAGTCCAAAACTATTAACTTTTTTGATAGAAAACCATTTATCAAACTTGTTCAGAATTCAACGTAGAATGTAATAATGCAATGAAATACAAGGTGTCCCATTTAAAAAAATTAACTTCTAAGTCACCGTGCTTTTTTAAGACAGTCTGTATGAATGAAACTTAAACCATTAGAGAGATCGAATGAAACCCTACAACTTATGTATTAAACATTTTTTTGTAATACGTGGAATAAAGAAGTTACAGGGGGGGCGACGGACTTTGGGTCCTCACTTTATATTTACCGATGCTTCATCAGAACATACTTTCAATATTTTGTAAATATCTTAGAAACCTCTACATTGAGGCACATGGAATGTTATGACTTTCAGACACTTATCAGTGTAAAGAAAATATGAATTAAAATATGGTAATTTACAACCGTAACTAAGCCACTGTTTAACAAAAATAGGACTTCTGAAGAAAAAAAATCAAATCTTAATTTTATTCGGATTTTCGACACACTGTATCTCAGAGGGGATGCATTTTAAAATACACATTGATGGAATCTTTTCCCCTTGAAATGAGACAAGAAATCTGTGTACGAAGTTTGTCAGTCTTATTCTGACTCACCCTGTATATTTCTGGAATCACCCTGGAATAACATAAATTGGATTAACGACTTTCATCTTAGAAATCGAAAACTTCATAACTCCGCCTTACCTTAAAAAAAGTAAATACCAAGAAAACACAATTCTAGATAACTGAAGGCTTAAGAACTTCAAGAAAAAATCTTTTAGGCTATTTTACATAAAAAAAATTGTTGAATATGAAATATTCAAAGTATATGTTGAGGTGGTCGGTAGCTCGGCGGTCTAATGCACAGGCCGTTCGAAACTCCAGCATAGCGATAGTCGGTTCGAGCCCGATGTAGATAAGATAATTTTTCTCAACTACTATATATCGGATCGATAGGCGACCGCATGCCTTGTTGAAAAACAGTGTATTGTGGGTTGTCTAGATGTCAATCTCGGCTGGTGCTAGCTTGGAGTGCACACCGACCACCCGAGGTGGTGCTGTAGGTTTTCCTACAGCTGAGAAGTGAATACGCCACCAAAAACCAGTAAGTCGCTTCGGAGCGCCACGGCAAATAATAATAATAGCCGTCCTCTACCCGCACAGGCTATGCCTTTGGGTACACTCAACGAGTGTTTATGAGGGAGTATTATTATTATTATTATAAGTACTGTAATTTGTACAACAAACTCAAAAATATTGCTAAATGAAAGCTATATGAGCAGAAAATGAATGAGACAAGAAAAAAAGTAAGGAGTGCTGGAATCTTGTCAATGAACTTTGAGGCAAGAGTAAGGAAACCACTAAACACTAATGAAATAGATTCGAACACTCTCAATGATTTTGGTTGTTCCGTAGCAAAGAATCTAACCGAGAAAATTTAATCGACCTAAGGTCCAATTGAGTATTTAGGAAGTATAAATGTAAGCCACTCTTTCTTCTCACGTCCAAAAAATATAATTGAAATCAAAGAAATATCAGACATCCGGAACAATAATAGTTTTGGGCTATATAACATTCCCGTCAAACTATTTGATATCGTCCCAAATAATGTTGTTGTTGTTGTTTGTTTTTTCCGTTAACCAGCTGTCACCCCCCTACGAACGACAGCCCTCAGAAGTAGAAACTTGTGCGAGCTAAGGATTAACGAGGTCTTACCTTTTAACGTGCGATTCCTAGCACGAGACCAGTGACCATGCTGGGATTCGAACCCACGTCCCTCTGACTGATAGACTAGCGCTCTACCGTCATGACCACTGCGGCCCATAATTACAGATTACTATACTATATATTACTATACTATTACATATACTAGCTCATTTAATACATACGTCCTCTGAATTAGGAATTCTTCCTGAATATCTAAAAATAGCATGAGTACCTATTCATTAAGGCTATCAACTTTCTTCTACACTTATAGAAGAATCAGTGATGTCAAATCTAATTCCACACATGACACATAATTACAGCCAGTTTCGATTTAAACAAAGCGAGGCATACAGAATGCGATCTTCTTTTTCTTGGTGAGGATATTGCAACGCCAGATTGACGGAGACTTAGCAGGAGCCGTATTTTGCGACTTTTTCAAGGCTTTTGATTGTGTTATTCATGACATATAGCTAAGGAAGCTTCTTTGTCATGGAATTAGAGGTGTTATTCAAACTTGGTTCTGTACGTACCTGGTAAACAGGTATCAAATTGTGAAAAACAATTATCAGTATTCAGGAAGTGAAATCATGAAAACAGTTGTACCTAAAGGCTCCGTTCTGAGACCAATACTGTTTCTCTTTTATATTAATGATACCGTCCTACCGATTACTGGTTCATTCACAACTTTTGCTATACACTGGTCGGACAGGCACCATGATAGAAAATATCCAATGATCTTGCAGCTAATAGCCACATTCAATATCAATAAAACACACATTACCTATAACACACAAACAGTGCAACTGATTCCTGGGCATACAAATTGACAGCAAACTGAATTGTCTACGCTATAAGAATCTTATTGTAAATGAGCACACCCTTCAACACAAATAGTGTAAAAAATTCCTGGTCATACAAATTGACAGCAAACAGGAAGAACACGTTACCGCCATAGAAAAAAAAAAAAAGTTCAATTGTGAGTGAACCAGAGGTAGGGACAGTTATATCCGTATTTTAGTATTCACATTAGTGACTGTTTGTTATAAAGTAATGTGTTTTATGTTCTTCTGATTGTTTCATTATTGAAATTTATAATTTTCAAATAGTAGGTAAAGCTATTTTCATTGCGGGTGTTGTGTGAACTTATGTGCGTATTAGTGTAGTAGCCTCGCCGTCGCCTTCCCAACCCCCTTTCTTGCCTCAGCCATTCTTTTATCCAGTCGTTTCCCTTGAAACTAGATTTAAATCCAAGATTTGCGAACAGTTCTCACGAGAAAATTATGTACGGAAAGTGGAAACCACCAATTTTCACATTTGTAATTATACATATGTAAAGGGTCTATGGTACAGTCAGAAAAGGACCCGGTGAAGCTTCTAAACTCCATATATGAGAAAGACCTAAGAATACTTTTTTTAACCTGTTGTTAGTGTTTTACGATTTCAGTTGCAGTCTGTGAAAGGTCTTTGGGAAATTTGGCGAAGGAGCACAACAGGTCAACGTCGTCTTGGGCAATTTAAAATGAATTGGCCAAGACCGAGGCCAGGACTTTGGACTTTTCCGACGTAATTGATCATTTTAGACAGATGGAAACTCCGATGGCTGTTACTGAGTAGCCTTTGTGGCAAATGTTTAGGACTTAATCTCAAGTACTTATTTAAAAATATACCTCATATTGAAATAAAATAATTCAATAAATGAAGTTTACTTTAGACTTTTGAACTAGTTACATAATCATAATTTTCAGTGTTGCTATCATGAGAGCAGGGAAAATTATTGATTATATTTCCGAATCAGGAAGCGTAAGCTCGATTGGTGTTTTATGGATATGAGTCGAGTTAAGAGATAGCTATAATCGATTATTTTAGTCGCACATGCCTGTAAGTATCTATTAAATTTCATGGTTGAAGTCACATGATTTGTGATACGAGTGGCTATTTAGGTGAACGAATAAATAATATGTTTAATTGGAAGTGACCCCAAACTTTTTTTTTCAAATAACACCCTGTACAATTTTTTTCATTATCCGGAAAAACACGAAATTTGTGATAACACTGTTCTTCAAAATTGAAAATCAGTTGGAAAATGGTGGAGATACAGTTGATTGTTCAATCGAACAAAGTTGGCCATGAGCATCAAACTCAAATCATCACAACTGACGAACGGCATCAAAATTAACGAGAGGAAGGTTCGAGGTAAGATACAGCTGAAAATTGGGCTTCTCATGTAATTTCAGCAACCATATTTTCCATCAAATATCAAAAATTTCCTCAAAACGAAGTAGTACCCATAAAGAAATGCTCACAACTACCATTTCTCAAATGGCAACATGCTCTTTTCATATTCTATTGAAAAGTTATGAATTATCCAAATAATCGTGTTGAAAGTTTCGGAGAATTCTGAAAGGAATTGAAGATACGAGATGTTTCATTATGAGTGTTCTCAAAATTCTTAAACAAAGGCGGCTTCAACCTACGAGAGCCAAGCAAAAAATCGAATCTTTTCATTCGAGTAGTCTGATAATTCATCATTTTTCAATACGACAATGTGAAAAGAGTATGTTGTGAGTATTTCTTTATGGGTACTACTCCGTTCTGAGGAAATTTTTGATAATTGATGGAAAATATAGTTGCTGCACATGAGAAGCTCAATTTTCAGCTGTATCTTATCTCGAACCTTCCTCTCGTAAATGTTGACGCCGTTTGTCAGTTGTGATGATTTGAGTTTGATGTTCATGGCCAAATTTGTTCGATTGAACAATCAACTGTATCTTCGCCATTTTTCAACCGATTTTCAATTTTGAAGAACAGTGTTATCACAAATTGCGCGTTCTTCCGGTTGATGAAAAAATATGTACAGGGTGTCATTTGACAAAAAAGTTTGGGGTCACTTCCGGTTAAACCGGAAGTGGTGAATTTTCGGTAATGGAATCAAAATATGCGTATTTGAGTAATATATCGACGTACCAAATTTGAAACCTGTATGTTTGAAACTATAGAAAAATTGGGGGCGTACCTCACCTCATGGTCACCCGGTATAGAAAGTAAAAGAAAATACGAATGTTCTTTCGAATTCTGTGCTTTTGTTCCACTCGCAGAAACCTTTCATTACTCACAAGGTCACAGGCCATTATTTCAAGACCACTTCAAATTATATCAGAATTCGTTAAATGACCGCAAGAACCTATTGAAATTCACAGAAAATTTTAAATAGTTGTCGCTGGTACTTGATGACAATTTATGTTCAATCCGGTACAGCTGGTAGCCATCGATAACTGAAGTCAAGCAACTACAGCCATCGGTTTCGATGGTTGACCGACGTATTTAAACGGTCTTGAATACTAGGTTGCCAGGTATAAACAGGTCTAGTTCTTCCAGGTAAATATAATAGACAACCCTACGTCTGCACATTTAATATGTTTATACTTTGAGTCCAGTATAAATTGTTCTTATTATCTTGATGTTGCAACATTTAAGAAAATTTATTATAATATAAGTATTATTCTATTATCAGCTAGGTGAAGGTTGATTTTGGTTCGGATTTAGACTATTATTGGTATCACTTATTTCACTGATTGTTGAACACTCAGTATAAATACTGAATGTAATTTTATGATTACACATCGATGTCTGGATCTCCTAACATCTAAGATTTTTTTTTTCAATTGCCCAAATTGGAATATGAGTTGGATTTAAAATAAATATTTTTTAAGGAGGCGCATCCGCCATTTTTTGTAGATGACTTTTGTGACCACAAGTTTGAGCCAAGTTTCGATTACCTACCACTCACTATCTGTTATGTATTGTGGTAATATGGAGTATTGATTTTTTTCCCAAATGATATAATCTTGTATTTGCGCGTTATGTAGTTGAAAAGTATAATTCAATATACCTACACTGTCACGTAATTTGGATATCAGTATTTGAACGATAGAACATTTCAATTCAAAGAAACCGTTGAAAAGGACCAATTACGTAGAATTTACAAATTTTTTCGCCGGGCTAATGCAATTACTGAGAATCATAAGAAAGGTGATATTTTCTGAGTGTTTGTGGTCCAGCTACGTTCAAAATCCTGCATTCGGTGGTATGTCCAGTATTGCTGGATCAAGTGACATCCAAGGACACAATCGAGAAGCTACAGAATATGTTTCACCAAAAGTTTCTACAGTAGTTAGCAGATTTTGATTTTACAAAAGGAATCAACATGAAGGAAAACATGTATTGTATTCATCAGTATAGAGAACTATGCATTCAAAAATATTTTACTTCAGGACATGTGTCAGTGATTAGTCGTTACAACGCAGGCTGTTAGCTGAAGTAGACCTATCTTTTCAAGTAAGGTATACAAGTCCAAGATATCGCTATATCCCATAAAACGGCTTTGATAAATTCAACTAGTCAATTACAAAGTAAATTTATATCTTGGGTAATATAATTTCTGCAAAAAATCTGGACAGATGAAGAGAGCATGTATTTGAAAAGGAGAAAGGAAAAGAAGTATATACATAGAGATAGCGAGCAAAAATTTGTTGATGCCAATGACACTGTCATTGACATCACTTCGAAACAGGCCAGTACAGTGTTCAGGGTTTTTGTACACAGAGAGAAAATGCTTATGCACAACGTTGTGTGAGACACAGTTGTGTAGATATTTTACACAATTGTCCAATCTTTCATCTATATTATAGAAGAATATTGAACAAATTGGTGCTGTCAACTTTTTAGAAACAAATTGTGACAAAATTATACAAAATTGTGTAGAAAACATACATTTATTTCTCTCTGTGTATCAACCCTGATTTTGAACTCATCTAGAGGGTGGATTAAGGAAAGTCTTCCTATTTCAAGTTGAGCGTTGAAATCAATAAAGGTGATGGTGGATTTCCATACTCAACTCCTAAACAAGCACGAAAGCTACCAAATTCTATTTAAAAAAGTACAAATCGTCTCGTCGGTCATGCTCCTCTTACAAACTTGCTCAGTTATGCGCAACACCGCAGAAAATATATCTTTTATGAATATTTTCTTGACCAATGCTGTTCTGAAATATAATCAATCGATTCATCGTCAGCAGTTTCATCAACATTGACCCAACGAATTTAGTCTTTACATCCACGTATTTGTTGTTATCTCTGGCATTTGTCGAAGTCTCTTTCCCAAAACACGTTCTGTTTGTCAAAACGTTCTTTGAAGGTTTCAGGATTTTAATTTTTTTCGTGTAATTAAGAACAAATTATCAAGTTCACTTACCCTTCTAACGGACCGAATGATCTTGTGGCAATAGGATTCACCACCGTATAATTTGCTCTCGATTTAATTATTGTAGCAAAGAGAAAATTCAACAACCCAGTCAAGGCGTAGATCTGTGTGGAAATGGGATTGAAGGCGCGCTTTCAGGAATTTACATAGGAGGGCAGAAAACTGATTCCTTCTATTGAAAGCACTGATATAATATCGGAGAGCTTTGAGTATCTTTAAAGGTTTTTTTCTGAACGTACTACTTTGCAGAAACACAAAAAACAATACACATTAATTGACACTAATTTGTGCTTGAGTGGCTGCGTTGAACCAAAGATTTTGGATCTTGAGAGTTGTACCTTTGAAATTGAATCTAAAACATTCATCTTCCAATTGGAAATAGTAAAATAATCTTCAACTAGAACTTGCCTTCGATAGAATTCTTGGCCTCTAAATTCTCCATCAGGTTTCCCGAAAAAAAATTCAGCTCCCATAAGAATGTAGCTCCCAGAAGAAACCCTATGAGACAGAAACAAAAACAGATTTTGGTCATATATAACTAAAAGTTCTCTAAGCGTCTACGATTTTTAAGATAAAAAAATCTCTGCTAAACAAATTGAACCACTTTGATTTTTTATTGAAATACGTAACAAATATAACGAATATAAATCAGTAATATAGTCTAGAAAATAAAGAGGTTGTACCCTGTTATTCCTGAATATTTTTTTTTGATTTTATATTATTCAGAGTGAGATATACTATACTGGATATTATAGAAACAGGAAAATCCTGAATAACACAGAAATAAAGCAGTTCTAGTTGTAACCACACGAACCATTTGAAACTTAACATTTAACAAATGTATCAATTGAATTGAAAAATTTATTAAATCAATAATATTGTTATATTGATAACAATGAGCCCTGGACGGCAAAGGTCTGTTAGATGGTGAAAGTCCCCCATCGGGCCTGCGATGGCAATTTTTCTTCAACAATAGCACTAAATGCTCTCGAAAAATCAACGACGCCCCACTCAATTTCACCAATGATGAGATAAAAGTTTAATCAACACAAAAACGACATCAAAAGAAAAAGTTCAGACTACGGCCATTTTGTGGAAATGTGTGGACAAGGATTTATGTCCACACATTTCCACAAAATGGAAAAATTACGCAAATATCTGACAGAAACAACTACCTCCCACTACGGACATTGACTTATATCTGTCATCCATTTGTGCAATGATTCTCAAGTAGGACACTATTTGCAAATGTTGATTGTAATAAAGCCATTGAATATAATCCTTCATTTTGTTGGAAATGACTTCGTGCATCGGAATTATTTCATTTGATTACTTTGATTCTTTTCGAATACACTTTTCAAACTTTGTTCGATTCATTTTTACAAAAACGACAGTTGTCGGTACAATCAAATGACCTGAGGAACACTGCCTATATTAGACAAAATAATAATTTAAAAGATACCTAGACTGATAGATTTGTGAGTTGGTGTATTAGGAACACAATTTTTTCTACTACCGAGCGAGAAATACCATGTTTGCGATTAAAAAAAGCGCAAAGTTGCACTTTTCCGAGGAGCAAGCGTTTTTCCCTTTGCTTCTCCCGAGCGGCAAACTAACCAAAACGCTGGCTGAGTTACCATGGATGAGGAGACAAGGTCTATGGGAGCCTACTTGCCTGGCTGCAGTAGCAGCTTCCGCATCTACTCCTACCATGAAAACCATAACAGAAAAACGTCAAATGTTTTGGCGACATTTGATACCAGAGTAGGTGTTGAACGGTATTTGACAAACGTCAATTATTTCATGAACAACGCGTGATTTTAAGATCTTTATCGAAAATAAAAATGTTTTATCGTGAAAATTAGAAATCGATAAAATTAGTGAAATGTCCTGCATTCCGCCAGAAATTGCTCATCGCAAGATGCAAAATCAATTAATTGCTTTTAATTTACTGCCATAGAAGTTGAGAAGCAAGTTGCCACCGTCATACAATTAATGTAAGATAGTAGGCAAGATCACCACTTAAGGTTTTGACAGGTGCCCAAACGCTGTTATAGTGACAGGGTAGGCTCGCGGCTACGCTCCAGTGAAGAGGGAAGTGGGTTGAAAAAATCAAAATGTCATGTGATTAAAAAAAAAAAAAAAATCGGGCGGCAGTCATATGAATGCTGAGCCTCCTGTGTAGATAATTTTACCAATTCCCATATAACACGAATAGTAATTTAGGCGAATGCCACACTCTTAAATGATAGTCAGCTTATTATTGGAGTCATATAATATTATATAAGGTGACAAGGGTTTTACGACCACATAAAAGTCAAAGTAGCTGAAGGCTTATTAGGAAGTACCAAAGACACTATCAAGGTGAATTATAACAAAAATAATATTATATAATATGAACTGTAGAATAGTCCAAGGTTCAAAATATCTAAGGGTAGTTACCCACAGTTATCTTACTCAAACACAATATACCCCTCTAGGGTAGGATATTAAATAAAGCCGCTTGAGTTAGGTGCACCTTACCTGTAGCGTTTACATAATTTCAGAGCTAATATTTTCAATAGAGAAAAAGGTATATAATATCGAGTGAACTGGTTAACTAGCGTGCCACATCAGATTGGTTTCAGCCAGGCATTCACGGTGAAATCTACCAGGTGGAAGAATACCAGTAGTGAAGGTGCGAGGTAAGGGTCAGCCTTCAGGGCAGTGACACCTGAATGAAAGATAGGTTCTCCAGTCTAACGATAAGTATGATAACATCAAGATGAGCTCCTCAGTCTAACGTATAGGTACGCTGATACCAAGATGAGTTTCCCCCCAGACGGCTAGTGCTCTGGGATGACGATAAGTACACCGATACAAAAGACCCTGAAATTAAATCATTGACTGTATGATACCATCTCGAATAGACCTCATACCTTTGTATAGGAAGGCCTGGTGCTAACTGCGGGAAAGATCCTGTTAGAAAGCTCCTCTACAGATGTTATTTTCCTATCATAGTCCTAGTCAGAGGGTCAACGACGTCAGGCTTGATTAACACGACTTTCTTAAATTATGCTTACAAAATAAACCGAATTGCCAAAGGTTCAAAAGATAAAGTTAGGGGGTTCTGCTTACCCGAAGAATATGTGGTTAGAAAGTGAGGTTATAATCCCCTATTGGTTATGTTTTCCAAAAATTAATCAACTTCCCATCAAATCACCAACGTGAATAAGTACGGAAAACATTAATTTAGTTGAAAGAATAATCCCATTTACTGAATGAATACAGAAATCTATAATCAATATTCAACTGAAAATGTCCATCACTTCCATATATGACAGAGACCGAAGATACTTTTTCTTCTTCTTTATTAAGACCAATATCACGAACCTTAGCGGAGTTGCCATGTAACTTAATTCCTCGAAGTGTCTAAATGTCAACAAAGGATTCTAAAATGTTCCTTGCAAAATTTCATTATCTTACATTATCTAATACTCAAACATACGGGAATTGTTCCAGACAGATAACTATTATCACGATATGGAGTATTTTTAAATTCATGTCACCGACGGCCTTTGAAGGTCATTTCCATCGATAGATCACAGAGGAGTCGTATCTACCTGGAAAAGTGATCTATGCCCCAGCGACAGTCACAGCTGTTCTCTGACAATAGACAGCGCTGAAAATACAGATAATTGGAGGGAGTATAGATAATGAAATATGCGAAATGACTGTAAATATATCCAAAGTAAACAAACTACGGAAAAAATAATGATTCAATGACAATTAGATTTTATTAAGGTAGGCAAATTCAAGCATCAGTCTAATAAATATAAATCGAATTCAATTTTATAACTAAAACTCTGAGTAGCTGATAGTGGAAAAATAATAATGTTACAGAGTACGAAAAGCAGTATGAACTTTTTAGTTAATGGTGTGATTCAAAAGGAACCAAGAAGATATCAGAAAACATTCTACTTGCTTATTTTTCCATATACTCACTCAATGCTGAGATTTACGATATAAGTAAAACATGAAATAAACATCAGCGAATACAAAAAAACTGTTGGCTTATTTTAAACGTCAAGCTGTTGGCAACAAAACGATAAAATCAAAAACATTATATTTTATTGTATCAGTATCGCTGGAGGGTGTACAAGGGACGAACTTGTCAAGATGGTAATGGACGACATTGAAGATAACTCAGATCAAGTAACACAACCTAGATGAGTAATACTCAAATGGAACTGAAGGTAACATCTTTTCATAATATTATCCCTCAAATCATGACCTTATTGCCATGTCACAATTTTCCAAGGATACAATAAGCACGTCAGCTAGATTTTGATAGAATATCTGTCGGGTATATTCATGGCAACGAAAATCACAGAATACCATCTTGGAAGAAATATATAGCAATAACAAGGCAATTGAAACGTTCATTGCAGCTTGTTGGGAGCATGTAGAAACGATAGTATTTCCACCGCGAACGGAGATTCTCCGTTGTCGATATAGTTTGATCAGTACGGCAATGCTACATTTGAAATATCAAATATCGAATGTGACAGAACAACAACAAAACATCCCTGTTTGTTATAATATAATGTTTGATAGATATCATGTAATATTTTTTTGCAAAAAAAATTTCTCGCCACACATTCGGATGGTACATAGTATATTTATCTTCTTCCAGCTGGAACAAGGTCAATTATTCCGTCCACCACATCTTCGAAATTTTCTGGTGATCCTGAAATAGTTTAATAGAATCCGTTGTCGTCGGTTCACTTCTTCATGTTCACTTCTTCATGTTCACTTGAATGAAAAATGTTCTTTCCTTGAAAAGTTGTTAAGAGTCTTTGCCGTAAGGTTCTCACTGCTCACTCTGAAAAAAACATTGCTCTTGTAAATTTGATGTTGGTAATTTTTCACTTCTTCATTTCTTGATGGTCTCTTGATAGATATTTCAATATATAATAGCTATTGATATATCACGGAAGTAAAAGCATTTTAACTTCCCGCATGTAACCTGAAAATGAACCAACCATATTTTCCTCACTTCAGTATATTATTTAATACTTACATTGTTCATATACTTAGTTGAAGTTGGCGTAATCGTACAAGGACCCGCCTCTGATAACAAAACCAAATTGGAATTCATATCTGGAAGAATTTAATTTGTGACATCTGCAATAAAATTTGATACATTATGAAGACGCTGCGAAAAATTGAAGACATACATACGTGTCAAATTGTTACAAATTCCAAGAACATGTTCAGTTGGTTGGTCTTTCTGTAGACAATTCTCTGAAAGTTGTGCAGAACTTTTCTTCATAAATATCAGTTCTAATAATTTCAGCCTATATAATAATAATAATAATAATACTCCCTCATAAACCCTCGTTGAGTGTACCCAAAGGCATAGCCTGTGCGGGTAGAGGACGGCTATTATTATTATTTGCCGTGGCGCTCCGGGGCGACTTACTGATGTTTTAGGTATTCACTTTTCAGCTGTAGGAAAGCCCGGAAAACCTACAGCACCACCTCGGGTGGTCGGTGTGCCCTCCAAGCTAGCACTAGACGAGATTGGCATCTAGACAACTCACAATACACTTGCTTTTCAACAAGGCATGCGGCCGCCTATCGAATCCGATATAAAGTAGTTGAGAAAAATTCTCGTACCTACATCGGATTCGAACCGACTATCGCTATGCTGGAGTTTCGAACGGCTTGTGCATTAGACCGCTGATCCACCGACCACCTGCCAATAAATCGAGATAACACACCCCTCATTTCCTTTAGTTTTAACAACATGCAACGAAAGTTGTACTTTCTCTAGATACTGATACTTAGAAAGACAATCTGCCGCCGAACACCAAGCAGCCGTTTTGTGGATTGCACCAAGAACCTGCGTGGTACATTCAAAAGTATCGGAACGGTCTCATATTTCAGAAACGGCCCAGAGAAAATTTATGGAAATTTCGACAGAGTGGTTTTTGATGATGCCCTATTCAAAGGAGATATCAGCCAAATCAACAGTTTTACAGATATTGAGGGTAACTCAACTTTTTTAAATTGATGTAGTTTGAGCAACCAGCAAATTTAGAAATGTTAAAAAATAAATTATTTAATCACGCCTCAAATACTAACTAATACCTTACGGGAATTTTATGACCGCTTGGGCTATTGTTTAGCAAATGATGACAAACATTTTGAGCACTTGGTCAGATAGTTTTCAGTTTCTGATATTTGATTCAAAACTCTATTGGAAAATAATTCAATTGTTACAAAGTTGTTTGAACAAAAAACATTTTATATGAAATTTCATGATATTTTCTCGAGCCCTTTTGAAAATGTTGGACCGTTCGCAGACATTTCGATGAACCATGTTCTCATATTTCAAAAACCACATTAATTCACAATCTGTTATTCGGAGACATAAGTATCAACGGGGCGCTGAATTGATTGCAATGAAAATAAATAGGGTTTTCCATATCTGAAAAACATTTGATTTGGCAACATTGCCGATACCACCATTGGATAGGGCATCATCAAAAATCATGATGTATAAAATTTCACGAATTTTTCTTGACCGTATTGAAAATATTGGACCTTTTTCAGACTTTTGAACGAAAATGACATGTTGTCGTATTTCAAAAGCCACTTTAATTTAAAAACTGATATTTAGAGAAAAAAGTGATGACGGGTTGCTGAATTGATTGCAATGAAAATAAATATGGTTTTCCATTTGAAAAAAATTATGTTACCATCAATATCCGAAAAACTATTGATATGGCAACATTGCCGATATCACCATTGAATCGGGCTTCATCAAAAACCATCTTGTATACAATTTCACGAATTTTTCTTGAACCGTATTGAAAATATTGGAACGTTCACGGACTTTTGAACGAAAAAGCCATGTTGTCATATTTCAAAAACTACATTAATTTAAAATCTGATATTTAGAGACAAGTAATGAGGCGTCGCTGAATTGATTGCAATAAAACAAATAGGGTATTCTATTTGAAAAATTGAGTTATCCTCATTATCTGAAAAACTGTTGATTTGGCAACATTATCGATATCACCATTGAATCGGGAATAATCAAAAACCACCCTTTCGAAATATTCGTAAATTTTATCAGAGCCGTTTCTGAAATATGAGACCGTTCGGATACTTTCGAAAGACACTGTATAATGTCGTGGTACTTTTGAGCAACTTCGATGCGGTCTAACTATACGAGCAGTCATTGTTGCATCATGCACTGAATTAATAATCTAACTACGTTTTGCCTGTAAAAATACGAAAATGAGATAACTTACCATAGAAAATTTTGATACAGTGAGTTCAAATGTTTCGCCTTACATTGTTTTTGAATCATCATGCAGAAATGACACAATTCACATAATGCAACACACCATGTTCATTCCATTCAGAAGAAATGGCTATACTATACTGATTACAGTGATTTCTGAAGTGAATCAAGAGATATTGGTGTACTGCGGGGTAGGGGATAAGGAGCGAAGAAGGGGTAGCGTTTCGAGACTGGTTCAAAGTTCATATACCATCTACCTCTCAGCTAAAGAAAAGAATTGAATTTAGATTTGCATCCGATATTATTTATATCATAGTATCATTTGTGAATTACTTCAGACAATAATCATTAAATTACCTCTGAAATTATATATTCACCAATATCAAGAGAAATATCAGCTATGTCGGTTGACTATATTTTGCATAGTAATATGAATTAATTATGAAATTTTGTTGATGTAGTTTTTGTTCGCACCAAAAACGAAAAATAATGGTGAACCAAATTTAGTCGACCTTTCAGTATAATCAAATACATTTCATTGTACACAATACTTCTTATCGAAGTAGCGCTATTACTTGCGAGAGCATAGTTACAGTTCCTCATATGAAACCAACTTCGACAAATATGTTCGATGAGACACTACGCGGTTTGTTAAAATTCAACAATTAATAGTTGCTTTCGTCACTCTATATATTTGTAATTCTGTACAACTCTTGACCAAGGTACGATTAGTACCACGTATACAGACAATTTTGGTGGCAATCACCATCCATTGTAGTGAATAATAGTTGTGATACATTAAATACGCTTTCGGTACCACGAACTAATATCAAATGGATGAAACTTTCTGGCGGCCTGGTAAATAATACTACACAATCATTCATTGATTAACCATTTTATAATAGTCGGTACAAATAAGGTTCGGATACTTGATGTCATTTATGGAGGTTGATTCAATCACAAGTTCGGTATTTTTTACCACGAATCAAAAACCACAACAAATGCTTGATTCTTCCATCTCTATTCCTTAGCGTGTACCAGTGTCGTAACTATAGAGAAAGGGAAACCGAATTGTAAAAGAGTAAAATCAATGAATGATGAAAAAACATGTCAATTAGAGCATCGGCTGTTCTCAAAGTCCTGTGGAGATTCTTCCATCATAATTTCATGTTTCCATTCCATATTGGGTTTCCATTATTTCTATTTTATTGAACTTCAATATTTCTGTTAATAACGCACGACACTACCGGTGAGGGAAGATGTCCCTTACAAACGAAGTTTAAGGCGTGAGCGGCGAGTTACTCATCTAGGTTGTGTTATTTGATCGGAGGCTTCGATCATCTTGATTTTTATTTTCTTGAAATACCATAAAAAATGGTTTTTTGTTGAACTTTTGTTATGGCGCCCATATTCATATTTTTTTATTGATCTCCCCAACTGTTTTTCCGATCGTTACTTGAAACATTTTGATTATGAAATTCCACTAACCAATTTCATAGCATTCTCAAACACATAATTCATGATCTCACGAGCTGATTACAAATAAATTATTTGTTGTAAATCGCCCAACGTATCTGATTTCCTTAAAAGTAATTTCTCACTTTCCCTACCGGACTATTATCCTAACCCCTATTACTCAATCCGATACGTTTGTTTCTGGCTAACAGCAATTACAGAGAAAATTTAGGCAAGTAAAGGGTGTGTAAAGGCATCGTTGGAACCTTTTTATCAGTCCGTGTTGTTCGGTCACTTATAAGATCCGACGAAGCGCTCCCATTTCGACCTTTTACTGCGAAGCGAGGGTCGAAATTGCTGTGAAGTTTTTGTGTTTATGGCCGATTTATTTCGTCCGAGCATCGAAAATATATGAACTTTATGGCAAACTTTATGAAAGGAATATGGTGCTATAAGAATTTTATTTCCTGATGTTATTTTCTGTAGGTGACAAAACTCTATACCTATTTAACACGTTGGGCACTCAAAGCTACGTCTTTCTGATGTAGCGATACTTCCAACTCCGTGAAACTTCCATCTCATGCTGCCTTTGTGTGCACTCGCTATCATCTTTTAACATCAGTATACCTCATGGACCTATTCTACCACTTACACTTTTTGACTGTACCGCTTTTGTCTTTGGACACGAATTCAAAAATGAACTAGGAATAAAAAAAACAACAAATATGGAATTGCGATCCAATAATTTGAAAGTGGAATTCAACACATCTGAACATCAAAAATGTTGATACAAAGGGAAGAAAATTACTTTACTCCTGTGTGAAACATGATTCTTTCTAACACCAGCATAAATGTGACGAATTATGTAATACGACCGTTGAAGATATAGGAAATGAGGGTGATACTATTTTAATAATTACTGCCAGACACAAAAACGAAAATACAAAGTGAATTTATTGTTACAAACAATACAATTGGCATTATCAAAAGGTATACAGTTCTAAGACCAGCGGATCATCGTCGTTTCTTTTTTGGGTATAGAACATCAACATGCTCAGTACAGGTTGTAGATATATAAATAGATTTTATTTGACCAAGTAACAAATACGTTTTTGGCAAGCCATTCAGGTAATTTATGTGAACATTGTTTCCGAATGATTAAAAGTGGTAAAATATTGAGTTAAAAAATAACAGTCACAAGATAAATAAATAACATCGATACATTCAAAACATTATCGCAATCATCTTAAGGATCATTATTGCGATATACAGGCGTACTCAAGTTTTCATCGGTTGAATAAAAACAATGATTCTTGATATGTTTGTTGATTTTCGATTTTTGATTTAAAACAGTTCAGCTTCATAGTCCTGTACTCTTGAGGTGGGAAGTTGTATAGTTTGACATCCAACGAGTTTGTTTTGTGACTTGTTTAGTCAGAGAGGCGAAGGTCTCAAGTGATTCGTTCCACGATTCTGATTATTATACAAATCAGAGTTGGTGAAAAATGCTCGTTCGTTTTCATGTATCTCTAATAAAACACTGTGGCATATTGTATAAATAGAGAAGGAACAGGCATACTGGAGAAATATCTGAAGCAGTATAAGAGACGAAGTCGAAGGCTCTCGAGAGGTCAAATAAAGTAATACCAACATGCATGCCTTCTTCACGTCCTCCAATAATATCAGTAACGATTTCAAAAATAGTCTGGGTTGTACTGCATTTACTACCGACCCAAACTGATGGCAATTGAGATATTTATTAGATTCGAAGTATTCCTTATGGCTTTGCTTTAATATTATTTCAAAACAATCGAAATGATAGATATTGTTCGATAATGTAAAAGAATACGGGGTACCCTTCTCTCTAAGCGTTTCCACCAAGTGGAAAATAAAAGGCAAACATCTGTCAAAAATACAACTACTTCCCTGACTAATACCACGACAGACATTGAACTACATCTGACAGATATTTGTGCAACGTTCTTCCAAGACGACCCAATTGCAAGTGCTTGTGCTGTTTTCGAACTGCGCGATAGGCCCGCCTTCAGGCTCCCTCACAACCCTCCAATCCAGTCCGCAGTACAATTTTGGGATGCCATACAAGATTCTAGACCAGCATCGCATTATTTAGATTGGTGAGACGATATCTCGGGAATGCGTCTCGGTTACCAGGTAGAAAATGTTTGTTATGCTCTTCTTCAACTGTAACAGTCCTGCAACTCCTCGATTCTATTTCCGTAGTTCACAGAGTTGATTGATTTTTTTGGAGAACTCTATAGCGCTTGGGCATTCGAAGATTCTCTGCCTCAAAGTGAGGTAATGTTTAATTAGCCGGCACTTCGTAAAAGTGTCGTTACTGTGTACCACTACCGGTTCATTAGAGTATAAATGAACAACTCTAGATTTTTCTTGGCTTCTAGCGTTTGGAAAATGAGGTTACTTATCCTATTCATTACGTTATACCACCAGTTTTGCCAAGGTTTATACAGCCAAACTAGGTCACCACTTTTGAATCTTTGAGCATTTGCCTTGATGTCATAGGTCTCCTTGGCACTCGTTCCTGGATGTCGTCCATTCTCTGCCGGAGTTTGCTGACGCAGTCATCTCTTGTAGTATTTTGACCTGGTGTCATCCCAAACTTTAGGTCATAGAGAAGTAGCCATATTTGTCTCAAATGAAATAGGTACATACATTATTTCCGCTACTGTATAAAAAAATATATAAACTCGTTGGATATTAATTTGAATATTTGACAATTTATAGATGAAAATACAAATTGTCTTCGTGAGAATTTCACATTAACTTCGACGATTGTCATGAAGCCAGACAAAAGGAAGTCAACTTCAAAAGTCCAACAGAGGATAAGGAAATCAAAGGATGAGCTTGGATATGGCCTGAAAAGCATTCAGCGAGAAGTGTCGACAACTTTAAACTCACTCAGTCTAATAATTTATTGACGTCGGGAGCAGAGAATGACCGGTTCAAATCCGGCAACTTCATTAATGATTAAATTTTATCGTACGCCCTTTTGTCTCCTGTCGTTAATTTTTTGTATACATTATCCTACTGAAAGGGGAAGTTTGAATCGAGTTAGACAACGGGTAGAATTTATGTCATCATCCCGAAAAAACAACCATTTTGGTACGGTAATCAAAGAAGATAATGAATTGATATTTCACACAAAAGGTTTAAGAGAAGCGTATAATAATCCTCTATCAGTAGCTAGAGATTATTAAAACCGAATGGTTTCTTTGGGACCTGGCACAGAAATACAGATCAACTTCCAATCTGCATTGAGTTTACAGTTAATTAGTGTTGGCAGAGAAGTTATAGTTATTTGTTTCACTATTACAAAAAGTATGTTTTTTGGAAAAATAAGAAGGTTGACAAACAAGCAAGCTCAGGAGTATTCAGAGTCAAAATGAATATGATATAATTCTTTGGGAGATGTCTGCACATACAAATTATTTGTGTGAAATTTTTTTAGACTTCCGTTGTTTGAATAAGAGATACATTGATTCTGTGAGGTTTAAGTCACTACATTTCGATTATTCCTATCGTAATGATCCTAGAGCCGGACCTGTCACGTGGCGATCTTCGACTAGTACACCGCCACATTTCCGACTAGGATACTACACCTGTCTGTCTTTGTCCAGCTTGTGATGAATGCGATGATGTCATCACACCAGTCTGTTCTCGAAATATCGAGATCCACCTAGAATCGGCACTTAAGGGATGTCGCAAACTTTGATGGTTAATATTTATCTGAATTTCATGAAAAATAAATTGCCTTCTCTCTCAAAAAAATGTACTTTTACTACCTACTGAAACACATTGTGGTTTCAAAATGATGGCTACGATGGATAGGACCTAGTCCAATCCTGTGGCCGTTCAGATCACCAGACTTGAATTCGTTGTATTTGTATAGTGCAGCTATACAGGGTGTCCGGTGAACCTTGTACATTATTGACACTGGGGATAGACCACGTCATGACAGTTCAGAAAATCACCACACCTCATTAAAAATCTCACCGTCTTCGGAATAATGGGCATTTTTAAAATTTCTGGAGAATCTCTACCTCATCTCGGTTTTTTGCGAGCCATGTCAACAAATTAGGATATTTTCAAATTTCTTCACTACTGAAGATGACTGATGAGTGGTGCATTCAGACGTACAGAACAGTTTTTCAGAAATGTATACAAATTTGCGAGAAATAAGGGTAAAATGTTAGATTTGAATTCCACCTATTTTAACTTACACAACTTTGACATTGTCTCCGATAAGACCAATGTTCACAGGAGGGCATAAAAACATTATGCAACTAAATAAACTAGTATATTTTGTGTTTGAACATTATTTTGCCATTAAACATTATAAGGAATGGTACGTTGGGTCTGATAATTTGTGTTTTATATTCGATTTTTTGAGTTACAAATTTTTACTAATATGATATTTGAAAATGAATGGGGAGTTAGCGATTTTAGGCAAGTTATCAAACAAACAATTTATTCAGATAATAGATACAAAAAACGATCTCCTACAAAAATACACTAACATATATAGCACAGATATTACATGAAATTTAAACCATATTTTTCATGGAATAAAGTATAGAAAAATTCATGAAAATCTGTTGTGGAACATACTTTAGTTGTTACAGATCTTCATACTTCCATTTTTAATGGGTAGTCGGCATGAGTATGATGGCTGAAGTTCTTCAAATTCATGCTCATAAATATTTCAATTTTTCCTTTATGCTAGTTTTGTCCAATCGCCACTGAACCTCAATTTATGAAAAAAGTAACCATTTGGTAAATACTTAATTGCACGCAGATCGGTTATTTACGATATAAAATACTGCACCAAAATTGTTAACAAAATCACAATTTTGACCAAAAGTTTAGTTTTCGAAACTAAGAAAGTAACCAGATACCTTTGGTCTCCTTTCATCTCTCATGGTCTTATGGTAAAATAGTATTTCTTAAAAGACTTAGAAAAATCGTCAATTTGAACCTCCATTTGCATCTGCCCCACTTCTAGGAACTTTTGATGTTTCCATTATTGATAAGTTAAGAAATGCATTTGTTGAAATCTGGTTGCAATTTTGGTACGTGCAACCCCAGTAAATGATGATTGTATCATTTTCAATAATGTGCTCACTTTCAATTTGCTCTTCGATGAGTGAAATCAGAATGGTAGCCAATTTTTGTGAATTTACTCCACCCTGCCACATTCCATAAATAACAAAACCCATTTTTGTGTTATAAATAGATAAATTATGAACTCTTAGTTTGGTCTTATAATATAAGCTTGAGACATTGGACAGTAAATCCATTGTAAAAACATTATTTTTCTTGATCGACATCTTTTTCCTTTCCTTCACGTTTTTTAAAAATGTTTATTGTCAAAAAAAAACAGGTATTTCAACTTACCTTGTCAACACGAAACAACAATCTATTATTTTATTCAAATATTCATGACTGATTAGAGAAAACAGTTGAATATTTTTGTTTCCCTCAACACGGCATGATCACACTTCACGTATGATGGGAGATAGCAAAATTGCACATTCTACAACGGGCATTCTGGAGATAATAATTATTCGTCTGTGTTTTCTTTGTTTTGGTGAACTTCTTGGAGATAACAATTTTTTCCTATACGTAGTTGAGATTATACTTTTAAGCGGTACCAAAATCACAATTTTGACCGAAAGTGGAGTTTTCGAAAGTAAGCCAAAGTGGAAGAATACGGGGTACCCTTATCTCTAAGCGTTTCCACCAAGTAGAAAAATAAAGGCAAACATCTCTCAGAAAACAACTACTTCCCTGGCTAATAATATCACGACGGACATTGAACTACATCTGACAGATATTTGTGCAACGATCTTCCAAGAAGACCCAATTGCAAGTGCTTGTCTTATAATTAAACAGCGGATTATTTATCCTTCATTTGGCTGGGAATGACCACCTGCAGACATGCATGTTTAGAGGTTGATTGCCTCTTATCAGTGACAGGGTAGGTCGGACAACATTATAATTGTCTTGTCCCTGCCAAATGAATAATAATCAACTGTTTAACTAATATTTCCCCACGGATGACACTACGACCCACAAAAAAGTTGATCGCGATGCGAGCCAGAGACTTAAGTCTCTGAGATTCCGGCCATTTCCATACAATGGACAACTTGTCGTTTTCTCGTTTGATTGCCATGAATTTTGTATGTCAGTTTTTCTCGTAAAATTTTTCAGTGGCAAAATTATTTCGTTAAAAAAGCTCTTGTGTTTTCACCGTTGGTAAACACATAACCAAAAAAAAAACAATTTTGTTAGCCCCTCTCAAACAATTTATTCGATCCAAAAATGATTTTTCTCTGCGGTTTTCTTGCAAACCGTAGAGAATGATTTACATTTGACTAACTCCTAAGTTATATCAATTGAGTGAAAATACCAGCGTCGGCGACGTCGGTTCAATATAAATTAAATAGAACGTGGTTTAATCGCGGCGGCTGGAACACGAGTCTTATCGACTACAAATCACTAGATCCTCAGAAATTGCTATTAAAATTTCCAATTGAAAATTCTGATTCAATTATAAAAATAATTACTGCATATAAAAGCTTCATAGTTCGTGCATTAAATTGACTGTCAGACGCACGAAAGGATTCATTGAAGCCTCTCTCTTGTTGGCTGGTTTCAGATCAATGAATTAGTGAATTTTCTTGAGTTTTGTTTTTGAATTGAATCACACTGAGGAAAAAGGAGTAGGTAGGTGGTCCAATATATCATGTATTTTCCTGTTCTGAATTATTGACTTCCGTACATAGTTATCTTAGATTAATCATAGATGTTTGTTATTTATTTAATTTGTGGAGTCAAGCTGAACATCAATGTGTTGGGTTTAGCTGTTTTAAAGTAATAAGGTATGGTCAGCCAGTCTTTTGAAGGCAATATTGTGTAGTGTGAATGAAGTTTGAGCAAATGATTTTACACAATGTGTTTTGAGTAGTTCTTTTTCGGGAGTCTCGCATGATCTGGTCTCGATTTCGAGACAGGACGATATTTGGACCAGACGAGAAGAGTATTTTATTGGTTTCGTCTCGTAGACTTACACGTCAATATCAATTTTCATACGAGCACTTTTTGATAGGTATTTTTTTTGGGTCACGTCATTATTGTATTAGTTATCGATATTTTTTTATATTGCAACCCCTATATTTGAAAGAGGAAATTTTTCGACATGCTATACGTGGTTGTTACTATTCAATTGTCAAAGTATTGACAAAGAATGCAAATATTCATTTACATTTTTGAAAATGGTTTGTTTAAGAGATACTCAAAGAATTGAAATAATGATGATGATTGGCTATGGAGAGCACAAGTTCAGGTGTGTTAAATATTCAATGATGAGTACCTACCCCATAATCATATCAAATAATCAACTGTGCGCACAGTTGAGAGGAAGTTCCGAGATTTCGGTCATGTGAGGGATGATTTCATGAGTTGTCCTAGAATTTCAGAAGATCAAGATGGTAAACCAAACAATGCTAAAACTTTGGGAAAAATTAAATCCGACAATATGCATTCTCGATGAAGTCAGTCGATGTGAACAAGCACTGACCAGTGTGAGTTTGATTACATCACCTTTGGGGAGATATCAAAGCGTGGTCCAACAACGGACACTTCTAGACATTGAAAATTAAATAGTTCTCGTCGTTTCTAAAATACAGTGTAAGCAATGTGATTCATCGGGCAGACGTAATTTTGTGAAGTCTTACAATACAAGTTTAAGTGTATGCTCGAAGTGTGAATGAATTTGATTTGAGAAGTTGAGGCAAACTTATGAAATAATGTCCAGTGAAGTACGCAAAATATTGTAGCAGTGTATTCGAGCTGTTTAACTGAATTATTGGAGTATATTGTTAATAGTGGAGCTGTTGATGAACGAGTCATACTATCCAGTTTTTTTGTAGCCAGGAACTCCAGTCCAGTAACAATATGATTTTAGTAATCAGTGATACTCAAACAAATATAGTACTGCTCTGAAGCCACAGTCACATCCTATTTCATAATTCGTCATAACTCTCTTGCTATTTTTCAGGTATGTCGGTACTTCCATTAATGTTTCACAAAGCAAAATGAGGAAGATACCACGTCTTAGGACTTTCTGTAATTTATGTGCTATCTACTCTTCTGGTATATCATTTATTCACGTACTCTTCTATCTGATCACAATATTGCTTTTCAAATTTTTTTTTCTACTCATTTTCTTTTCTACGTACAATAAATGACTCATGATATTTTTTGACTATTTGGAAGTGTTTCGTTTTAATTTTTCCACAAATGTCCAACTTCATAATGACCGGCAGTTTCTCTTACTGTTATTTCCAGAATTTCAATGGCCTTTTTGTCTACGGATTTTTTTTCTTTATAGAGATGATGATTTATTCCAAAAGATTCCAATCGAAAACTGTCTTTGACGATTCTATGAACTTCTTCGTCCATGCAGATGCGTATACAAGGGGAGGTAATGGGGGTAAATACCCCACTCCACCATGGAAGAAAATTCAGTGTTTCAATCAAAATTTACATTAAGATTTACAAAATTATTCTTATTTCATTCACCACGTAACTATCTAAATCTAATCTTCTAATCTATTTCTAGTATTTCTTCTTAAAAAATGAAAAATGTCAATTTTTTTTCCCACCTTTATGATACCCCACTGACAAACCTTACTATCAATTCAAAGGCATTCGACCTTGAAAAAAAAAATTCGTCTTCGGCGTTTTTCGATTTTCTGTCACTCCTGCGCTACAAATTATCCCCCTTCCTCCCATGGAATGAAGCTGTATTCTACAGGTATATTCAAATTCCTAGCTGTGATACGTAAATTAACCAGCTTCGACTGTTCTTCTTCATGATGAATGATGCCATTCGTCCATTGAAAGCACAAGGGAATTATTGGGCCCGAAAGAGCTAACATTTCAGCCAAAGATTCTTCTACCATTGAGCACGTCGAACAAGGCATTAAATCTGATCTCGCCTACCGGCCCACGCAGACTGAAAGGAGCAAAAGAAGCAATCCTTAAGAGTCTCATATTATCAGTCGTTATCGATACTTTGACGCAAACTTTGTTGTTCGTTGTTGAATCCAATGTAACATCTTCAGTGTATTCTAATCTCAAAATATGCAGTAACTTGTTGTGTCTTCTCGACATAAATTTTCTCCACATCTCAATTTCTGGTAATAACATCTGCTGGCAGTATGGCCAGTTTTTAGGCACATGGAACATAACTTCTGCTCTAAAAGAGCAGCTTGTATGTATACTATTGATTTTTTCAAAAATTCTGTACAACTGGTTATTCTATGATTTTCTTTCTGGTAGAAAGCACACATTGATGATTCTTGATTATTTCGATCAGTATTCTTCGTTTTCGACCTTCCTTAACAATTTTCATTCATTTTTACTTCACTCGTAGTTTTTGGTAGTACCTGCATTCCTCAAAGTAATATGGGCTTCTTGTTGTTTGAATTCAAATCGGTAAATGGATATTTTTACCAATAATTCTCTCTTTTAGCTTTATACAAACTTTCGCGCGACTGGTAATATAAAGCGATAATCAGACAATACGAAGCCGCCGGACAAAAATTATTGAACAAACATGGTGAATTTCGAATATTGAGAATATGCCGTCGCATCAGCCATTCAATTATCTGTAATAACAAATAATTAGACAGACGGGTTTTTCATCAAATCCACTTTTACACATCGATGAAAATACCAATTAGCGATCTCGATTCGTTCAAACATAAAGTTGGCAGTAATTCATTAACTTTTCGGGATCGGACTGTGATTTCCCGGGGGAAGAAGCTCTTGGAGGCGGGCCACAAATAGATATATGTACGTGCAAACGGCATTGAGCTACCTATAGAGGAGCTAAAACTCTGTGAATGTATGTGGCGATTATTAGCGAACGAATACAGTATACTGGAAATCTACTTTGCACTCGTGCTCCGGAAACAGAAATATCTGTGGATTTCTGCGATTTACGTTCAAGAGCTCTTGGCTTTTGTGTTGTATTCTATCAAGATTTGGGAAACATTAATTATTTAGTGTGATGGAGGCTGTTGTCATGAATTCTACAGTTTCCTGAGAGAACAGACATTTATGAATAATTAAAAATTATCCTGATAGAGGAATAGCGAAACATTCTCCAACAAACCGGAATAGTTGTCTATAATCAACGGATGCTTTGTATAGCAAACCCAACTTTTTCATCACAGAGAACTAAAATGTTACTCAGTACTTTGATTGATTTTATAAAAAGAAGGTTTATGTGATGCATCGTTTAGGAGCTATTTGTGAAAAACTGAAAGAAATTGAAAATTTTCTAGGTTTTTGGCATAACGCAGACAATTGGTGCAAACTCCACAAAACTAATTTTACATGCAAATGAAGAGATTTCAGCTTTGAGAGAACTGAATTGCCATTTTGAGCGTATACAGTGTGTGCGATTTGAAATCTCAACACCCTGTTAGTTTGGAATCCATGGACCGATTTTGAAAAATATGAAAAGTTCAAGTTATTGTACTCGATAAGCTCTATTCAAAGAGAGATATGAATTATTCTTATTATCAAGGCCTAGTCTTGGTATTGTCTTGGTCTTGATACAAGACCAAGAACAAGACTTGATGAATTTTCTCAAGACCAAGACCAAGACTTGACTTTCGAGACCCAGACCAAGACTCTCTCCCAAGAGTTTTCGTCTTGGTCTTGGTCTCGAAAGAAAAACATTGAACTAAAATTTACTGGAAAATGTTATGGGTTTTGGCATTTTATTTAAATTATTTATTTTTCATATGGTAGGTTTTTAATTTTTTCCATTCAAAATCAAAAATTGATTTTTTAAATTCAGTATTGCAGTATTGTAAGGTCGCAGTGGTGATTAAGTATTGCACTGACCCTGTACGAAAAATTGTACATTTTAAAGAAAAGGTGAATTATCATCGTATCATGTACAGATGGAAGTACCTAGTTCAACCAAAAATCAAAAGTTGAAAAAGTATTATCCATATCTTTGAGTTTTTCAGTATAATAAATAGTCATAGTCAATCAACGATTGAAAAATACCACTTCAAGTTATGACTTCATTTCATACAGCTATCATAAGATTATATCAATAAGCCAGACACTATGCTTGCGAGTTTTCAAAATGATAAATCTCAACTTAGTCAAGAGAATTGAGATATTGCGTTTAGTTGGTGGAAATTCTCGATCAACAAAGAAAGCCTCTGAGGAATGGGTCCCAAAATAACAGATTGTTGCGGTTTCAAATATAACCTGGGGTATCATCTGCAAGTATGCAGATGGCCGTTGAGATGGCCTATTATAATGGTTCACTCGTTTCTTTCCTTGCGTCATTGGGATGTCTTTAGTGATTTTTCCCAGATTGATGTTCCTGGTTGTACTTCTATACGTTTCCACGAGTAAGAATAAAGGGTCGATGAGTTCAGAACAAATCCACTATCAAGATTTTAGGATCATATTTTTCAGGTTCAAATAAGACTTATTTTTCTCTAAACATGTATTTGAAAAGGCTTCGTTACCGATCTACACAGCGTTAAAGTGTCGAGGTTTTTTGTTTTCTTTTTCATATCTCTTTCAGTTTTTGAAATATCAAGATCAAATTTGAAACATAGGTTACGTTTTAGGGCTCACATCATACAGCATACCAAGTGATTGTGGGAATCTACAGGGATATATTTTTTCAGGAGTCAAGCCATTCTTCGCCATACGAACTTTTTTGTGGTGCGCCGCTGGTGGATTCTGATATACAAAATGAATTTTTAATTTATTTCATGTAGTTTTTTGTCTGTTGTAATTAATCGGATCTGCAACCATTACCGTGAAAAAATACTAAAATAATTTCTTGCTAATTTCTTCGCTACATTCAATTATAATTCTTAAGAAAAGGTGGGAACACTACTTATTTGGGTTTTGATCTATTTTAATTTTTTTTTGAATATTGACTCAAAAATAGTAATCCTAACGAATATTTTTGATAAAAAGTGCTGGAAATGCCCTTCTACTTCTTCGATATAACCCTCCATTCTCTCTAGACTGCTTTACGTGTTTTTAAATTCTGGGAGTGATCCTTATGGTTTAGAAGGTATCTATAATTCGTTCAGTGAACTAGGCTCTTTACATGTCCGCATAAAAAAAAGTTCAGCGGGTTTCTGGAGACCGTGGGGGCCAAGCAACTGGACCTGCTCTGCTTCGATTGGGGAAAACTGTATCTAAATATTCACGAACGGTGACTCGAAAATGAGAGAAGGGCATTATGCATGAATAACATTGGTTGACGAACTTGTAAAGGCACCTCCCCCACTAATGCAGACAATTCGTTTAAATATGTGCCTCTTAAAATTCGCGGTAGAATAAAAAGCCAAATCAAAGTATCTCCTACTATTCCTGTCAATATGTTTTACGATGAACTCTGTTTCTGGTGTCGAGATTGTCTGATCATGTGCACATTTTCCAGTGCCCAAATATGACCGTTGTATTATTTCACTTCTTCGTCGTTTGTAAATTGAGCTTTAAAAGTAAGAAGTATATGAGATAATAATTCAGGATCCCTAGTATACACTTGCGCAGTATCCTTGCAAGTGCCATGGAAAACTCGAAGAAGCAAACCTTGGACTCACTGGATATGATATGCGCTAGCATGTTTTCGTGTAAAAACCTCCAGAAAGTTGAATGGAAAATTTTCAAATGCCGTGGATTTGTCGAGTATTCATACCAAGATTTTCGTCGATAACATTCAAAATCTCTCTATCTAATACCAGGTTGCGAGCTTTTCGCGGTCTGCCAGTATTGTATCGAAATCTGCCGTATTCCCGAAGGTGCTGATGGGGATTTATAAGAGTTATACACTTAGTTGGGAAGCCGGCGATTAGGAAATCTTAATGCGTACACACTCTGAGACCATAAACAATATGAATGACATTTAGATATGCAAATGAATATGGCTAATGTTCTATTTTGCTGTTAAACGAAATTGAACAAAATAAACAAATACACGATGAGACGTCAACCAACTTTCAAATAATGTCAAATGCTTCAATACAAACCTAAACGTCGAAGCGAAAATAGCAGTCAAAGCCAACACATAATTTTTTCATTGTTTCGTTGAAAAATTTTAATTGAATCTATTTATAAAATTTATAACAAAACAAAGAATTCAATCCATATTTCAGAATCCATCAGAGGCGCACTACAAAAAAGTTTATGGAGCGAAAAAGCGCTTGACCCCTGAAAGAATATCTTCCTGTAGATTCATCACTATCATTTGGCATGCTGGAGAATGTGAGCTCTAAAACGTGATCTATATTTTAAATTTGATCTTAATATCTGAAATCTATGTAAAAAAATATAAAAATCTTGAAACTTTAACGCTCTGTACATGAAAAATACGCTCATAAATCTTGATACTGAATTTTGAAGCACTCTGTACACTCGGTCTTCGTATTCACATCGTTATGATTACCTCGTAGTTTAGAATTTTTTTGACAATCAGCTACTCAAGAATATGCCTAGTTCATGTAAACGTGAGGTAAGGTCACGCAAGAATGTAAGGTACGGCAATGGAAATGTATGGTTCACAAACATGTGATGTGGAATATATGTTTTGCAAATGCTAAAGAGTTTGAATTTATTCTGTAGGCTGTACCACAATGGCAATTGGCACTGATATAGTTTTTAAAATCCCTGTGATTGGCTAAAGGTGAGAACGAATCGCAAAAAGTTAAAGATTCGTCAACTTCTGCATTACCTTACGTTTCATATCTTTTACCTTGCATTTCGTCATGGACTCAACGCGATTCCATTAGTTTGAATTTCTTCCATTCTTGCGTTACCTTACCTTACGTTTGCATGAACTAGGCTTAATAAGCGTCATATAGACATAATATTATTTGATCCATTGAAACCCAATAATTCTTCCACACCAACTTTACAATCTATAAAAAATGAACGTTCGTAGGTATAGTGCTGACAGGATCCATATATGAGCAGAAAAGCAAAATATTTGACAAATAAATATTAATAATAAACAAACACAAAAATATACCTATATGAATAAAATCGGATTATGCTAAAACAATACTATGGGAACAATACAATTGTCAAGTATAAATTTAGCAGTTATATTTCTAGAAAGTTATTCTATCCAAATGATTTATCAACAGAAACGGAATACAGCAGAAGCGTACTTACGCAGATTCGAAGTTGATAAAATCCGTATTTCATCAGACTGAATTCTGTAGACTGGGAATCCATCAGATTGTACAATCCAATATCCATCAGACTAAACGGTAGGCAACACATGAAACGCACCTTGTGCGTTACGCTGTTGTCAGGCTGCATAGTAATTATTTCTTTGGAGAAATGATTTTGCGATTCTATTTCGTCAATAAAGTGAATTTTACTGCCACTAATTTACAGTTCTGTTTATTTAATTAAATATAAATAATTTTCCAATTTGCCTTTCAATTGCAAGCATCAGCAACACTGTACAAAGCTCAGTCTGACGGAAAACGTTTCTGCTGCCTTCACTATTTGATACAATTGAAGTATTGCTGAATGTCACTCGGCTTGATTATCGGTCGACCGATTTCTAATTAGTGATGGTACCATATAGATATTCGTGGGTATTTTGAGATGTTGGTTCTGTAAAAGATCAATTAGAGAATGTATTAATTTGAGGATTTATATTACTTCAAAATCCAATTCTGCTGCGATTAACTTCTTTGAAAATCTCAGAGGAATTATTTAAATATAAGCCGAAATAAAAATCCATGACTGTTTAGTCGATATTTTGTATTTTTCTGATTCAAGCCTGATAAAAATGGTTTGATTTGATGGAGTTTCACCTTTTGCAGTGGGGAATAAGTATGGATATGTTAATTTTATTTTCAGATAATGAAGCTGTAGTTTAATAGTTTCTTTATTTGATATAGTTCGGACTGACAATATGTGTGTTCAGGTGCTGATCGAACTTAGTGGTTAAAGATAAAGCGCAAATCACTACAAGAACTGAAGGCCAAGATGTGTTGGTGAAAGGAATTAATGAAATATGGAATCACTTCCTCAAATGAAGTGTGGCGAAACACTCTGCTGCTTTGATACATATGTTCTCGAATGGAACGGAACATAGGAAGGATTAAATGAAGACCTCGTAGTTGTTACGTTGTTAGTACAACACGAGTAGGCTTCTGCATTGCCTGGAAAAATCAAAACCGGAAATATTAAATAAAAATCCCTTCAAGGGTACACACTAAGTACTTAATTTTAACATGTTGTTTGTATGCTCGATCAAACCAAGGTTAACCATGGTTTTGTTGACTTTTCATATTGCTCCTGTATAAATAAATACCTGACGAGTATAGCACCGATGATGGCTTAGCAGCCGAAAGCGCTTTGTTATTGTAATAAATTTCACTTACACGAAATACAACTCTTTCATTGAATTCAATCGATAATTGTCTAACGAAGAGCCCAATCTTAAATATTTTTCATGGAATAATAATTGCATGTGAGCCATGAAAGCAATTGGTCTTTTAAAATATCTAGGATGAGTCCTTAATGTATTTTAAATGATGATACTGAAAACTATCTGCACAGAGAACCTAGGGACCCCAACCTCCAACGCCAATGTAGGATTCAGAATATGAGGAACCACTTCGGCGTAGGCCAACACATTTTTAGTGTCTTCCAAAGTTTGAAAGTTTTTATTTCTGTTCAAGATTGTATTGTAAATATGAATAAGTGTTAGGATGTGTTTGTCGACGATCGGGAAAGTGTTGCCCACAGAGTATCTGCTATGCGTTTATTCTTTAGCATCCACCAAAAACTAATAGCATATCAACGTATTTGTTTAGAGTGAACATCTCGAAACGTTTGTTATTATATGGGAAAGAGGAGATTTTTGTCATTGGATACATCTGCTTGTATATCACGGTGGCCTGTTTTAAGAACTTGGCTCATTCTCATGAAAATAAAAGTATATTCTATTGACCTGAATTGAAAGATTTATTGTATGAATGGTTAATATTTTTGTGTCAATAAACTATTTGGACCCATGTCCACATCCAGTTCAGATACATGAGAAACAGAGACAGTTCTACCTGCAAACACAGATGGATATAGGCTGAGACCGCATAAGCTTGACAAGCTGACAGCGAATGCATTATGGTCCTTGGAGTCCCACGACACGCTCTACAATTAATGTCTGGGACTTCTATACTCATTATGCGACTATGGTAGACCAAGGTGTTGAAAACACCATCCTGGTGTCATTGTGTGTTAGAGATCCAAACTGGTCTGTATATTTCATTGTTTATTTTTTAATTCAAATTCCATATGCGCGCTCCATCTGCACTAAACGGCGCCTGCGCCACGGGACTGAGTTGAAATGAATTCATTCCGCACCGACACACAATTAAGTCGCATAAAAGTGAACACCCGCTATACCTGCATATCTATATGATTTGTTCTAGTTTTCTTGTGTTTGTATCAATTTTGGTGTTAGTGTTAGCTTCAGCAACAAGGGCCCCTTGTCACACGAAGGAAAACTGCAGCTTGAGGTAAGCCGTTTAGTGCTGTCGTTTAGATTACTTTTCTACAACTGCATTTTTCTCGTTCAACTACTAAAAAGTATATTGTCCATTTTCCCAACCATTTCAATAGCTTCCGGAGCCTTAACATTGTGTATCCCTCGGTCTCTGATTTTGGGATAGGACAAGGTCTTCGGTGTTCTTGAAGAAGATACCAAGTATTGGCTTTTAGCTGCAGAAGTACTTCTGTCGCAGCTTTGACGTGAGCCTTTTGCTGAAAGGGTTCCACTTGGTGACAGAGGTTGAGTCACCTCTTTGAGTGTCTCATACGAGACCAAGTTCTTCACGGCCTGCTGCCTTACGAAGAAATGCTCCGATCCCCGCTTTTCATGGTCGCACAGTGAGCAGAGAAGGGGACCAGAACTCCTGATGACTTCGCATGCTCCATCTAGTACCATTCACGTATGGGAACACTTCAAACTCAGAAGTCCACTCCATTTCGATAGCATGCGTGTGGTGTTCCACTACCCTTAAGAACTGCTGTAAATCCTTTTCTCCCAGGGCATATATTTTGGGGTCATCCATGTAAAACACAAGACGACTAATATTTTCGTTGACTAAGTATTTCCGGCTATCCTCGATATCCTATTTTTCAATTTCAAAAGAACATAATCAGATGAGTTTCTGTGAAAATTCTGCCTATTGAATATTTCTCATTTCCCAGAGGCTATGAGATATTTCATTGGAAATATCGAGGAGAATCGGAACTGGGTTTCATTTTCAGTTTTTGCTGAATTGAAGCTCCGCCACAATGATGTCGTTATTTCCACGCAAGTCTCGAAACGAGAATTAGGCGTGTAGGTCATTTTCCTCATCGGACGTAATTTTCCAGTAACAGTATATCAAAGGCAAGGTATTCAAATGAGGCCAGATTACCATAAAAGAACTCTCTAGCGCCAGTTTCGCAAAAACTGTGTTTTTAGTGAGCGGATGCTCGAAAATTGCAGCAAGAAGTCTACAAGCCAGGGCCGGTCTGAATTCCAGCTATTGAGACCAGTGTATGGTGGTACAAATAGGCCCGTATTCAGGTGGAATGAAAATTAAATATTTTCCAGGGTTTTAATTACATGGAATTCCTATGGGACTTCGAATTTATTAAATTTAATATAATCGATGACAGCTACAAGTTGGTATATCGTCGGTTAATTAGCTCTTCTGGTGTTGAAACATTTGAAAATATCTCTGGTCTTGGAAAAGAAATTGAATTGATTAGGCCATAGTCTGAACCTAAATACTAGGAAGGGCGGTGATTATCCTGCTCTACAAGAAGTTTCAGTGAATTTTGCTATATTGAGTTTGGTTATTGATATTTCTGACCTCGATATTGAATATGAACTAATTCTAGAATGCAATTAATACCCTTTTCCTCTAGACATATTCGTTTCAATAAATTTGTTGACTTATCTTAGAATGTTTTGATGACTCGGAAAGAGTTCTGCATCAAATACAGAAGAGACAGCCATGTTTCACTGAAACAAATGATCAAGCTCCCGAGAAGAGACGGCATCAGAGAAGACATCCATTTTAGAGTTGGGGCCATGCACATGTCGTATTAAAAAATTCACAATTCTTGTTGGAGTTGCGTTGATATGTTGAATTTTTATTTTATTAATAGCTTTTTTGTCCCTCTTTTCCTCTCTTCCGTTTCTTGTTCAATTCTTTTGTGAAACTCAAGTTATTTCAGTGTTCTGTCGAAAGTGAGAAAGGGGGAATTTTCCGGATTTGAGGACTTCTTGATTGAATCAAAAGCATCTGTTGAGGATGACTTTAATGAGACGTGCAAACCTCATTATCATCCAAAAGCAGATGTAACTACCAAACAAAGCGCTATTCCATCGCTAAACTGCTGACCTGATTACTATATCCATGCACTGGGAGTAGATACTAACACAATTATGAATTCACCTCACGACCCTAGTCAATTTGTCAGATTCTACTTATGGCTGAGCCGATCCTGTGAGTTGTGGGGTAATCTGAATGAGTTTTTGCCTGTAGAATCAAGTTATTCTGTTGGCGACGTTCCAAGAGAGGGAAAGACAATCTCGGAGGATGAGAAATATACGACAACCTTTTTATACGATTCAAAATATTTCACGGGGAAGCAGAGTCTGTGAAAGCACCGCGCTGAACTTGACAAGTTCTTTGAACAGCAAAATATAAAAGAATAAGCGGAAGTTGAAGGTGAGTTTCGGGACATATTAGTATTCTGTTCAGGGTTATTCGGGGAGATGTTTTTCTAAAGCATCTACACGACGACCTGTCTGTATTGGGTTTTTTTATTCTCCCTGCTCTCATGGAAGCATGTTTTGAAGTTTTGATATCACGATATCGAAATATACAGAGATATTCAAATTCGAGTCTATGTGTTGGGATCTTTCCAACGGTAAGAGATAGAGTGGATGGTTAAATAAGGGCAAAGTAGTGCAGGGGTTAATTATGTGAATAAAAAAAACTCTTCTTGCTTTTCTGGAGTCATACCGAAAAATCAAAAATTTCGAAATTCTTCCTTTGCCTATTACTATTTAGTTAAAAATAAATTATTTACAAATCACTACATAGTCTTTTAGCAGGAATAGGGTAGTCGTGGTCGCTCACGACTGCCTCCTCCTAGCGAGCACACATCTGATTGAAGAGGGTCGGCTCATTATCGTTTTCTTCATCGGTATCTTCGTCGTTCAATTCAGCATCTGGAGAGTTCTCGCAGCCATATCTTGCACATGGTTGTGCACAAGAGGCCTGCTTTTTTGCAGGAACACTTGCACTTGCATCTGATAAATGACTAGATATCATATAGAGCAGCATCCATACTCATGGTCGTGGGTACGACTCCTAGAAAAAAATGAAAAGCAAATTTTATTAATATTCTCTTGATGAAAAATGTGAAATGTTGATACAATCGAAATGTGATAGTAATACCAACCTTGTTTAGTCAACATCCAACCCCATGCAGATGAAAATTTCCGCTGCATCCCCTAATTCCCTAACCAAGTTTGAACTTGGAGATAGGCTCTGTACGAGTGGAACTTGGCAGAATCGTTTGTAGGAGTCTTGCCAATTGAAATTTTGGCTTTGCCACCACAGTTTAGAACATGCGATATCTCATGTCGTCCAAGTTGTTCACTCCAACTGTCCCTCCATACAGCGTAACCAGGAACTTTTCCCCGGCATCAGAAATTTGATGTGGCGTCGCATCAAGTTCCTGGAAACCGGAACTGTACCTGAAGCTCACGGGTGTTTTCCGAACACTTGCAGGGCCTTCTATTTTTTCAATTCCAAAGAGAGCACAGGGTCTTCGTGTTCGAAAACTTAGCAAACACACCCTCTACCATCCCTAAACATTCCCTAAAATTTGCGATAACTTTGGAATTGAGTCCAGCACACCCCAAATTATTGCTCCTGGATTGTATATTTTTTACTTTGTGAAGATATCGTAAAACTTTTGGCACTTTGACATAGCAACATTTTTTCAATTTCATAACAGCTCCAATTGAAGAATATCAGTGAATGAAGAGAAGCTGAGATTCTCCAATTACAGCTGTTTTGGAATAAAAAAAAAAAATTAATTCAGTTCAATATTTCCTAAACATTCTGTAGTTCAAATGAAAATACCAAAACAATATGCAATAAGTATTTTGGAAAATTTACGGCGAGCACATCTATGTATTCAGGAAGAAGGCAAAAATGTTGAACTTCAACTGCTTCAATGTTTTAGGTGTTGTATCATTAGTGTTGTGTAATTTTGTTAGTTTGTGTATATAATTAAAGACGAGGATTTGTTAAAATACAGTTCATTAAACAATTTTCATAGTTATTTTTTCTTGTTTTGAAAAACCATGTTATGTTTATTATAACTTTGAAAGGGTAACATCAAACGTGACAGATAATGGTGTTATAACAAATCGATGAATTTGACAAGTTATAATTGAAATAAAAATGAAAAATTATATTCTTATTTATCAAAATCCAAAATGATGCCGGTAGGAAAAAATCAAGTTGATGATAGTGGGCAAAAGATGAATTGTCGGATGATAAATCGGAAAATGTCATCGAATAGCAGAGGAAAAGTGCTAATGTTAATTTTCCAACACTCGTGTCTTTTGTATATGTTCGGAAATTTTATTGACGGCTTACCTTTATTTAACCATCTTTGTATCTCCTATAGTTTTCGAAATCTCAATGGTGGCCACTAAATGTATTTACCTTGTTAAAATCAACACAAGGCGATTTAAAATTTTTTTGCACTCTCTTTAAACTGAGTCAGTCTTTCTCAAAAGAATTAAAAAAAATATTTTAGGAATTTTGACGTTAACTTCCTCACTGACAGTAAAGAGCACCATTGTCTCTTAAATAATCTTCTCTCATTCAATTTTGAAGCTCTTATAGGAGAACCAACTTAGTTACAAGAAATTCGGTATCATTCAAGAAGAATTCTCTGACCACTACGGTCAATATTTTAGTATGGAAGTAGATGAAGAATCAGATGGGAACAAAAAAATACATCAGAAAATAAGATATATCGAAAATGCGTGCAGCAGAATTCAAGCTTTATGTGGATAAAATTGACCTGTACAATTCTTTATGAATCTTTGGAAAAAGTCATCCATGCTATAGAGTTGGCTTTCCCACTTGAAAATATTGAACATGAGAATGGTCGGAAACCAGAGTGGTTTACTGGAGACTTGAAAATTATGGGGGAGGAATTGAAAAAAATATCAGTACCGAATAGCAGGAAACTCTGAATTAAATCATACTACAAAATAGAGAATCTGTTAAGAAATCGCAGATTGATGATATCTTGAAAAATAAAACCTCTCACTTGGGAATGAAATAAGTGACGAGAAAGTGGAAATGGTGATAAAATCGTTGAATAACAGTTTGAGTATGCATCCCTACGACATGAGCGTCCAAACAATAAAACTCATTCTAGTGATCCAACTACTAACACACTTGGTGAACAAATGTTTAGAGGAGGAGCAATTCACATCACATCTCCAACTTGATAGAGCAATTCCTAACTTCACCATTACGAGCAACCCCAAGAAGTCTTTGAGAGACTTGTGCGAGCTAGGGAAGACGAGGACCTTACTTTTAAACGTCTGATGCCATGCATAGACGAGAACTCAAACTACTTAAGATCGTCAAAGTACGTTGGTCACCCATCCAAACCTATGGCCACAGTCAACGTTGGCTTGGTTTCAGTTATCACTCATCTGCCACAACTAACTGCCTTCTCTATTAAGAGAGGGATTGATCAATGGAGAAGGATATTAGATCATTAAATTGTCTAGAAGACATAAAAGTATGTAGTACATCAGGGATCAGTGCTAAGGCCTCTACTTTTCATAATATTTATTAACCATCTGCCGACATTTGTTATATGATGGACCAATATATCCGTGATTTTGAAATTAATTCAATACCAACATACACCATAGATACCAATGAAGAATGTTCACAGAATCTCAGAATAATTTTGAGCGAAACAAGAGAGATACTTGACCTGAGTATCTATGACATTGAAGGATATGATATAATTTAGCAGACTGAATCAGAACGACGGTGTTGTTGCTTATATAAAATCTCATCTGAAGTATTATTACGAAATAAAGACCATCAAGAACAATATGAAAGTATTGAAAATAGAAATAACTACAAAAAATAAAAGCTTTGTACGAGTGGCTACTTTATATACGTCACCAAATACCGACGTTCAAGATTTTAATATTAGTCTAGAAGAATTCCTTCAGAAACAAAATCGTGAGTGCGATTTAAGTTTATTTCTAGGGGACATAAATATTGATTTACTGAAACCAAATGAGAACCTGACAGCGGAGTATCAAAACATTCTCAATGAATTTGGCTTCATTTCTACCATCAATGAACCAACAAGAGTACAGCAGTTCTTGTCTTGATCATATATTTCTTAAAACCCATGTCAACAATTTCGAAAACACTATTCCTCTAGTGCTGAAATCAACCATCACTGATCACTATACAACAATTCTACAAATTGTACTCAATGAGAAAAAAAAAATATTGATAGAAATACCGTTAGGCTAACAAACTTCATTGACACAAAAAAAATTAATCAAACATTTCAACATATCTGCTGGGATCCAGTATACAATGAGGTTAATCCAGAGACTGCAACCAAACTTTCCATTGAAATTGTAGCAGAAAATGTAAACTTATGTACAGAGAAAAGACCCCTTCTCAGAAAATTTAATAAAATTGCACCTTGGTTGACAAATGCCTTGCTAAACTCTGTAAACAAAAAAAATTAAATGTATAAAGAAGCCCAGAGGAACCCACATGATCTCATTTTAAAACAAGAATTTAAAAATTATAGGAACAAATTAACCTCACTTATAAACAAAGCTAAATTTAATTTTTTTAAAAACAAATTGATGGGAATAAGAACAGCTCGAAAAATTTATGGGGTATAGTTCAGCAAATAAGTAAGACAAAAAAAAATTAAGGTATTATTGAAAACATTGAAAGTGCAGATACAGAAGAATTACTAGTGAAAAAAATTGATATTGCCAACGAATTTAATAAAGGGTTTAGCAAAATTGGTAAAACGTTAGCTGATAAAATTGTAAGAGATGATAACTATAGAATGGAATGGAATGGAAGATATTGGAATACGCAATAATGACTTATTATTTTTCGAAAGCTATCTTACTAACAGACATCAAGTAGTGAGGATTGAGGATACACTCAGCAATGAGATTCTTGTTGAATATGGAGTTCCGCAAGGGACTGTCCTCGGTCCTACTCTCTTCAATATATATATATAAACGGGTTATTCTCACTGGAACATAATGATAACATCATAGGCAGACACCTGGAATGATTTAAAAGTTACCGCGGAAATTAGATTCTCACGAATTAAACAGTGGCTAGATGCAAAACTACTAACAGTGAAAGCGGAGAAATCCAATTACTTATAATTCACCTGTAACTCCTCTAGTAGACCGACCTTCAACCAGCTTGACGTAAATACTCATTTAGAAACTTTCACCATCTATCCTGAAACAAAAATTAAGTACTTAGGCATAATTATCGATACTCACATGAAATGGGACCTACATATAGCATATCTTTTGAAAAAATTAAGAGCCATACTGTATAAATTCAGAAAACTTAAAGAACTCTTACCTGAAAACTATCTTAAAACATTGTATTATTCCCTAGTCGAAAGCCACCTTCGTTATGGGATACTCATTTGGGGCTCAGCTCCAAAAACTTACCTCCACACTCTAGAAGTCATGCAGAGAAGATTTCTGAAATTGATTTTTTCAAAGAACGCCCGGTATCCAACCTTATAAAATGAAACGAAAATATTTTATATCAGGCAATTGTATTATCACTGCTCTTGTGTGCGACATCATATCCATAAGCAACATTCCCAAATACCGGAACATGAACACAATACTCAAAAAAAAACACTATATCATACCATTAATGTCGAAAACTGCTACTCAAAGGTCTTACTCTTACCTCGCACCGAAATTATACAACACTCTTCCAGAAAACAGAAAATCACTGATTAATATAAATCAATTCAAATGTCAGCTAAGGAAACATATATCTGAAACTGGTAGATCTGTGCATCATTATTTTGATAAAACTGAATAACGAAAAATCTTCACTTCTCGTCTCAAATACCTACCTTTTTACATTTTACATCTTGCTGTCTTCTAAACATATACTCTTTTATTTTTATCAATAATATATAATAATTATTACTTATTACATTTTATACATCCTTATTATTATTGTTATTATCATTATTAAACAAACATTTTTTATTCCTATGTCTCATACCGAGACAAGTGTGTATAACACTTATCGGATTTTGCTTTGTTACACATTACGTGAAAACTTTTTGTATTTTGTATTCATCTATTTATGTGAATAAAGTCTATTATTATTATTATTATTTATTTGCAGATGTTGCTGATGAGTCAACATTTTGCATCCAAGATAAAGGTCACTTGAAGCATTATCTAGGGCATCAGTGGACACTCTTGAAAAGTAAATGTATTTTAACTCGTTTGCTCTGAATAACAGAAATGAAAAATAGAACCTTCGAATATCCGAATAACCAACCAGATGTTGATGATGAAATAGTTATGAAAACTCTGAGTTTCTACTTAGAGGCAGAACTTAAGTAGAAAGTAAATATAAATCAATTGAAAAGCGCTATATTTAAGGAAATAACGATGACATTGGGTTGAAAAAAAGTATTGACGACCCCTAGCATACTTGCGTTATAACAGATAAGAAGTCATGTCTGCTAATTCAATTTGGAAAACACCGAGTTTATCCAAACCATTACGTCCTTACTGTAAGGCAAAATTTAATTTTGTATGGAAAAAGTGTTCTATTGGCAGAATTGTATCCACCGATCTGGATCATCCCATAATATTTTATATTTTTATTGCAACGTTTCACATCAAGAATAGAAAAGGATATTAATTTTTCTCCGTATTGACAAACATCAGGAAATTTTTTGACGAACAGGTTGCGAATTTTTTCACAATTTTGCTGCGTTTCCTTTACGTCACAAGAATTTTACTTCAAACAGTTCCACCCAATTTCTCTGATATCCGCCAACAACGCAAACAGGAGGTTTATTTCGATTGTTTGCTTTCTCTTGTTGAAACAACTTCGAGTTTCCAGAATTTAATACTCGAACTAAGGGCGTATAACGACAATCTGTCTGGGGCATGTTTGTTATGAATTTCTCGAATTTCATATTATATTGGAAGTGAATTCGGAGTTTCGAGGGAACTTCTGGAAGTGGTGTATTTGAACAAAATGTCAATGCGCACTTCAGTGGTTAGCCTTTAAAGCGTTTTCGAGAAACAGCTTGATGTTGGCTATTTTCTGGTATGTCATATAGCTTAAAACCATATACATACACGGTGGAGTGGAGAAAAAATGATGACTTAAAGAAATATTCATTTGCGGAATGACAAATTATTTTTTCGCCCTAAATAAATTTTTTGTTTGAGTGATATTCTAAGTCAGTTTGCGAACTGACAAAAAGGATTGACAGACTTCTCGACTACATTATGAAATTTATGAAATCTGAATACAAGATATAAATATTAAAGTACAAAGTTCATCGCTTACAATACACAAAGTATTCGGCTTTCAACTAGTTTTTCAAACGAAAATGGGATATTGGACGCCTGTGGTGTCACTCAATGATAACAAAAAGTATTTAACCCCTTCACCACACAAGTAATTTATTTCCTAGATGCGCATTTCGATATCAAAGTTATGTTCATCAGTAGGAATTACTAAACTAACTGTAAATTATTTATATCAAATAATTAATTCCCTTGGGTTAATCTGTGTACTAGGAAGTGACCCTCCTAATGGGCAGGTACAACCTCAATAAACAATACAACAAAGGCACTTAATTATTCTTTTACAGGTATCAAGTCGAATAATTTGGAATTTAATGGACCGTTATCATTATTAAGCAAGGGTTTCGAGCCTCTTTTTCTAATAGCAATACTCTCATAACAATCTAATTTTCTCGCGAATATTTAGCATGTGCCAAATGTTCGCGGAAACACTATCGCAGTTTTGACAGCTAATTTCATAGATTCCTGATCTCTCCAAAGTTGGAATTTTATCTTTCGGATTACCTACAACATTTGGAGATTGTTCGTACTACTATGTACTAGCTGAAGGTTTGCGTCTCGGAAAATAGAGTTGAGACCCCTCGTAAGCCGTGTATCGTGTGTAAAAAAAAGTTTATTAAAATTATTTATTGTTATCGAAATGCGCATCTAGGAAATAAATTACTTGTGTGGTGAAGGGGTTGAATACTTTTTGTTCTCATAGTTTTTCAAACTTCAACTGTCTCAAACCAATTAGATCATCACAAAGCTGATCTCACGAAGTTGACAATCGGGGGCAGGGACATACTTCATTAGGCCAATCAACCGTAGAACCCTGCCCCATACTGATTAGTAGAGATGATTCACATCGTCAAAACATGTCATGTAATTCGTTACTTGCGAATAAAGGTTCAGAAGAAATAACGAAGATCAAATATCACTCCAGTGTGAATCACGATTCCCTTTGCAAAACGAATGCCACTACAGCTTATATAATACAAATTGCCATATCAGTGAATATAATGAGCTGAAATAGAATAGAAATGTGTATGAAGCAAGTTATTCATTGCGATGTATGTTACAACCACGAGGGGAACATTTTTATCAAAAACGGACATTCGAGGAAAACATGCATTCTAGTTTGTCCAGTGCCACAGTCATCTACTCATAAGTTACCAGTTACTAGTGGATTATCAAGTTGTATTGTAATTTTTCGCAAATACGGTATCATCTCGGACTTTAGGGAAGTGTCAGTCAACCAGTGAGATGAATTGAACCAAGAACTATTGAACCTTTCATGAAATGATCGCGAATAAAATGACTGATCAGATATGCTTAATCAAACTAGGCCCATCGCTAAATTGCTCTTAAGAACAGGCCGCCTTGAAATCCATCTGCTGCAATCTTGTCTGATCTGTGTTACCGTGTGAAAAGTAAACAACCCATGACTTCTGGTATAAATCTCGATAACTTCATGAACCAAACCTATTATTGAAATTTGTATACAAAAGCTATGCTTGTATACTGATCACTAGGCATTTAGTACGTTCTAGGAGTGAATATATTTATATTATTGTCCAAAACACCTGTCTCCACATATGTCTTGAGGCAATTCCGATTATAATAGGCATAATAGGCATCGGTTGAATAGGGTCAATTCTCAACTTCGTGGAGTTGTAACTTTTTTCCGGTTTAAATGTCAAAATATGAGTCTTAACTTGAAGTATTTATTGCACCAATTTCTAATTTTGTTGAATTTGGAATAGTTATATTTTTTCATTGGCTCGTACACCATTCACCTCGAAGGTGGGGTCAAGTAGATCATCGTCTTGAAATACATCAAAAACTTTGTCAACCGCCTTGTAGGAGGAATGGGTCAAGAAAGAAAGTTTCAAAAAACTCAAAAAGACAATCATTGTAAATAAATAATTAGTCAATACTCTACAAGCTTGTGGTATGGTATACTGTTAATAATTCTAATAATTAATGAAATATTTTCCAAAAGAAAGGGAAAGGTAAAACATTTTTAGATTGGGGCGCATATTTGTAATAAATCTGTACAACATTATGAAATCGTTTTTTCAGTGTGCCATTAATACTCTTTGTATTTATAAGTCATCCATTTATATGTATTTTCAATGATTGTAATATTGTCTGACTCCTTTCGATGATTTGTCAATGAAGAAACGAATAAAATCGACAAAGATGAAGTACACTCTCTCCACACGTTTCTACCAAGTGGAAAAATGAGGAAAATATCTGTCAGAAAATAACTACTTCCCTGGCTAATACCACAACGGACATTGAACTACATCTGATAATTATTTGTGCAACGTTCTACCAAGACGACCGAACTGCAAGTGCGTATCTTGTAACTAAACAGTACATTATCCTTCATTTGGCTGGAAATGACAACCTGCAGACAGGCATGTTTCGAGGTTTTGCTTCTCATCAGTGCCAGTGTAGGTCGGACAACATTATAATTGTCCTGCCCCTGCCAAATGAATAATAATCAACAATTCAACTCATATTTCATCTCGGATGAAGCTAGGACCCTGATGAAAGGCAGGAAGGATAATCTAATGTTTAATTCTAAGATACGTACTTGCGAATGGGTCTTCTTGAAAGAACGTTACAAAAATATCTGTCAGATGTAGTTCACTGTCCGTCGTGGTATTAGTCAGTGGTGCAAACGTGTGGAGAGAAAGGGTACTTCGACTTTTTCGATTTTATTCGTTTCATTATCGTGATACTCTCCAGCACATATTTTCGAACTTTGTTCGAATTGATATTGTCGATGAAGTTTGACAAAATATTGAAAATTAGAATCGAGTGAATTGTTGTAACAGTGAAAGTCTAGCAGTACCGCATATTGGAAATATCTCCCTTTAGGCACTTATAATTAACGTATGTGGTCGAAAACGTGCTTCAATTAGATTCGACCGTGAAATTACTTGTACCTATCCCTATAATCTGGAAAATTGATACCGTTTGTTGAGTAAAGTCACTCTGTCATATGAGATTAAAGGTTTTGCTCGCGTAAGGCAGAATTTATAAGATATATGAGGTGGAAATATATCCGTAGTTTCAATGAAAGAGCGAACTCTTACTCTTGCCTGAAACAACGCAGGAAATATGACAACTGAATTGAATGGTTGATTCAGTGAACGTTGGAAGGTCTGCTGGAAAAAGCAATAGTATAAATATGTGTGCAACTCAAAGTTAATGATAGATTAGGACGCAGGTGTTTGACAGTTGGTATCGATTTTTATAATGAAGAAAATATGTGTAACTAGATTCAGTAATCTCGCAAAGTGGTCAGTCACATTTTGACTGAAATACGTGTCGGGGTGTTGAAAATAGTGGATTGGTGTTGGGATAAAACTCTAATATATTCGTTTTTATTAGAAACTCAACAGTTATATAAAATCATCACTTGCAATCGCAGATGACATTCTATTGGCCGCTGATGATGGTAATATGATGTCATTGATATTATATAATTGATTATTTGAAATATTTTAAAAACTTCAATCACAATGTCTTCTTCCTACACGATTCTCAGATTGACATTGGACAAGGCTAAATCAAGTTATCTTGAAACTCTCTTTGGTGTACCACAGGGCTATACTCTTGGTCCCGTTTGTTCGTGATTTACATTACTCAGTTTCCGAATCGCCTCAAATATACAATTATGTAGAGCTTTCCCATGACAACTTTGCTGATGTGGTTTATGGTCCTTATCTACAAGCTGATAAACGCTGACCGCACATAGAAATATTACTAGTACAAGAAGACGTGATCATGTATCATATCATTTGAATACTTTGGGATGGTTGAACATGGATTAGCGGCGTATTCTTTATGCCTCTGTATTATATTACAAAATAAAAACATAAAACTGACCAATTTATCTTTATAATGGGATTGAATTCCGTACCGATATATACATGTTAAATCAGTCTTCTTTGGTTTGAGTTTTTAAAAACAGACTTATTTCACATTTATTACAATATGGAAATATTGAACTTTACATGCGAAATTATAATGGTTTTTAAAACTCGTACTGATTCAAATCTACTGAACTACTTGGTTTGAAGACTGGAAAGACTTGAACGACTTGAATCCGGTCTCCTCGACTATTATAGGTTCGGGAATGCTGACTGGATACTGCGTAGTTTCTATTATTCCACGAAGACCTTCAAATGTGCTGAGGAATACCCTCTATCTTCTGCGTAGTAGATGATGCAATGTTTATAGTGTATAACGCAATTCCGGGACAAAGGGCTCATTCAGGAATCGGATATAACAACTCCCCCCTTGAAAAGAAAGTTGATGCGGTGCTGCAACTTTCACATCAAGCTAATGATTTATTGGAGTTCAATTCTATACTTTCTTCTTCTCTTTCATCTAAGTGGATACTTGGTCTTCTTTTTGAAGGTAACAGTCTTCGAAGGGATGCAAGAGTTCTTCCTATTCTTGGAGGTGGCGGAAGTGGATCATTTCTTGATGTCATAATTCCAATTTTCACTGAACGTCTATTTTTGCATTTACAAAATATGTAAAGTAAAATTACAAAGACAATTATTACAATTGTGAGAATCGTAAACTATGAAACATGTTTCCTCACAAAGGGTTCATTAATAATTTGATCAAGTTGGTCAGAATATTGATTTAATTTATGTTGAGCAATGTTTAAATTATCAACATTTAATTTGCTCAATTTCAAAGGCTTTAATTTTGGAAGATTTTCTTTATTTGGTACATCACTGCAACATTGATATGGAATCAAAATTGGATAACTTTTATAAGTAATATTATTTTCTTGAGTAACAAAGTATTTTGCATATACTCTTGTATTTCCAATAAATGAATTACAATTAGGTTCCAGTTTCAAAATTGAATTCGTTTTAATTATTTTTGTGACAATATCTTGTTTTTGAGAATTAATTGTAACAGCCAAAGGATCTGATACAGTTATTAACCAAGTATTCTGTTGAATTTCAAAAACATTATAATCTTTTGCAAAAAGTAAGGAAGTTGAACACATTCTAGGAAGTTCTAGTAATGGTCTCAAAATTTGAGCGTCACAAATTGCATTGCTATCAATTGGATAAGAAATAACATTTTCACATATATGAAAATTATAAAAAGTAACTTACACTGATCTAAATTTTGAAAAGCAGTGTACATCATAGAATCATCATCTTTTGCAATATAATTTTTATTTGTTGGTAAAATATGATGTAACCCTGTTCTGTTATCTAGTATAGGAATGGGGTACAATCGGTAAACAGTATAGATTTCAGGTTCAACTAAGGGAATTTTCAATACAAAAATTATCCTTGAATCTGCTTGACAAGCTTGTAATTCAATAATATCTAAGTATTTAGATACTGATGAAAGTTTCGCGGGTAAAGGTAAATAATTCTTTTGAATTGTTTGTGTTATTTCTTGAAGAGATGATACTAAGTCATTGGTTTTAATTATTGAAGTATGGATAATATGTAGTCTAGCAAACGTAATTGCATTGAGAATGTCATTCAAATAATTTTCCAAAAATGTATAACTTTCCAATAGTTGTTCACAGATTTCGATGGTTTTCAACTTTGCATCAACCATTGCTAAATGGTCTGAAAGATCATAAATTGAAGTTTCAATTTGTTTTATATCTTCATTAAATGTTTCTTCATCTACTTGCAATTGTTGAATGGTACTATTAAATTCTTTTATTACAGAAGTTGTAACTGAAATTTGGTTTTTGAGTAAATTTTCAATTTGGTGTTCATCCCTGTATATTTTGTTAATACAATTGTTAAAGTATTCACCGTCACTGGCATCTAAATTTCCGGTAAGGGCTTTCCAAATTGATCCAGCGCCATTTATTAAACCTCTTTTATATCTTTTGTTATAATCATTCGAATCAACTTGAGATTCGTAATACTTTTCCTCTACTTGATGAGCAATTTTATTCAACAGACTAATATGCGTACTGATTTCTCCATTAAAATATTTCATTCTCGGGTTGTTGGTTTCTATAAGTTCAATCAAGTCATTTAATATTCTTGCATTATGATCAATAGCTTCTTTTACTTGTGCCATATCTTTTACTACTAATAAAGTCCATTTTTCATTTGAAATTTTAATATCACCTTGTTCATGGAAATATACTCCTACTGAGTTATTAATAGGTGTTAACTTATACTGAGCGTTAACAATGTGGATGACTGCTAACAGGAGAAGAATCATTCTTGATCTGAATTTTCTTTTTCTAGATTTTCCTGATCTGAAACAAAACATGGTTTCAGTCTATCAAAATTTACTTTTGAATTTTGATTTGTTTCAGGATTCTTAAGCATGGCTGAATTTTGAAACACTTCGATAATTTCGAAAGGTCCATTAAATTTATTTTCTAATTTATTCTTTATTTGAGATTCTTTAACAAAGACTTTATCTCCAACTTTAAAAGATCGAGTTTCATGATGGATATTTTCGTCAAATCGTTTTTTCGCATTTTGTTTTCTCCTTTCAGTATTTTCACGAGCTACTATATAATAATATTCCATTCTATTATTAAAATCTCTTATATATTTAGTTAAAAGATCTTTTTGATTATATGTAGTTTCAGGGGGTCTACCTGAAGTGTGTCCAAATATCAACTCATAAGGACTGAATCCATGAGTTTTATTTTTAATGTTGTTATAAGCAATAACAGCAAGGGGTAAGATTGACAAGGGATGTTCATTAGGATTTTCTATCTTATGAACTCGTAACATTTCGACAAGGGTGGCATGAAATCTCACTAGAGAACCATTTGATTGTGGATGGTCTACACTAGAAATTGTAATCTTTCTGTCGTATAGTGTACAAAGGTCTTTTACGATGTAATTATTAAACTCTTTACCCGAATCTACGTGGATTCTAAGTGGAGTTCCATAATGTTGGAAAAATACAAGTAAGGTACTAGCGACTGATTTTGCGGTTTTGTCAGGTATTGGATATGCTTGGGTGAATTTAGTTAATTCGCATCTCAGTGTGAGAATATAATTTTGTACTGGAATTTCTAAAATATCAACATTTACTCTTTCAAAAGAGGATTCTGTAAATTTTATCGACATATTTTCGCTTTTTGACAAATTTCACAAGCTTTTATGAAATTTTCAACATCTTTTGTGATGCCTGTCCAATTATATTTTTCTCTTATTCTTCTCAAAGTTTCATTTATTCCACGATGCAAATTCTTTTTACCATTGTGGTATTGATCTAATATTATTGGTATTTCATTTTCGTTGGGGGTTCGAACTACGTCTTGACATATTTCGAATTTAATATTCTCTTTTTCTGCTAAGATATATGAAAGCATTTCTTGAATAGGTAGATCGACATTATTTTCGACATAATACGTTTTTGAGGGTTGAAATGTGTCTTGGCATCGATATAAGGAACTGAACATGTATTCAATTGCATTTTCAGGTTCAAAAGGTACTAATATCAAATAATATTTCCGATCTTTTACAGTTCTACTGGAAACAATATTTATTTTATTTGGATAAAAATCTATATCTTCTTCAAATATATCGTCAAGTATTTTATCATGTAATGGTGTTAATTTTCTGTTTTGTGGAAAAATAACAATTTCTTTATGACTTTTGTCTAGTAATTGATCATTGATGAATTTAAATTTTGAGTAATCAATTAATGATTTGATTTTAAAAAGTCTAGAAAAGTTTGTTAATTCTTCAAATACAGTTTCTTGAGCTACTTCAGTCTCTGTATCTGAAATATCATGTTCTTCAAGATTATCATTTGCCATTAAAATATTTGATAAGACTTTGCTACAATCATCAAAATGATTCATTCTGATTCTAGATAAAGCGTCTGCGTTCTTATGAATTTTTCCGGGTCGATAAATAACTTCTAATTGGTATTCCTCTAATTTCAAATGCCATCTGGCTAGTCTACTACCAGGGACTTTTATTGAAAATAACCATGTTAGTGGTCGATGGTCTATTATAAATTCAAATTTTCTAGCATAAAGATAGGGTCTAAAATGTTTAACTGACCATACCATGGATAAAAGTTCTCGTTCGATAGTTGAATATTTTGTTTCAGCGGGACATAATGTTCTAGATGCATAGGCAATAGGTAAGTCTTTTCCTATTGGTCCTTGGGATAATACGAATCCAATTGCAAATGAGCTTGCATCGGTTGTCAAGATAAAAGGTTCTTCAAAATTTGGATAAATCAAAATAGGGGTTGAAGTCAAGGCTTTTTTCAATTCTTGGAAGGATTTTTTGCATTCTACATCAAAATGGAAAGATACATCTTTCTGTAATAATCTTGTCATGGGTTTAGAAATTTTTGAAAAATTTGGAATAAATTTTCTATAATAACCTGCAAGTCCTAGAAATTGTTTAATTTCTTTTGGGTTGGCTGGTTCTGGGAAATTAATTATACAATCAACTTTTGCTGGGTTTGGTTTCACTCCATCTTTAGTAATAACATGTCCTAGATAGGCGACTTCATGTCTTAAAAATTCACATTTGTCCGGTTGTATTTTCAAATTTGCATTTCTTAATCGTTTGAAAACTAGTTTTAAGTCAGATATGTGTTCGTCTATAGTCGGGGAATAAATAATTATATCATCCATATATACCAAACATCTCTCGATTCTAAGTCCGGTTAGAATATGATCTAAAATTTTTTGAAGAGTACTAGGAGAGTTTTTCATTCCGAAAGGCATTCTGAGAAATTCGTATAAACCATTTTCAACAGAAAAAGCGGTTTTTTCTATGTCGTTAGGATGCATTTCAATTTGATGAAAACCTGAGGCTAGATGAAGGGTGGTAAAATATTGACATTTTCCGAGTTCCGGTCTAATAAATCTGATATATTGGGCAAAGGATATTTATCATCAATAGTTAGTTCATTTAATTTCCGATAGTCAATTACTACACGCCATTTTTGTTTTCCTGATGCGTCAAGTTTTTTCGGTACGACCCAAACTGGGGCTGACCATGGTGAAATTGAGGGTCTAATTATATTTTGTTCTAATAATTTTGAAATTTGTGACTTCACTTCTTCTTTATGTACTTGTGGATATCTATAAGATTTTGTTGAAACGGGTTGTGCACCATCTTTCAGTTTCACTGTATGTTTAATTTCACTTGTGAAAGTTAAAGGATCACCTTCTAAATAAAATATGTCTGTGAATTCTAAACATAAGGTCTCAATTAGTTCTTTCTCTTCTTCATTAAGATGTTTTAGACGAAGTAAATTCCTTATTTTCTCTGGACGACTTGTTTGTATGTTTTCTGTTTCAATGTCAACTTCATTTCCATAATATTCTTCAAATTGTAAGTCATTAAAATCAATAGATTTTTCAATTGCATTTACATTTACAACGGTTACTAAAAATTCTCCTTTTTCGTTAATTTTGACTAGGGCATTTGGAAGTTTAACTTTCTCTTTTTCAGTAGGTAACAGTATAGCTTCTGTATTTCTTAATTTGGATTTTAATTTAAAAACTTTTTCAACTCTTGGTTCGATTGTTATCTTATTTTCGAGATTTTGTGTACTGAACTTTTCCTGTAAGTTTCCTTGAATTTTTTGTTCATTATTTATTTTTACTGATGTTCCAGCAAGTGTTTTTCGGGCTGAATATAAAGGGAACGTTTTATAATTCAAAATTAAAACTTGATTACCAATATCTACTACTCCATCAAATCTTTTCAAAAAATCGGTACCTAAAATTCCGTCAAATTCGATATCTAAATCGTGTACGTAAACTTTATGCCAAACTGGTTTTTCTTCTGTGCCAAATGGTATTAAAACTGACTCTTTTACCATTACTTTTCCATCTGTAACTCCTGTTACTGGTATATTTTCTGTAAATCTTTTTGTATAATTTTCAGCTGTTTTCCTTTTAAAAATCGAGATACCTGCACCTGTGTCAATTAATATTTTAAAATTAGCTGGGCTGATTAAATAGTACAAATCGCTACAATTGGATGTTATAGAAATTGCTGATCTGTCTTGAGGTCGTTCATAGTGGGTATTGTTTTCTCTGGCTTGAATTCGCGAGTTTTGATTAGCGCTGCGAGATTCGCTTTCATTTCGATTGCAGGAGGAATCTGTTGAGTTGGACATTGTTGTTCTATAATTAGATTGTCTGTATATAGGGTTTGTCGAGATTGGGGATTGGTATTCATTAATTGTGTCGTAGATGGATTGGTAGTTGTACTGATAGGTGGGTTGTCTAATGACAGAAAATTGTGAAAATCCGTTTGAAGTTGTTCTATTTCACAGTCAAAATTTTCATTTGGTATTTGTTCATATTGCTGTTGTTCAAAATCTTGTTGTTCCGGGAAATAATCTTTCTCATCATAGAATGACTCGTTTCCTTGGTCTGAATATTCATAAATATTTTCGTTTTGATACTCAAAATCTGTATTTGAGCATAATGAATCGTACTCATGATCTAATAAATGGGTTTTATTCGCATTTAAATTCCATTGAGGGTTATTCTTGATTACTGTGGGTCTATTTGTTTGAAAATATTGTCCGCGTTGTTGCATTTGAGGATTTGCTTGTCTTTGAAAATTTTGATTTCGGAAATTTCGATTTGGATTTTGATTTTGGAACATATTTGGTCTCATTTGAGGTTGACTCATTTGGGGTTGACTCGTTTGAGGTTGATACATTTGGGGTTGACTCGTTTGAGGAAAATACATTTATGGTCTTGTATTATGATTTGTTCTTGAACTTTGAGATTGTGATGAACGATTGATTGATTTTTGATTTTCAAAGTATGAGAGCTGTATCTCACGCTTTATTCTAACTGAAGCTTCTAGCATACTGTTTGGATTGCTAGCTCGAATAATTTGACCGATTTTGGGTTCTAGGCCTGTTAATGAGGTATTTAAAACCATATTTTCAGTTAGTTGTGCGTTTTTCTGTGCGTTTGTTAACATAGATCTTTGTATACACGAATACATTTTCGCGCTATGACTTTGAAGTCTTGAGAAAAACGTCAGTGCATTTTCTCCATTTGCTTGCCTTATTCTTTGTAAATCCTGTATCAAAGATGTTAAGTCACGGGAATCACCAAAGTGAGAATTTAATAAAATTTTGATCTCTTGATAATTTTCTGGATTTCTGGAATTTATCAATTGAGCAGCTTTTCCTCTGAGTTTGTTTCTAATGTGAATAGTTAAAAGCAATTTTTGTTGGTCTACTGCCATAGCTTGCGCATGGTCACAGGCGTTAAGAAAATTTCCAAGCGAAATTGAATCACAATCATATTCTGGAATTATCGAGAATATTTCGGAAAGTTTATACGGTTCTAATGGTACTTCGCGTTCATTATGTAAGCTTTCATTTGAACTATGATGTGACATTTTGGGTAAATTTTGGGATATCAAGGTTAAATCAAATTTAGAAAAATATCAAAATACAACAAAATGATTAATGATTCGGTGTGGTACTTACAATGAGTTTCCTACATCTAATGCTGGTTGGTTGAGCTTCCTAAGCTCTGGGTGGCTTGCTTCTTCTTTCTTCTTGTTTCTTTCTTCTTTTTTCTTGTTGTCTCCGGGGGTTGTGGAAAGATGAAGTCCTACTTCATAAAGCTCTAGCTCCAACAGGATGAGCAGCGTTCGACGACTTTCGCGGGTTCCAAGAGGTGATTTCTTCACGACGAGGTGAGCAACGTTCGACGACTTATGCGGGTTTCTTGTTGTTGAAGAAACCGTCTTGTCCACTGGGTTCTGCTTTGCGGTTCTTGGACTCGTTGGAAGTCTGGAGACTACGGCTGTTTCTTCGTTGGATCACAGCGTTTTCGAGATCCGCACGACGGCGCCAATTTGTTAAATCAGTCTTCTTTGGTTTGAGTTTTTAAAAACAGACTTTATTCACATTTATTACAATATGGAAATATTGAACTTTACATGCGAAATTATAATGGTTTAAAACTCGTACTGATTCAAATCTACTAAACTACTTGGTTTGAAGACTGGATAGACTTGAACGACTTGAATCCGGTCTCCTCGACTTTTATAGGTTCGGGAATGCTGACTGGATACTGCGTAGTTTCTATTATTCCACGAAGACCTTCAAATGTGCTGAGGAATATCCTCTATCTTCTGCGTAGTAGATGATGCAATGTTTATAGTGTATGACCAAATTCCGGGACAAAGGGCTCATTCAGGAATCGGATATAACATACATAATCTGAACCTGAGATTTATAAATATGCTCACGCCTCTTCGCCACCAAACCTCTCATTATCACGGTCCATTTTCTTATTACATAACCTGGCTATATAATAGTTTTTTGTTCCCTTTGTTGTTTAAAGCAAAACTGAAAAATTATCTTCTACAGAACAAAGTTCCAAACGTTTTAGGATTCGAAAGTTGAAATGGAATATTTTTCTCTACTCGTATTTTTGTATTATAAACATTTATTTTTATTTACGTATATAAGTAAATAGTTTTCTTCAACAATAAGTTCATTCATGTTAGGTATATGTGCTCATTTGTAATGTTATTAAATTTTGTTGTCGTTTTAGTATCAATGATATGTGTTGTGTATATATTTAATATTCCTTCATTACTGTTTACTCATAATGCATATATTTACGCATCCACATTTCTTCTGGTTGGATGGAAGAGCAAGGTCCTCCTGCTATTTCACGAGGTTGTAACATTATTAGTAAACCTACCTGTCAAAAAAATCTAATGATATTATTATTATCATTATTAATACATTGAAACAAGCGAGGGTAAGTACAGATTTGTGAGATATGGTGTCATATCTTTTAGCAGCTGCAAGAAGTTCAATGCTTCGGGTATCGCTTGCGGGGTATTGCTTGCGATAGTAACAACAGAGTTATCATTTCATCTAACGGGGCAATGGAGAGGGACCATCTGTGTTTTTGTGCGATCCTTCCAAAGCTTTTGACTGTGTCTTCCATGACATTCTTCTTGAAAAGTTTAGATATTGTGGAGTGAGGGGATATCACTAAATATCATAGATTCATATCTGAAAAGTCGGAACCCAAGCTGTGTAGACGTAGAAAATGTTACATCAGAGATGAAAAATATTTTTCATGGCGTACCACAAGGCTCAGTCCTTGGCCATCTACATTTTATAATATATATCAACGATCTACCAGAAGACAAATGCGTTGAACTGCTGGTTTTGACGTTCGATGATAGGCTAAACTGGAATAATCATATCAAGCAATTGAAGCAAAAACTTTCGAGCACTTTGTTCCTACTGCTTCAGCTCAAATTTCACGGCAATATTGAAACTCTGAAAAGTACGTATTTTGCCATATTTCATGCCCTTATAACATGGCGTTGTTATTTGGGGCGACTTCTCCAAATCCATAAAAAAATTTTTTAACTAAGTGATTTCTTCTTTTTGTCAAAGGAAAAGTTATAGTAACCCCCCCGTGGTTTTCTTCCGCACATATCCTCACAAGTATTATTGTATGTCCCATTTCCTCAAATTAGTAGAATAATGTGTTTGAAGACAAAGAGATACCCTCACCCAACCCGAAATCATTGACTTCATTATTGTTTTTAATGCCATACGGAATAAATCACCTAGGCGGTCTGGGTTTGATACCCACCGCCTGCCATGGAGCTCAAATGGTTCGGAATCCAATTGTTCTTAAGCTGTAGCTTCCGAATCTTTCTTGCTCGCACAAGCTCTGCTTTGGAGGGAATTTCTCCATAATACTAGGAGATTTGTAAACAATTAATATTTTGTTGCCGGCTTCACTGAAACTGAAGTAATCTTTTAACGAAACTGTAGTATCATTAGTTCTACAAAAAATATTAAGTGTTATTAAAACATGGAGAAACTTTGATATTGAATTACAGTCTTATATTGTCGTAATTTATTTTATGTCCAGCTAACTGATCCGATATTTTAAATAAGTTGGTCTCAAAATAAACTTCAAAATACTAAAACTACTTCGATATCGTTTTTCACAAAGGAGTTTTGAGGGGTACCTAAGTCGGTCTCAACGTGCGTTTTGTTCGACTGAATGTGCGCATTTTGATGAAAGAGCGAATTGTTCTTAGAATAATTCTAGACAGAACTATTCCGCTTCCAACTACCGCCAATTATCGATCACACTCCAGAGCAGTAAATATTGCCCAACGATGATTATTCTCCAATTTTCAATAGATTGTAGTTATTATGCCAATTAACCTACAATACCAATAACATTCAGTTAATTCGAAAGCTGCATAGGGACAAGCCACAACTGTGCTTTGTGGCCATTGTTATTCGCATAGTTTCAGAAAGTTTTGATAATCAATAATCAATGAATAGATACGCACTCGAATATTTATTCCTGTAGATGCTCCATCACATATTCAATATTCGAATTTACTTCTTCGACTCGATATTCCATCACAACGTGGATGAAAAGGTTACGTTCACTTCTTGAACCAGGAACAATTCAATTAATACCAGATTTTCTTAATTATAAAATGATAATAATATATAACGTATTACGTAAAGAACATCGTAGTACCACTGAGTACGGTTACAAAGAGAAATCAGTAACGCTGATCATGAATGAAAACGGTAAACTGTCCTTGACCTTGGGCTAACCCAACTAAGATTTTATGAATGGGATGAAGCGAAGGGTTAAGCCAATCAGAGCGATTGTAGAGTGACAGTTGTCACTGTCATTCGTGACTTCAGCTATCGTAATTGAGAAATCGCTTCGAATTGATTTGAATTGAAATAAACAATAAATATTAAGCCTTAATATCTTTGATAACCATTTTTCTTATAAGACACGATAAACAGATATTTTTTTCAAGAATAATATAGTCTTTGAAAAGCAGCACAGGCATAATTCTATTGAAAAAATTGTAATTCTTGACAACCGAAGAAAAACGAAGTGAAAACTCATTTTACGGTTTTTTTTTGGTGAAATTTTTTGGATTTTTAATGTTCACAAAAAAGGATAAACGATACACAAAGAAAATATTTGTAATTCATTGTTATTGAAGGTTCTTGAGGACTATTATAGAAACGTATATCTTCTATCAATGTGAAGGTTACGTTATTTCATATAATTTTTATCGGGCAAACTTCCTTTTTTTCAACATTTCATTGAATATATTATAGAATTGTTTTCTCTTTTGTAGATTATTTGTGGAAAAGTGAGTCAAATTTTGAAAAACAGCAAACATTCCAACAATTTGTATTTGTACTTTCTTGAAAATGTATTTTAATTTCGTTGATATAGTTGTTCAAACAGATAGCCTCTGCTAGGATCTCCATGTAAATTTAACCAGTATTGTTATATTTGAATTTTATTTATAATGCTTTGTCAACAATAACGTGTTCATCGGACAGTAAAGTATATTTGATTCGAATTAGTTTACACATCTTTCTCATATATAACTTGTGAAAATGTCCGGAAAATAAATGTAGATTAATCATATCAAATCTATAACAAAAAATCTCATGTATCAGACTTGCAATTTCCCTCAAAGTATTTTCAACCTTTGCATTGAACCCAAAAGTACATCTCTAATCCGTGCAGTCATTGTAGCTATGATGTATCTATGTCTCAGTATTATGTGTTTTACAATTGCTTTGAATTTTTTTATACTATCTTTATCTAGCTCGTGCTGGTAATATTGCAGAATGTAACCTTTTTTATGTTCATCATAAGTAATCCCACGTCTCACAGAATAAGTGATGAAAACATATCCAGTACCCATATTAAAACAACTTTTTCATTACCAATACACTTCATTATAATTATTTTTATCAAATAAATCGAATACAATCGTAGTTACGCCTAAAAGTTTTGCAAACTTGTTAAAGTTTGAGCCCATATCTGATATGAGAGCTCAAACATCTAATTCAGCTTCAGTCATTTTGGAGATACAATCGATCGTTCTTAAATCTGAACTGTTACAAACAGAATTCAAAAAGAAAAATGCCAATGGTTACTTCCACTTATTACAAGATACTCCTCTTGCCATTAAAACTAATGCATTTTCTGATGGAATACATTTCATTTCCTGTCCTGAAACAAACATAAAAAATTAATGCAGTAATTTAAATGAACCGAAAAAGGATTTTTTCCACTTACCCAAATGTTCAAAACCTACTAATTCATAGTATTTGAGGTCATACAGTGCTTTTAGTAAAACTTCATCTATACCAATTTTGTCAATTTTGTCTTCTTTACTTATTCCCTGTTACCCTAATTTGAGGCTCCTGAAAACAAAATCATCAAGTCCTGGTTGCTTTTGGATATTTTGAGCCATCCTCAGAGTAGTCACTGATAAACAATAATAATTTTTGACCATTCGCTCATAGGTTTTTGGTCCACTATAATACAGAGATAAGGCATGTTGTTTAAAATCATTTGTATATCTCCTACCTTTGGGTTCTCTCACAATCTTGACCGAATTCGATAAAACGTTTTTCACATGCCCTCTTGAAATTTTCCTTTGAAAAATCCTCATTTTAAGCAAGGAATCTATTAAGTTTCACTTTTTTAGTCTTCACTTCTCTTGTCATAGGAGATTTCACCTTAAATTCCGTAAAATTATAATTATCATTTTTTGAAAGCACTGCATCACTACCTTGAGTGAATATTTTATTTTTATTATCCTTGGTGTCTGTGAAGTTATCCCATTTGGAGTTTAAGTTCGTTGTTCCATAAAGTTATATTCGTTTGGGTTGCTTGATACAATGAGTCTTCGATTTTTGTCTGTATTGGCATCAATGTATTTGCACATAACTTGCGATATTAATACTAATACAGAAGTCTTGCAGATACTTGAACCAAAACCTACGATCTTGTATAGACCTTAGATGATGTGAGTGCATATCACTGCTCGGGTTAACTTCCCTACCTCCTTCAAGTTATGCAGGGGATTCGCTATGTTATGGGTAAAGCATCAGAGTATTAGGAGCATCCATTGTCGAGTTTTCCTTGACATCCCAGAAAAGCAACGAGAAAAAACCGGGTTGATACTTGAGCGAGCTAGGGAAGAACTTACCTTTTTAAACGAGTGCCACGAAGGTAGTAGTGGCTGACACAGATTTACCGAAGGAACAATAGCAGTACGACATAATTCATGTTTAAGCACAAGATTATTTTCAAAATGTATAGTACCAATCCTGCTACTTTTGTATAAAATTAATAGTTCCTTCAACATTATGTCTTCATCATTATATACCATTTTTGATTTGGGTTGAAAAACCTGAAAAATCTTTAATGTTTCTTTGAACTATCACTGCAAAAATATTGGTTCGGATAGTTTTTGATAGCACTCTTAATGTAACGCTACAATTTCTACCTATTACGAACAAAAATGACGAAGGAAAAGTGTATGAAAATCCTTCGAAAACATAAAATTGGAAAGGTTGTGATCTAATAATAATACAACAGAAAACCAAATGAAATATACCCTCTCCAAGCACCAGAATAATTCAATTCTGAATATTTTAAATTCACTATGGTTTAAGAATTTTTGGCAAAAATCGCTTAGGAAAATTTAGAATCGCTTTCAGTTTTGAGCTATCTTAAATCAGAATTTGACATTTGACGAATTGTACATAGTAGTAAAAACTCAAGGCCATGTGCAGATTTTTCCTGACATTTTAGAATGCAATAAGTATCTTGTTCATTCATTTTTGGTAGTACTAGCTACAAAATATTAGGTACAGAGTTGGAATACACGAACACAGCATGATTATGGATAAAGATTATACCACGAAGCAGTTAACACTGCTTGTTCGTGGATTTATTCAACAGTGGTTCATTCAAAAACTAAGATACATTCAGTCTTGATAATATACATATATGAAATATGTTATATACTAATATAGGAAATAAAAATATAAATATATAAGAATTATCAGAATGTGAGGTATAATATAAAATTTAAAAAAATATAAATACTCAAATACTATTCTAGGTTCTACTGTTATTGGGTTTGACAACAAGGTATACGTAGATATAAATAATAAAAAAATAAAAAAAAATCAGAATTGTAAAAGAAGTTGAGATATTAAAAAATATAAAAATGTAAGTATGTAAAACTGTAGAAATGTTGAAATGTCAAAAGGTGAATTGTTATGTTTGTTAAAATATGTAAAATGTATATTTAGATGTAAATATGATGATGAAATTAGAGTTTCATAGTTATGAAAAGTAGACTATTTATTGAAGACATATAATATAAAATATAGGAATAAAATAGACTTTTTGGTTGCGCATTGAAAACTTTTGGTCCTAGGTAACTGTAAGTCCTCTGGCATATTGATTTATGAACAAAAGGAATTTGATAAAGTCATGGCCTCTGGTATTTTGTTGATAGTTTTTTTATCAATTCTTGTTAATTTATGAACTGATTTGTTGCCAAGCTCATGAAGTATGATTAAAAACTTGGGTTCTTCTATCTCATGCTCTCTTGTCGTTTCTGTTTTGTTTTTTTTCACCTAAGAATCATATCTCGATAGTTCATTCAAGGTTCAGTTGCCCTAGAATTGGATTATCGGAAATATATTGCGTCACCCATGAATCGACAAAGTTTCAGAAACCGAAAAGATTTAATGAGGCAACACGCGAGTATTCCGTTGTCGTGCTGGATACGAAGGTTTTTTGTAGCTGCGACTTCGAAATGATTATTGATATATCCACAAAAATACTTTTCTATTTCTCAAGGTAGTCTGGTATAGTGTGTTATATAGTGTAGTGTTGTAAAATACTCTGTATAGTTACAGAACCAAAGTTACAATTATTAAGTACCATTCTAGCAGTCAGCTCTTAGATTCTTTTTTTTTTCACCACTTGTGGAATCCGACACTCCCCTGCCTGGTATCCATGGTTTCATATACCGTTTAGTCATTCTGTGAGAGCCTTCCATATCATGAACTACATATCGATCATTCGGCAATATTTTTTTCACCACTATTGGACCATTATAAGGTGACATCATTTTCCTACTGGAACCTGATTCCGACCTCTCTTGCTTTTCGATAAGGACCAAATCCTCCACTTTATACTGACGTGGTTCTTTCCGTTTCTTATCGTATCTTTCTTTCATTTCTTTCCTAGCCTTTTCAATTCTTTCGCTGGCAGCTCTTCTTATTTGATCGGAACTTCCTCTAGGCTTGTAACCGAAAAGTAATTCACTTGCCAGTTGTCTTATTATTGACATTGTTGATGGCAAATTGAACCTTTCCAACCTGTTCATCCTAAACAGTCTCCTCGGGTGATGTGGTTAAAAGGGAGCTCAATATAGTCCCATTGAGACGCTCCACTTGTCGAAACGTTTAGAGGTAAATGCAGATCCTTGATCAGAGAATATTATTTTCGGTCTACCGCACCAGTTAGCAATTTCTTCCAGCACCAAAATGACCCATCTCATCATGTGCTGCTCTAACCACTTGACTTCGCATTCCTCTTGGTACAACCCACTGTATTCCTCGTACTGTGATTCTATAAACCCTTCCATCCCGTAAGGCATAGTGTTTATAAACATTCCGGTCTTCATCTGCTTCAGGAGGTTTCATCAAAGTATCCCGTATGTGTTTGATTTTATCATCGGTCAACTGGCCAGACAAAACCCAGTCGGCTGGTTGAATTTTGAAAATGAATTCCTCAGACGGTTTTTCTGACGATGAAGGATTTCTACTCAGAACATCTGCGTGTTTCATTCTTCCACCAGGTCTATACGCTACCTCAAAATCATATTCCTGTAGCTGTAACCACCATCTTGCAATTCGGGGAATAAGATTTTTTTTTGTACTGGTTGCTTTCAGGGCGTTGCAATCCGTTACGACCAGAAAATGAGTACCAATAAGATAAACTCGGAATTTATTTAAACTCTCCACCACAGCCAGAGTCTCTAATTCATATGAGTGATACTTCTTCTCATTATCCAAAGTCTGCCTACTGTAGTAACTAACTGGATGTAATCTACCATCACCATATTGCTGTAATAATATTCCTGCTAAACCATGCTTGCTTGCATCGGTATGCACTTCTGTCAATGCTTTCGGGTCATGAATAGACAGAATCGGCATTTCCATCAGAACTTGTTTCAGCATTTCCGTCGTCCATCTCCATGATGCATTTTTTTTAATAAGGATGTCAACGGTCTGGACTTAGATGCATAATCTTTGACAAAGTGTCAGAGAAACGGAGAAATATTCAGTAAGTCCTAAGAACTGTCTAACATTATGAACGGAATTGGGCATTGAGAATTCCTTAACAGCATCAGTCTTCAAAAAGGTCACCGTTTTCATTAAAAATGCACACTACTCCAGGTTGAGAGTCAAACCTTCACTCCTCATGAGCTCCAGAACTTGTTCTAGGTTTTTCAAGCCATCCTCTACAGTTTTAGTATGAACCAACACATCGTTAAGATATACAGCTGTAGTACTCCTGGCTGGGCTCAATATTGTATTCATCAACCTCTGAAATACCGCTGGTGCGTTGGCTAGCCCGAACGGCATTCTGTTGAATTCAAACTGGCCTTGCGGTGTAACAAAAGAGGTATACCGCTTGGAGGACTTCTCTACAGGAATCTGGTAATAGCTCGACCGCAAATCCAGACTAGTGAAGTAATTACTGCCATGTAAACGATGTAACTGATCGTCGATCCTAGGAAGTAGAAAACGGTCTTTTATCGTCAAGGAATTCAGTTTCCTGAAATCAACGCATAATCGGTCTTCGCCATTTTTCTATTTCACCAATAAAACCGGAGAGGTATACTATGAATTGGACATTCGAACAATATCATTTGTTGTGAGATCATTTACCATTGTTTCAACAACATCTTGCTCCGCTCTTGACATCCTGTAGGGACGGTAAAGGAATGGTTCATCTGTCGCTAAGCTTATGTTCATTTCTATAGACTTCGCACAGCCCAGTTCGCTCAAATTGATTGCAAAACAATCACGATACTTGTTCAGCAGCTGATACAAAGCTTCTTTGTCGTCATCATTCACAAGCCCTATTTTGATTGACCCTACAGATAAATCAGGTACGTCCTCTTCAGTAGTTCGAAAAATTGTCTCCATAGTTGTTGGTTGTTCTTCACATGGTATTGCTCTAACGAATGTTTTTTTTTTGATTTATCGAAATTTCCTGATCAGACAAATTCATTACCGGTATGATCGCTTTTTTATCGACTCCAAGGTTTATTATAGTTCTGGGTATGCAATATTCTACACCCTCTTGGAGTCGCAGGCTAGCTTCAATGAAAAGGTACCCTTCATATTCAGTCTTGGATTGAAGCCCAGACAACGGGGCGGTATTTTTGTTGGCTCAGTCCACAATGAAATTTTGGTTATATGTGACATGACAGTGTCGTCTAGATGAGGTACCTGATAAAAATGAAGTGTCTGATGATCTTTCTGTACTTTTAGGTCTGCCTGTTCCGTGAATGGTTGTCCAATCAAAAGGGGAACATCCTGTACATTATCGGGAACAATCCTAGCTGAAACTTCCATATCGAAATCATCTACACGTAGGTAGAAAGTTACAGTACCCAATGTCTCTATACGATTTCCTCCAAAACCTCGAAGAAGGACCTTGTCCTCATTTTCCAATTTAAGATTTAGACGACTAACCTCACCACTTTTCACTGTATTGCAAGTGCTACCAAAATCAATGTATGCTCTTGATTTATTACCATTTACTAAAACATCTTTATGAAATTTTTTGTTAGCAAATTCGGTTTGAACCCCCCAAAGTCATGACACATTAACCTTTGGATGCCCCTTGTTTTTGGTGAAGCATCTGTCCTCAGAATGTCCGTCCTTTTGACAATATCCACATTTGAAGATGAATTTCTTTTTTTGGTTCGGACAGTCAGCCGCCAAATGGTCAGGTTTCATACATACAAAACAAGTCTTATATCTGTGCGTAGGCATTTTTTTTCGGAAAATGTTTCTTAAGCTGCTTTTCATTTGAAATGTTTTGTTTGGAGGTCCTCAAATAATCAAAAAGAGATTCCGGGTTTGCATAATTTCCTGCTCGCGCTGCTGCAACAACATGTGTTTTTGTGAGTCCCTCAATTATGCATGAGACTGCATCCTTTCCACTTATTTTGCATCGATTCAGAAGTGCCAATTTCTCGTAAAAATATTTTGAGTAGGTTTCGGCTGGAATTTTCTTCCTGGACATCATTTCTTCAAGTGTAGCGTGAAAATCCCGTTGTGACGGAAAAGCCCTCTGTAATAAATCTTTCCATTCAAGCCAGGTGTGTTTTATGGTTGGAAGGCTCCTGTACCAGGTGGCAGCCAGTCTTGTTAATTTACCCAGAGAATGGTAAATGGTTGCCTCCTTCGACCAACCGTATATGTCACGCATCTCATCAGTTTTAGCACACCACGTAATAATATCTTGAGTAACGTCCTCTGGATCGACGAAAGAGATAACATCACCTTTAACATTAACAGAAGGAAGCGCGCACAAAGTCAGCCATGATTTCGCTCAATTTATCAATAAATTTCGAAGTTGACTCCTCTCTTCTTCTTTGTTGTACGTGCTTCCTTCTAGGAGAACGTCTACTTGGACCTTCATTGTCACTAGAATCAGAGCTAGGTTCTCTTCTTGGTCTCTTAAAGCGGTCGCGTTCTTTGCTTCTTCTACCCATTCTGGTTGTATAATCCTTTCAAAAGAATAATAATAACAATCACAATATAATATGTGATTTGGGTGCTATACAATTATCAAATTTTTGACATTCCTGAATTGTTGGATACCCGCCTAAAAGATTGGTATCATGAGACAAATCACAATGCTGAATTCATTTTTCAAATCAAGCAAATCTCATTAAACTCGTAAACTCGTAGAAATAAACTGAAGAGTAAGATCCCCTTAACAAGCAACTCTCACACAGTCATGATGCAAGTCAATGCAATCTCATCTCAGTACTGCACATATAATAACAAGTAACTTCTCACACAGGCACGTTACTAGTCATTATATTTTCAACCCAGCTCACAATTAAGCAACTTCTCACACAGGCACGTTGCAAAATCAGCCGACAATAGGTAACTTCTCACACAGGCACGTCACAGATCACCAGACTGAAATCAAGACAATGGTGAGATGCAACTTCTCACAGAGGAACGTTGCAAAACACCGGATGACATGTAACTTCACACAAAGGCACGTTACAAGTCCTTTGATTCCTAATAGCAAAACCAAGCATATTATTCACACAATTCCAATATGCCCAGACTCATATGAACAACCGTAAAATCTTCAAATAAACCTCTGTTTCAAAACACTACCTTGCGTGCAACATCAATATAAATATACACAAGAATTGAATATTCAGTACTAAAGATAAACCCTGTATACTAGTCATGAGAGTAAAACATAACTTCCTTCGATTGTCCTCTGTTTTTGCCACGAGTGAAATTCTCCACACAATTCTTCACACAATTCTGCACACAATTTCCTTTTAATAATCGACAGACAAAAGAAATTACGTTCAAGTGATATGAAACATTTTGATTTGGAATAATAGCCTAATTATTAAAAACTTTTAAACAAGCAAATGGTTATAGTTACTTTTTTTTATGTCAAACAGAATACCTACAAATAGATAAATACAACATTTAAACTCCTACCTTTTACACCAATAGATGACTTCAACAACTTCAATCAATTAATTAATTCCACCACAATTTCACAGCAATAACAATATCCCACAACCACAAGTAAATATCCCATGCCCAACAAAAACTATTCCGTATCGTTTGCACACCGATTTTCATGCCATGCTATCTCTCGCCTTCGTCAAAAGTTTTTTTCCGTTTTTCAAAAAGAAAAAACCTTCATGACTATGCATGACACGGTCGGCACATACAGGAGGGTACCTTTTTTGAAAAATATTAGGAACACCTAACACAGCCGACAAACTATATATCATTGAATACTTGTATTAAAGTAACTGAGTTTCTCCACTTATACTTAGCACGGCGAAGTCGTGAGAAGATATACCTCTACAAATTCTAATTATATACATAGTGTAATGTCCGAATGAAAGGCAAATCAAACAACATTGTATTCATTAGGCCGTTTATAATCTCATAACCCACATTTATTCGAAGCATACTGCATCGAAGTTATATTGTGTGTCCCGAAAAAAACAAGAGCAAAAAACCTTAACCGATAGGAAAACAAATTAGTCCAGTGGTTTTAGTTATTGTGACCAAGTTCCACATATAGGATATGTTCCGTAAATAGACAAAAGTTACCACTGCTTACCGGACCGGTGACATAAGTTTTGACATTGGTTTTTGTCTGGTACTTGTTGTTGCAATTTATTTTCGGGACATTTATCACAGTCATTTGTCTCTTAGAGTCTTTCAGTGTGGTTATGTTTAATTGTTTATTGTTTCTATTAGCGATAGCTGGCTATTATATTTTTGGTGTTTTTGATTGTTTTACTATAGTATTAATATATTGTTACGAATCATAGGTAATGAACTGCGTTTTTTTATTTATTGCCTGGATATCATCGAAAAACTTCCAGGCTACTTTGAGTTACCCGTTTTATTCTTTTCCCCCCTAACTTTATAGTAGCTCTTCTTCAAATTTCTCCAGTTCTCATCACATTTTGAAGCGCTTTTATTGTATCCAAATGTATTCAGATTTGAGCTGATTGTTTCCCACACCTTCTTTTTGGTGAAGTTTGGAGAATCAAATTTGTTTGTGATCTTTGTAGATTGAAATCAACAGCTTCACCATTTCGTTAGTCCATGTCTCTACGTTACTGACTGTAGAAGTCTCCTTGGGAGATAATATCGGTTTCTCAATACCGGAATGAATAGATGCGCTTGATTCTCGATTTGCATGAAATATTTTCAAGTTTTCGTAATGGATTAAAAAATTGTCGCAATTCCTGAAGCATGCGTGCTCTTACAAAATTTCATCATCTATAAGTTATTAAAAATAAAATTATGAATACATTTGTTACCTCTTCGATCTGTTCAATCACTTCAATTGAATTCATAAATCATATAGAACAAATCAAAATTATTTAAACTCAAATAATAAAAAGTATTCAAATCAGAATAACCAGATCAACCAAAGAAAATCGTCGGTCGTTCTGGTGACAGACAATCGACCGCCTTTTCAGGAACCAAGTCCCGTAAATAACCTTTTTTTCAGTTACCAACCTAATAAAAGACATTTACGGGACGCAAATTTAGCAACCAAAACAACCAATGTGATATACGGAACATATCCATAGAGTGGCCCATTTAAACGAAACAACGTCTCTGTAGGTCGACATAACCAAATTATATAAAAAAGCTCGAACACGTCAACAAAATTTTCGAGGGGGACATCGTTTGCTATGCAATTCATCCGAGATACATTCCATTCCTCGGAGCTGTGACCGCCACCCCTACACTTTTAAATAGCAACATATGGTAAGTGATACCTCATTTGGAAGGTATTTTTGTTCTCAGTATCAAACAACAAAAATAGTAAAATTTCATAGATTCGTTTTCAAGATATAGGAACTTGAAGTTAGGAAATCACTAAATAATTATCATTGTCAAGGAATGAAATGATCTAACTGTTTACCAACAAATAACATGATATTTCGTTTAAAATTTTGATTTCATCCCCATTTACTTGATAAAATTTTAAGGTTCTCAAGAATCAATGAAATGAAATGTGAGTACAACAAAAACATGTATGAGATAATTTTTTTCGCCAAATGGCAATTGCGGACGTATATCAGTATCAAACTGATCTTTGATCCAATGACATTGAAGTGAATTACTTGACTAAAGATCTTAAATATCTTTCCTCATTAATGGTGTATACGATCGCGGAAAGAGTTGAAGTAATAACATTTTTTTAAGAATGATGAGTGCGTTAATAGCTAATATGTTCAATGAAACTTGTTAGAAAATACGTTCTAGAATTATTGCAAAAACAAGAAACGAGACCCAGAACTTGAATTTCCGTTGAGGAATGAACCTGTTGAAGTTGCAGTTTTAGGACAAGTGTTACCAATATCAGTAGAACCATCAGTATCCGCAGAATCCTGAAACATCTTAAATTCCACCCCTACAAAATACATTTGGTACACCAATTGAATGAAGATGATTTGAATAGGCGGCAGAAATTTTGTTCAATTATGACTATGAGAATAGATGCTGATGAGCATTTCCTTTTCAACATCTGCTTTTTTTCAAGAAATGGATAAACCCAAAAACACCAAAACAACGTCAAAAACACTCGTCGCGCGTTTCGCCAACAAAGTTGGCATCCTCAGGAGTTCAGAAAGCGTACTGGATGCGATCATTTTTGAACGCTGAGGATGCCAGCTCTTTTGGCGAAACGCGCGTGGAGTGATTTTGAAGTTGTTTTGGTGTTTTTGGGTTTATCCAATTCTTGAATTTTATTCACACCAAAGGTTCCAATCTTCATTTATTTGATCTGCTTTTCTGTAGTAATCTGATAGGAGAAAATTATTTGAAAATAACGATTGTTACCATGGAGACCACTTGATATTTCAACAATTTGGTTCACGAAAGAGATAAGGTATTTGAGGAGAGAAAAAGAGAGATATAGGAAATTGAAAATGTTATCAGATCACTATGAAAATAAATACAAAGAGTTAAGGTGCAAATTAAAAAAAATAATTAGAAAAGAAGAGAGAATTTATTATAAAAAAATCGAAGATAGTATACATACCGAAGTGAATGAATTTTGGAGTTTTGTACATAAAAAAAAGTCAAATAATACAAACCTAGGAAGTTTTGTTTATAATAATGAGTTTGTGGACGAAGATAAAACCGCTGACGCATTTGCAAAATTTTTCTCGTCAGTCTTCTGTCCTGAACCAGCAACATACAACATGCATTTCAAAAATAGGCATAATGATATAGGAATGTGTAATGAATCATTTAACATAATCTTTATATGTATGTGAGTCTGATTTTAATGAAGCACTGAAAAAACTGAAGCCCAAGAAGGCAGAAGGTACAGATGGTATTCCCCCTTATATTTTGAAAGGCTGTAGTGAATGGCTGAAAGTCCCATTGATTCATATTTACAACTTGATCATTAAATCCAGTTCGTTCCCAACTGCTTGGAAAACTTCTATAACTATACCAATACACAAGTCGGGGAACAAAATGGATGTGGAAAATTATAGGGCTATTTCCATAATGTGTGCACCAGTTAAACTATTTGAGAAAGTCATTTTCATCAAACTCAGCAATTACACTCATAAATACATAGTACCACAACAACACGGATTTATGAGACAAAAAGCAATCAGCACAAATCTATTGATATTTAGCAACAAGGCCTTTGACACATTAGAAAATAAATCACAGTTGGATATTGTTTTTACAGACTTTCGGAAGGCATTTGATCAGGTGCATCATGACGTTCTCCTAGAAAAGCTTAGTGGCTATGGATTGTCCAGAAATCTGCTTGAATTGATGAAGAATTATCTTCAAACACGATACTTCACTGTCAAACATAACGGAAACACTTCAGGAAAATTTTTGGCCAATTCTGGAGTTCCCCAAGGCTCGAATCTAGGACCTCTCCTGTTTTTACTTTTTATTAATGATTTGCCTTCAACTCTTGAATCATCGGAGTGCTTACTTTTTGCCGATGACTTAAAGCTCTTCAAATGTATTCAAACTGTTCGAGACTGCATAGGTCTGCAGAGAGATATAGATAAAATCATGGAATGGAGTCTAAGAAATAAATTGTATTTTAATTTAAAAAAATGTTCTGTACTCTCAATCACCCGTTTAAAGAGCCAATTTAGTTTGAATATGTTATGGAGGGGGAGGTCCTAGAGAGGAAAGCTGAAATAAAGGATCTTGGTGTCACTTATCGTATATGTTCCGCACCTATGTTTAATATCTCTGCAATATGTATAGCACCGAGAGCACCTCTTTTATCTATGCCTAAATTAGCGAACAATTTTTAATATTTTTATGGATCTACATTGGACCTTGCCTCTAACAGCTTTTCGTAAAAAATTGCTAGAACAAATGTTGAATTTAACTCTGTGAAACTGAACATTGTATATTTTACAAAAATACTCAGTGCAGTGCTGGACGACTCCCTACAACTCTGGTATTAGTAATTTAGTAATTATGATCAATATATAATAGCTACTATTATAGTGTATTTGCCACCAGTTTATCCATGTAATTAGGCTGTAATAGTCTGTGTGGGTAATAAATAATAAATAAATAAAATAAATACAAGGCACCTCCACAACCTGTTAGGGCGTTTTTGGATAGAATGTTTCCTAGAAGTTGAATTGGAATAAGAGGCTCTGTAGAGTGGCCAGCCAGATCTCCAGATTTAACCCCACTCGACTTTATCCTGTGGGGTCACTTGAAGAACAAAATCTATTCATCCGAACCATAATGTCTGGATGATTTATGAAGTAGAATTATTGAAGAATGCCGTTGAATAACGCCGAAAATGCTACAAAATGTGAGATTTCATTTTGAACAGAACTTGTATGGAAATGGGTGGTAGACAATTTGAATATTTAGTTCATTAACAATAATAATCATTGCAACAGTTGCTTTATCAGATATTGTTTTTATTGATTGACTGAATGAAAAGTGATTTCTCAACTTCAAGGTTCTTTATCTCGAAAACGAATCTATAGAATTATTTTACTTTCTTTGTCTGATATCAAAAAGGAAAATTAATCACTAGTTGCCATATGTTGCCATTTGAAAATTTAGGGGTGGCGATCACAACTCCGAGGGATGGATCTCGGGTTAATTCATCTCGAACGATTAGATGTCCCCCTCGAAAATGTAGGTGACGTGATCGAGCGTTTTTATATAATTCGGTTCTGCCGACCTACAGAGTCGCTGATTCGTTTTCGATGGCTCACTCAGTATACGATGCTGTGAGTATCAAATAAGTTGAAACAACCGATGAGAATGGTAACGCTGGAGGGTGGTTCAACTATGAACTGGTAACAATTCAACAGCAACTTGTGTTATAATAGCTACAGGATGTGCTTTTAAAGAAGAGAAGATTCAAGAAGCGGTATTATTACATAATATTGTAGAAGTATTGGAAATATATTATAGAAAAATAAAACGAAACTGATGGTTGAATTAGAAACATTTTTTATTTATAAAAAGAATCTCAGAATTGAACGACACAAATCAACATGAGAGTTCAAGGGAACAATGAAACATTTGATACGTTTTCGAGATTCGAAAGCTATGGCATCCTACGAATTTGGACATATGAATTAGTGATAGAATTGTATGCAGTGTCAAGTACAAAATGAAAAACTGTCAGGAGAAATTAGGACCAGAGAAAACAATTAAAATATACAGAGCTGCCGAACAAACAGAACATATATAAATGATCCAATTGAATCTGGAGACACTGTGGAAATGTATGAAGTGAAGAAAAGAGAGGAACCAGAAGAAGAAATTCAATTTGGAACAAAGAAGACAGGAAAAATAGGATCAAATTTGTACCTGTTGTGGCTATTCAAATTATTCTAAGGCATAATATTTGCCCTGCCTAAGGTGAAACTTGATATTCTTGCAAAAAACAAATCATTTCGCAGGAGTGTGTTGACTGACTGAAATGCAAGCGAAAGAATGTCACATGACTGCACGAATTGATGAATTACAGGATGATTTTGTTTTAAGTGTTATTGAAAATTCACATTTGGCAGATGCATAGATTGAACATATGAGTTGCAAAATGTAGTTTCATTGAAAATAGATACTGGGGCCCACTTAAATGCATTACCAGGAAATAAGTTAGACAATTAAATTCACAAAAGTATTTGAGACCCAGTAGTTGAAAAAACTTAATTATTCTGGTAGTAGAATTAATTCATTTGGAGAATGTAACTTATATGTATTTTTTCCGGATACCCAATATGATCTAGAGTTCGTTGTTGTTGAAACAACAGCAGTAGATGGTTGAAAAATTTTGGGAAAGAAAGTAATACAGTCTTTGTGTTTATTAAAACGAGTCCATGCTTTGGAGAAATACTTCAATATCTTGAATTAATTCAAAGAATTATTCACAGGTAAAAGTATGATTTCAATTCGAAAAGACAAATAGGAACCTATTGTGGCGAATGCGTAAGGAAGATATTATAAATGAAGTTACTGAAGCTACTGATTTTGTGAGGCCAATAACAACTATAGTTTGAAAAACAAATGGAGATATCAGAATTTGTTTAGATCCAAAAAAGTTGAAGTGGAGTTCATCAAGGAAACACTCATTGAAGAACTCACACATGATTTATCAGGTTCTGCATATTTTTCAACTGTTGCATATTTTGGCAAATAACTCTTTCTGAAAATAAATCAGAGTAAACTACTATTGCTACACCATTCGGTCAGTATTGTTTTAAAAAACTTACGTTTGGTCTTTTTGTGTCTCCAGAGATTTTTTACAAGATGTTCTCAGAAATATCTGAATATATTCCAGATATAAAATAAATGATGCAAAAGAAAATAGTAATTTCTTCATGCCAGAAGTCATATACATAGGTCATATGATTTCGAAAAACAGTGTGAATTGGATAATGAAAAAATTGAAGTGATTAAACATTTTGCGATACCAAAAAATGGCTATTTAATACGAACGACAGCCCTCAGAAGTCGAAACTTGTGCGAGCCAAGGATTAACGAGATTTTACCTCTTAACTAAACACTAATTCATTAAAAAAAATGTTGCCTGGAACTGGAATAATAAATGTGGAGAGAAATTCAATTATTTGAAAGAAACTTTAACGATTAGGCCTGAATTAGAGTTTTTTGATGAGAAGTTGCCAATAGTTTTATCAGTTGATCAGTTGCATCATGTGTTTGTCACAATCTCAAATAAATTATACACAAATTAAAAAAAAAAACTCTTTTTATAGTTTTCGGGTGTCAGAGATTTCATCAGTATTTTTATGGAAAACGTTTGCCGTTGAAACTGATCATAATCCGTATAAGATATTTTAAAAGAAATCCTTGAATAAATGTCCTTTGATGACAGAAAGGCAATGTTTTAGAAAAAATATAAATCGGGTTGCCAACTATATTTTGCAGATACATTATTAAGGTCAGGGTATAATGATGGAAATTTTGAAATGGATGAATCAGATATTGATGCGCATGTAGATTTGGTATTATTTGATGATGTGCTGGGCAGAAGGAGGTTTGAAAAGAATATTCGCAAGGGAGAGCAAATTTTAATAATTGTAAGTACGGTTCTGTTTCTATACAGAGTATTTCACAACAAATCTTGAAGTGTGTAGTGTAATTATCTGTTTAATTTCACTGAAATCTTTCAAAATACTGTAAGGCACCGCCTATTCAGTGGATACTAGATTAATAGATAATAGATCTTTCCTGTGTAGGTGAAAGCTGCATCCGTCATATCGACGTTTGACAGCTGGCATGCCTGTTCGCAAGTTTTATTTTTTATCTGTAGAATTTATAAAAGAGGAACATTTTAGTAAACTCAAAACCCACTGATCTTATCTTATTTCATTGATTCCCTGAACAAGGAATATGCGGGAAAAATGGTTCGAACTGGTGTCCAAAAACACGTGTAAATGAGAGACACCTATACACTGTTCCACTTTACAAATAACTATTTCATTGTTGGAGGCAATAGGCTATGTTAGAAAATTGAAAATTTATAATATCCTGATTACGCTTAGATTAGAACTTGCAACGACATGCAACTTTTGCCGACTGCATCATTTATGGTAATATTGAAGCTACGTTGCTTTTGATAATATATAACTGCAATGCAATAATTTCGTTTCAGACTGTCATCTCGAAGCAATTGCACCTTTATCTGGAAACACTAAAAAACTGAAATTTACCAATATTTGTTTGATAAAACCTTCATCAACAATATCAATGAGGTTAGGGAACTGGATGTTACATCTGATTCCGAATCACTAGATTCTTAATTGCACATTTCTCTGAAGCATTGAGCTTTGTGATAGGTTGTCAATAGTCACTTGAGAAGTTATTAAATTTTCCATTTTTGAATATCAAGGTCCAGTAACTTAGTAACGAAGTACTTTAGGGAAAAAAGTTATATGAAGTATTGGTAATATTTTGATCCCATCAATGGAGAAATTCAGAAAAAAAACTATGTTTTCAGAACATTATAGGATTTTCTTTTTGGTGGAAAACGAATTTTTCTTGCTGTTGTAGTACAATAGATTCCTCGTGTAAGGTTTCATAAATTAATAAATAGATTGTAACGGTGCAAGATAAAGTGTCTTCATATCGATAACCATCACGTATTTGAACGAAATAATTGTTCAGTTCTGTGCAAGCTTTGATGATATATTCCGAGAACTGGATATCTATAGGCCTGTGAAATATCAGCCATTTGTTGCTCAGTATTCTGGAAGAGCATTCAATATACCGCCATGCTCTCGATGATCCGTAATTGAATTTTATTTGGATGTGCGAGTTATTGTTATCCACCGTACGTACACATCACATTTTTTATATAATTCCAAAGACTTTATCTCTCAAGAATACTTGAGACAGTGGAGTTTTATCGTCATTGGATATGGACTTTGCTTCAGGAATATTTAACTTATCTTCCATAATTTTCTAATGAAAAATCTTAAATTTGAAAAATGCCTTTGAAAATTATTGCTTTTGTGTTCTTTTTTTCAATATTCTGGTTCCTGCAACAACCATAGAACTTGTTCTTGAATTTCTGCACGCTGTATACTTCAGTATTGACTTTGCCGTTCGTTCGGGGAATAAGTCTTAGGAAAAAGATGTTTGGCATGTCTCCAAAACAACGACAAAAGGATGTGAAGACTGAGATCAACGGGTTAGTCTCGTTGGGACCACTAACTAGAAGAGATCGCCATCCTTTTTGCGGCGAAAGTTAGCGAGCTTCATCGCTTTTTTTGGCAGAATCTAAAAGTTTCATTGTGTATTTTGGGACTGGTCAGTATCCCTGGACGAGTCGAAGCTGTGCTTATTATCTGCAAAGCTGTGCACTGGACATGTAGCTCCCAACAAATCATTGATGTGGATCAGAAATAGTGTTGGTGCTACCACGTGGAGTGATTTGTCTGAGGGAATGCTAGATAGCAAGAATGACAACTGAGGCAGCAAGCCCTAAGAAGGAAGCTTGGCGAGGAGTCCCTGGTACCAAAAGCGATCAAGCCAGAGTTTCACCATATTTTTCAATAGAGTTCTGCCACATATGTGAGACATAAGTATGCAGGTTACCAATTGATATCTGATGGCGCAAACCAGCAGATTATCGATCATTCACAATTCTTGAGCCACATATTGAGACGCACGTGAAAGAGGCAGACAAAACAGTCTCTGTGAACGGCGAATCTTGCTGCCCTGCCTGTCTCAACATGCGGGCCAAATATTTCATAAACTTTATAAACTATTCCATAACGTTCGATATCTATCAGTGCAATAGATCTGTTGTTTCCCCTTTTTTGGGGATTGGTGGTACTCTGGCGATTTTCCTGTTGAACGGAAATATCCCCAGATTATAGGAGATATTGAATAACCTGCAAAGAAAAGCTGTCAGTAACTGTATATTTATTGAGACAGATCAGCGGAATTCCATCAGTCAGATCCTCTCGCTTTGTTGATGGTAACACCCAGAGAGAGGCGTCTGATAGTTCGTTGACAGAAGGTAATCTCAGGCATATGACTGTTAGTTGGCATATATCTATTAACTACGAATATGGGTAACACGCCATAAGACGCCATGTAATCAAAAATATATCTCTTTCCTTTTCTCGTATGAGCGCTGAGAAACTACTGCGCATGTCGAATTCTGAAACTTGACGAATGTCCAAATTTTTTAAGGTTGTAACTCTATATAACATAATGTGTGTTTGTTACCTGCTACCAGAGTTTCATCAATCAATTTTCTGCCAAAAGCGAATAAAAACTAATTAATCATTATAATTGAGTATATGTGGATTGACTATGTGACGGACAGTTGTTTGAAAAGGTGAATCTCGTTCCATATCGGCCTCATAACCGCCGAGAAAAATAGTTTGGTGGTAGGAGTGACTATAGTGATTTATTTTTGTCTCCTGAACACATACCCGAAGTAACGCGGTGAGCTTAAATTCTTTCAGGCATGAATCTAGAATTTTTTAAAACTAGATAATTTTCTCAGGAAAAAAACCCTTATAGTCTGAAAATATAAACTTTGTAAACAGACACGGATACCAGAATACGACGTTATGTTTAGATCTTATTCTCCTCAAATCTCTTCATATCTTCGCTAATTGTTGGTGACGAACTATACACGCTGGAAAGAGATGAAAATACAAAATCGTGTCGAATAGGAATCTTCTAGCGCAAGCGCATTCATTCAGCAGCGTCCAATTCGAGGTTGATGCTCATTTGTTTCGGCATCACATAAGCTGTCTTTATCATCCATATTCGTAGTTAATAGATATATGTTAGTTGGGGTGAAATTCTGAGATTATTTTCCCAGTGTCGAATTTGCAGTAAACATGTTTGCAAAAATATCGCCTTTCTTCTGGCTGCTCGTCGCTAGTGTTCTGTTTACTTTGAAATTTCTTGCCACAGCTTTGGCAAAAGACCAAAACGCGCGAGACCTGTTAGAACACTCAACAAAGTTTTATCGTATTTTGGTGTGGTAAGCCTCTTACCGTGATTCAATTGTTTCCTTGCACATCTGTCTAGCATCAACATATTCTGATCTGGTCTCTGACCCCGGAGTCTTGTACCATCGAGTCTGCTTGAGTGCGACAGTTCTAGAGCGGTTTTTGCGAGAACTTTATTTATCAGATGATGTTGTTTCTTCTTGATGCTTTTGGAATATATGTTTGCATCCCCAGCAATAGGATCTTAGAAACTATTCCGGAACATTATGTTGGATCTCTAGAAGAAAAAACACACCCTTTTGCATGGAAAAGATCGGAAAAACATGAAACATGTGAAGACCATTCCAGTTAGATGAACTGTACTGCCATATGAGAAAGGACCGAGGTTGTGGTGGTAGTTTCCATGTGAAGTACAAACTATAGACGTTTGTACCGAATGGATCAGTTGGTGGTGAGAAATATCAAGGATATTGGCATGCCGGTTGTTGACATCAGTAATGCGTGAAGACAGTAGTGGAGAATTAACTCTCTAATAATGCGCCAGACTCAACGATGTTCTATATCAACCTCAAAGAAACTAGATGGGACGTGGACAACATCCTCCGAAGATTCGCTCAGACACTCCTCAGACGATGTTGATGACGACCAATATACTTTGTCAACACAGCAGGTCCTCCAAGAGGATTAACAACTGACGGGAAGGGTTGTTACGCACGAGGCCATAGCTTGGGCAGTGAACGAGTTCAGCCCATATAAGGCACCAGGACCTGACAGAATTTTCCTAGCAATGCTTTAAAAGGCCTTCAATTCCTCACCCCAATTTTGGGGGAACTATTCTGAGTCCCTATGGCGCTGGGATATGGTTCAAAGTTTCAAATTCGGAAAAAGATAGTGGACAGGTTCATGTTGACAGAAATCAACACGCTTAGAGGAAGGGGAGTTCGACGTAATCGGCCTTGCACTCTGTAGTGCAAAGGGCTGAATGAAACTTGAGGTTCAAAGAGTTAATGTTTGGTGTGTTCTTCGATGTGAAACGTGCTTTCGACAAGTTGAAGACAGCGGCCATACAGGTAGCACGAATGTTCAGAGAAACGCCTCAGTCGCTGTCGCTATCTTCTTCTCGTTAGCTAGTTAAGGTAACCCTCTCAACCTATCTATGGTGCTTAGTTATGGACGAACTCCTGATGAGTAAACTCACAAATGAAGGCTCTGAGGCACAAGCGTATGCGGACGATGGAGTTGTCCTTGTTAGTGGACGATTCATCAAAAAATCGTCTGCGACCGTTTGCAGGCAGTCTGTAGAACAGAACAGAGATGATCCTGTTCACTAAACAAAGGAAGAGAGACGGATTTAGGCCACCCACCATGTTTGGCCAAGAGGTGGAGTTAGACCTACAGTTCAAATACCTGAAGGTGGTCCTAGACTCCAAACTTTCATGGACGCCGCATGAAGATAGAATTATTCAGAACTTTGTAGGAATCCTGCGGTAAATGTTGAAAAATTTGAGTCACGATTAGGGAACCTAACCAGAGATTACGCGCTTGTAGCTATGAGACTGTCATCCTAAACCAAGTTCAGCACTTGCACAGGAATGCAGATATGCTCTTGAGAAACTAGCTGAAACAAAGGAAGTTCAGCTGGTATCGGTCCTGGGTGAGACGAAATTGCAGATGAGCTTGCTAGAACTGGTTCCACGACGTCGTTTGGTGAGCCAGAGCCTGCACTAGGCATCGCTAGGAGCCAAACCTTTTCACCCCTTGATGACTGAACGAAGTGCATGGAGATGGCAACGGTTGCAAGTTGTTAGTACAGTAAGAATTTTGGGATGATTTTCTTCTGCTCTTTTGGAAAAGATGCCAAGGAACATCTCAAACCTTTGTTATGTTCTATATAGGTTAGGTTGGCGTAAATAAGTAGCGATCTCTGCCAGCATCTTACCAAATGTTTTCACGCCTACGCACTGAACTGAAAATCCCTCATATAGTTTTGCAAGCTGCTTATAAAGGTTTTGTTGATGAATCGCTATACTGAGTGGAAGATATTAAACTGAAATTTGACAAAGTGATTGAAGACATCAAATGCCACGTTTTTGACAATTTTGTTGGATTTCTTGTTTAGCTGGAAGTGACACCAATTATTTTATTTTAGCTATTTAATTATTTGAGATTCATATCAAGTATCCATATGAACTTACTACTGAAGTTTCAATCTATTCAGAATTGGTGCAGAAATTTTGGTTCAATGAATTACCTGATAATTCTGTCATCGTAATTATTCAATTAGTAGGTACCGAACTTACAACATAAAGCCAGGAATGCTTTACCCACCAAAATGATCTATTGTAATTTCTAGAAACTTTTACTGTGTACTGACTACAATTTTCTAAATTTCTCCTCGTTTAGAAATAGACTAGGGCAAGTTTCTGACAGTTGTAAAATGGGATTCTAGACGATGTCATCACAAGAATGATCATAAAATAGAAATTGGGGTATTGGACGCCAGTTGTGTTACATAATCCTACTGATGAAGTTAACTTGAAAACTTGATTAACGAAATGCGTATCTAGGAATGAAATTACTAGTGTGGAGAAGGGAAAAATATTTTTTGTTTACCCATTTTAACATAATATTTCAGTATTCTATTTTAGAAAGTGATACTTTTTAACCCGTGTTGGTCGCCCGTAAAACTTAATTGACTCTATACTTAAAACAGTGATAGCATCTCAGGATGAAGCAGTGTACACATTTTCAGTAAAATTAATGTCAACCCTGGAGAGTGGAAGTGTTATCACGAAGTGGTGAAAATACCCTCGTTAATCAAATGATATTGTAGGAAAACTTCCAAGATTTTACTTTAAACTGGAAAAATTCTCTCGCAAACATATTTTTTGAATATACCAATTGTTTTTCTATGAGATTGTGAATGGCAGAGAAAAATACTCTGAAGTTTTGATAGTTCTAACAGTTCTGGATTATAGGAGATGAAATCATCTAGGAAGTATTCATTTAATCAGGCACGTAAGCCTCAAGTTCAGTTGATTCAATCATGTTGAAATCCATAACCATTTCTAAGCTTTTCTGTGATGTAAGATCAAAGGCCATAATTAGCTGAATGTAGGTAGCGATACTTCAAAGACATCAATGCGGGTTTTACTTCATTTGTTCTCATCCAGGTTATTCAAGAGTGAAATCTTTTCGCAAGCAATAATATGTGACAAAATTTGAACTCTATAAATATTGCTAAATTATCACGATCAATTCATATAAAATTCTCAGTCTAACCCCTTAAAAATATTATTTATCGTTGAAGAGCATAGGAAACTCTTCTAGCAGCTTGAAAAATTATTTAAGTATTATCGAAAAGGTACCACATTTTATATGTGGAAGTTTTCATTGAATCTAATATTACTTTATTTTCTCTTCGATTATTATTTTTGTTATTCTATATTTTCTTCTCGTTTGATTCCCCTTTTCTGATTTTGTGTCTTTGTTTTCAGGTAAGGTTCTCATAATGAATACTGGAAAATCGTCTTGATATTACCATAAATATTTCCAAAATCAAATTGGATTGCCCAAAAAATGGAATTGTAACTTATATCACAGTTGTAACTGGTAAGTAGTCATGTACTTCGATTATTTGCTCGAATATTTATTTATTGAGAGCAATATATTTTATCTCAAAATTATATTTTTATTATAGTTTCATATGACTCGCATTGATACAAGTATAATAGTGCCTATATCTATCTACAAGAGGCCGATTTTTTTATGATGTGATGAGAATATAGTAAATATTTATTTTTGTTTGGGAGGTGAAATATTTTCTCATTCTCTTCAGAAGACCCAATCTTTTATAGGCATCTATGTGGTCAATCAACATGATCTGTAAAACTCAAAGTAGTGCATAAAAGTACTCCAAGGGCTATGAATTTTTTTTCAAGGATTATGTTTCACTTCAAGGGGCGCTTCATTTGAAAATCGGCTCAAATCAAGTCCTATATGAAAAATGGTCGCAAAGACTTCTGCCTGAGTTTTATGGCCTCCAGGTGTTCGAACAAATGTTCATGGAGGAAAAATTTTAGTTGCATTTGGCATCTCCAAGCACTACTCGCCAAACTTCATTTCACTCAAAATACGAGGTGAACTTTAAGGTTTTGAAAGGATTTATTCCTTAACCAATGTCTCGTCCACTTCACAGTTGTCAGCGTCACATTGTTGGATTTTCATCGGTCATATCTCGCTCATAAATTTGCATTTCTCACTTGAACACTATATTCTGGAATATATCTCTCTAGAAGCATACACAACCACCAGATTCACACAGCAAACGGTCCTCAGTTGGCAATGGAGGCCTCAGTGTGGTACACAAATGGATCCAAGATGGACGAAGGGGTTGGAGTAGGCGTTACAGGATTGAATTTCAGATCCTCAGAACTCCTTGGTAGGCCCCTTATCCTGAGACAACTAGCAGCAAAAAATAAGCAACCCTGATGTGGGTGCCAGATTACAAGGGCATCAAAGGCAATGAGGAAGCAGAGTGCCTTGCCAATGAAGGGGAACACACTACTTCCCGGCCCAAAACCCTTCTTTGGACTCTCCAAAGCACACTTAAAAGGATAGTTTCGACCCTGGGTATTCGACGAAATGAAATTTCACTGGAATAAAGTGCCAGGACAAACACATGCGAAAAGGCTAGTGAGCCTATCGCCAAGGAGATCTAAACAGCTCCTCGAGTTGAACAAAAAAGACTTGAATTTGGTTACGGGACTACTCAATGGGCACTGCTCTCTGGGGTATCACCTCAAAGAGATGGGCAAGTCAGAGAGTGAAAGTTGCCGCTACTGCAAGAACTTCGCGGAAACTGCAGAACATCTGCTTTGCGAAGGCCCAGCGCTCATTTGTAAGAGTCTCAAATTTCTGAAAGGAACATCTTTAACGTCCTCCGACATCAGGAACTCCCAGGAGCTCCCTGGAAACTGATAAACTTTTCACGAAGTCTCAGAATTCCGAGTCATGAATAGATGAAGAGTCACGCACAAAAGACGTTACAGGTCGAGGTGCTTGTGAGGCTGCACCACGTACAATCTACTTTCTCTACCGATATTCCATTGTTTTATAATCTTCAGAAATATCGTCTATCACTTGTCAGCCTTCCTATAATTTTTGTTTCTTGGTTTCAGCACATGCTGCGAACATTGGGAGGATTGCCAAAGTTTTTAGGAACCTGAATTTTTTTACAACCATAGGCCTATTATAATATAGGCTGAATGTCACGCCTTCTTGTAGATCTACTCCTAAATGATTGAATTATCAATTTCAAATATCCTCACCTTAGGTTTATTCATTATACTAGCAGTTTATATCAATTTCTTCGACCCATTTCTGCATTGATCGTGAGAAAGTCCTAAAGAATGCTGGGCAATTTTTAAATGAGATAAATAAATAAATAAATAAAAATATATTTTGTAAAATTCTGCTAACATTTTCCATAATTCTCTACAAGTCATAACAAGTGCATGCCCTTCTTTCTTCGCCTCACATAGGCTGGGACGTCGGGGAATGAGACTTGGACGCACAGAAAGCCGCCTCCCCCTCCACCCCATTGCTGGGGAGGAGGGCGAGCGCTTGTGGCAAGTGGTGCCTAGGGCCCCCGATCAGGGGGCGCTGACAGCCTCCTCCGCTGGTGTTGACGGTAGGTCGAGCTGTAGAGCCTTGATGGGTCGTAAGTGACATAATAAACACGCCTCCTGCGAAGCTTATGCGTGTCGTTCATTGCATTCCATCGGATACTGCTATTGTCTAAGTTCGTGTGAGGATGGTTATTGCGAGCTTACCCCGGAAAAGGCTATAAGCAAAAAACCGGGTCATAAAAATTGACGTGTACTACGTATTTCGGCACCTTACGGCACCGGTTCCTCCCATCTTTCCTCGAAGATGTCCAACGCTTGATAGATGAGCCCGCCGTGTTTGCGGGGCTCATTATCAAAACTTCTCAGTCTGGTGAGATCTCTAGTTAGAGAACTTTTGGGGAGATGATACTTGTAGAACTTGTATGACAAGCTTTTTACATATGTCGGGACCGAGTCGACGCCTGCAAGGGCACGCAGCGCATCCAAGCGAATGTATCGATCACTGTTTGTGATGATACGAAGCACCTTGTTCTGCATCCTGTCCAGCCTCATAAAAGGGCAGCCTGCAGAACGCTGGGCAAGCGTACAACATCGCTGGCCGGATGATTTGTTTATATATTGCCATTTTTGACTCGAGTTTCATTCTTGAACCTCTGGCTATCAGGGGGTACACGCGTTTTACCGCAGCTGCGGCCCTCTGGATAGCCAGGTTCAGATGTTTGTGCCATGTTGTACGCTTGTCCAACTGCACTCCCAGGTACCTCACATTGGTTTTCACCTCCACAGCTTTGCCTTTGACCTTCAACTTCTGTGGGATTTTCGTGAATTTGAATTTCTTCGAGAAGTTGATGGCCTCAGACTTAGCCGGGTTCACCACGATCTTATTATCCTCTAAATACGGTATGATCCTCCTGTCCAGACGGGTCTGGACCTGCATAGCAGCTGCAACGCTTGAGAACGATTGGGCGTATATAGCGGTGTCATCCGCATATATAGCCGTTTTCGTTCTCTCGCACATACGAAAATCATGCGTATGTAGAGAATACAAGTGTGGGGATAGGCTTGACCCCTGTGGAACACCTGCTTCGATTGCATACTCTGCGGACCTTGTGTTGTTCACTCTCACCGCAAAAGTTCTGTCGACCAGGAATGAGTTCATAAGTCTCACCATGTATAAAGGCATGCGTGCTTGGAGCATTTTGCAGATAAGACCCTCAACCCATACCGAGTCGAAGGCTTTTTGCATGTCAAGCAAGACCATGACTGTATTCATCCCTCGATGAGCTGCCTCTTTCACCTCGTGAACAACTCGGACGATTTGTGAGGTCGTACTATGACCTGCACGGAATCCGAATTGTTCAGCGGGGATCATTTTGAGTTTCTCCTCGAGGGATAATAACCGCTTAAGGAGGATCTTTTCCACTGCCTTGGCAACGACACTCAGGAGCGAAATCGGGCGGTAACTATCGAGTTGATGGCCATCCTTGCCCGGCTTCAGTATAGGTATCACCAGCGCCTTCTTGAGGCAATCCGGGTACCACTGCCACTTGATGATGGCGTTAACGATGTGCAAGAATTGCACGAGGGACTTCCTCGGCAGGTTCTTGAGTAGAATGGCGTCCAAGCCATCCGGCCCAGGCGCCTTATTCGTCAGAAGTCGCTTAATGACTTCCGTCAGTTCCTCATAGGTTGCCATTAATTTGGCGAACCTATTAGGACCGATAGGGACGGGCATAGTTTGTCTAAAGTCCTCGGTTATCTTAGACTTTACTCTATGACCGTCGCTAACGTCCGGCGCCCTCTTGTGGACATTGGCGAAATGCTCGCCGAATAGCTCCGCCTTCTGAGGGTCTGTCACTGCACGTTCGTTACCGCCCCCTATGGCCGGCACGGGTTCGAAGCGCCTTGATATGCGCTTCGTCATCCGCCACAGCGAGTTGTCTCGAACGTCCAGCTTCTCCAGTTTATTCTTCCACCGGGTGTCGTTATGGTCGTTGATCAGCTCCGAAATCTCTCTGCCAAGCCGAAACATGTCGGCTCTATGCTCCGGATTACGGGTGGCTTGCCACCTTTTCCGGAGGGAGTTTTTCAGAGTGATCAACTGCCTAACTTCCGGCGGAAGAACATTCTGGTTCCTCTTGACCACTATCTTTTTGATAGCGCGGTCGCGTGCGACCTGAATGTCACGGATAAGAGTGCGAGTTGCCTCCTCAATGCCATCTCGAGCAATGCCAGGCGTGAAGGTCGTCCTGGCATTGATGACTCTTCGGAACTCGGCCCAGTCGCCGTTTCGGTAGTCGTACAATGTTCTAGGAGGTATATCCTCCCCATTGTATTGAAGACTAAACAGAACTGGGTCGTGATCCGAGGTCATCTCATGGATGGCCTTGAGTTCACTCATATTCGTTACATTCTTGTTCACTACCAAGTCGATAATGGTTGGAGTAGACCCATTCCAGGGGTAATGCGTCGGCTCGTTCGAGTGGACGATTACCGCGTCACTACACAGCGAGTACTCCCACAATGTCTTTCCGTTGGCATTTGACTGTGAAGCCCCACTCCACTCAGGTCGCCTGGCGTTGAAGTCCCCTACCAATAGCACCTTGTGGCCCGAGTTATACAGATTGTCCAAGTCGTACTGTGTGAACCTATCCCTGGGCTGGTTATAGACTGCGAACACGCAGGTTCCATCCGCTAACTTGATACCAACGTGCTCTATCGAGCTCTGTTGGGCTGGGAGCTGCGTGAACGCAATGCCATCCTTGACAAGGATGGCCACCCCCCCCCCTCACTGCCCGAGGGCGGTCTGCCCTGACAGTGGAGAAGCCCTTCAATCGGAATCTATGGTCCGGCCTGAGCCAGGTCTCCGATATGAACATTAGGTCTATCTGATGCCTGCCGATGAAGTCAATAATAAGCGGGAGCTTATTATTGACTGAACCGGCGTTAAACATACATGCCTTTATACGACCTTTGAAAATTGTAGCGTTGGCTATCCCCGAGGACTTCAAGGGCAGCCATAGCCTTTTCCAGGGGTGTCTTGGCCTGTGCGAGCCGGGCGATCAGATCGTCCATGGCTCTGCACAGTTCCGAGATATTCAGCATCGCACTAACCTGCTTTATTTTGTCTCCCAGACCCATCATCTGCTGCAAGTCAGTAGCCCCTGAGCGGGGGTTCCTATGCACCGGCGACTGTGGTGGAGGGGTAAATGGGATCTCGGGCGCTTGGGGTGCTCCCTGGATCCTATTCGGCATTGCAGAACTTCTCCCCACTTCTTGGGAAGGTGTGGGGGGAGCGCTTTGCTCCTGGGCTCCTCTGTTCCATGGGTTCGTTTTGGGAATTGGTGCTGGCACGTATCTCGGCTGAACGGGCTTCCGCTGGTTTTCCCTGTCCTCCAGAAACTGTATCCGGCTTTGGTAAACCGGGCACCCTACGCTATTCGCGGGGTGGGGTCCACTGCAGTTGGCGCAGGTGGCTGGCACGTCCGGCGACTTTTTGCATGTGCTAGTGGGATGCGTCGCCGCGCATTTCAGGCACCTGGCCTCCCGCTGGCAGTTGGACGTTGCGTGGCCCCACCGCTGGCAACGGTGACACTGGACTATCGCTCGCTCGTTCTTTCTGAGCTCCCAAGAGACTCTGATATGCTGCAAGACTCTAACTTGCTTTTGCAACTGTCCAAGTGTCACGTTGCGAGGGGTAGTGATGAGGTACAACGGGCGTCGTTTCGTTGTCATCCTCATCATTTTCTCGACCGGAATACCATATTTGTCAGCCATTTCGTTGATGATGTCGTCCTGACAGACATCCGAGTCGAGTCCCCTCAACACGAATGCGTGCGTCCTGTTTTGCGGCAGGGTGTAAGTATGAAACTCCGTCCCTGTGCTTTTGAGGAGGTCGATCATCGTTTGACGATCTCCCACATTGTCGGTAAACACCTGGGTTTCTCTCCCAGTATGTTTGACGTTGAAGTCCCCCTTCAATTCCGACTTCATCTGCGCTGTGAGAGATCTATCAAGATTGAGCCTCCCCTGTAAGTTTTTAGGAACCTGAATTTTTTTACAACCATAGGCCTATTATAATATAGGCTGAATGTCACGCCTTCTTGTAGATCTACTCCTAAATGATTGAATTATCAATTTCAAATATCCTCACCTTAGGTTCATTCATTATACTAGCAGTTTATATCAATTTCTTCGACCCATTTCAGCATTGATCGTGAGAAAGTCCTAAAGAATGCTGGGCAATTTTTAAATGAGATTGCAGCCAGACATTTCCTTTTTGCTTCTGCGGATATATTGTGTCTGCTACCACTATTATGTTATTAGGCTGCAAACTTATCACTTCCAATTTTTCCCAACGTATTCAAAGTATTATTACATGAAATTGAACTGGAGCAGATGTTTTTTACGTTGTGGCGCATTCCTTGTTCACGTATATTATCAGCAGTAATACCATAGAGCTTACCCTGAAACACTGGAAAATCTGCAAATAGATGGAATATATGCACACCTGTTTCCATATACTAATTAGGACGACGGAAGTATAATTTTCCATTGTGATTCGGTGGAATTTCAATGTTATTATCCACTCTAATGGAAACTTCGAATCAAAATTGAAGCTATTCTTCGAATGAATGACTTGCATTATACATTTATGACGTCATAATATCGATAATGACATCACTAGTATCAACATGGTGACATCATAAATGTGTAATGCATTTTTCAAAATTTTGTTTACATTCGGAAATATGGTTTCTGTCTCGCTTTCTCCATGACGGTCACATGGTTTGGTACAAAAAGTCCTGCCTTAGTGATTTTTCATTTCAATTATCGACGCTCATTCAATAATAGTATGGGTATGAAAAGAGTTTTCGGGCTCCTGTAATGTCACATTACTCAATTTTGCTTCAAACCATGAAATCTTTATCAGTATGTTACTGGACTTCAGTAAGTAATTAGGAACTTTTTTGTATCCACAATAAGGGTAAACAAATTGGGATAAAATGGTCCTTCATCGCTATTGCGAAAGTTTGTATAGGATTTTTTTGAGTAACAATGCTTTTCATGCATATATTTTTCATCTTTAACCTTATAATTTCCCAGTTATGAGGCTGCGGGTTAGGTTGATGTTCCTTCCTTGAGAATATTCTAAAGCCCTATCTATTCTTTCTTGTTTAGGACTGTCGGTTTTTCTTTCTTTCTTTGAAAATAATCTATACCTTGTACTAACTAATAAGGATGTTTACACTCTTTATGAATTTTTTTTATTAATAAACATTATTATTATTATAAAAAAATTACTTTGAAGCTCTCTCCATGTACGCTGTTTCCTATATTGTTCAATACCACTTTATCCTTTTTTTAAAGAAATCTTGTCTTCTGTCTTCTTTCATGTTTGTAAAAATACACTTAACTGAAATTCTAGTTATTTATTTCAAACTCAATATAACTATTTATATCCGTTTCAATTTATCTTCACTGTCGCTGTCTATCTGTGAACTTTCGAAATATCTGTATTTCCGCAACTGCAAATCTGTAACTGAGCCTCTTATATACCGGCAAGAAGATTCCTTTTCCATTCTCGAACTATCGAGAGTATAGTCGTTCAGATGGCTCTCGTACATTCTCGGATGCGATAGTACGACAATTCAATTCTTTAGCTAGTTCTTGTTCCTTCTTGGACGTGATGAGTCATGGGTGTCCCGTTAGCGAGCACAGATGAGATCATGCGTTGTTTACAAGCTGCGGTCAAATAGTTAGGCGGTCAGGTCCTGCCTCAAAATCGTTACAACTCTATTAAGTTGTTGTGTTAATATCCATGACTCCAAATCGATGAAGATGCTATGGGCGTCATTTCACTAACTGAATGCTACCTGTCTTGAAATTAAAATTCCATAATTTACCGTACGAATATTTGACGATATTTTCATTTCAATATATACCTAATCTGGAAATTGTCCTGATTCAATTTTTCCACCTCATATTTTTCAACACCTTTCTTGTTCTCTACAGCACCCTTAAGTAGCAACGAAGAGAACATCGAATTCCAAATTAGTTTCAGTTGTACTCCACGATTTGGTATAATAAGAAAATTATTATTGTATGGTATACGTTTTTACTCACCTAATAGGCACTTTCCTTCTTACATTTTCCATATAACTCCTCTTCAGCTCCGAATAAGTGCCTTTTCCAGAGAATTCGGAGGAGGTCACGAATACCCAGTAGTATGCGTTGTACTCCAGAAGCCATGTACATTCTACCTGGACCGAAGTTAAAGAAAATTCGTAGGATTGTTTAGGGATGGTAATGGGTGTGTTTGCTGAGTTTTCGAACACGAGGACCGTGTGCTTTTAACGGCGGGAGGGGAAAACTTTTTTTTGGTTATTTGCCTATATCTTCTAAACTATGCTGTTTAGCGAAAATCCAGAGAAACTGAGTGAAAGACTATTAAATTTCCTTTGAAACTCATTCATACATTCATGTTTCGATCAAATAATTACCAAGATGCAGGCGGTCAAAAAAGGTAAAATTTCTCAAAACGTGAGAAAATGCAGAAAAATGCAGTTTTGAGCTAAAAAACATTTACAATTATAATATTAAAGATGATATATTGCACTAAGAATTTAAAATAAATTATTTACAAATCACTACACAGTCTCTTAGCAGAAAGAGGGTAGTCGTCGTCGCTCTCGACTGCCTCCTCCTCGCGAACACACAGAGAGGGTCGGCTCATCATCGTTTTCTTCTTCGGTATCCTCGTTGTTCAATTCAGCCTCTCGCAGCCATTTCCAGCGCAGTTCTTGCACATGGTTGTGCACAAGGGGCCTGCTTTTCTGCAGGAATCCTTCCTGCACTGCATCCAGTTGCACACTTGCATCTGATAGATGACAAGATGTCATATGGAGCAGCATCCATACTCATGGTTGTGAAAATTAATAATATTCTCTTGATGTGAAATGCTGATACAATCGAAATGTGATAGTAATACCAACCTTGATTAGTCAACGTCCAGCCCCATGCAGATGGCAATTTCCGCTGCATCCCCTCAATCCCCAACCAAGTTTGAACTTGGAGATAGGCCCTGCTCGAGTTGAAATTGGCAGAATCGCGTGTAGAAGGCAGTCTTTCCAATTGAAATTTTGGCTTTGCCACCACAGTTTGGAACTTGCGATATCTCATGTCGTCCAAGTTGTCCTCTCCAACTATCCCTCCATTCAGCGTAACCAGGAACTTTTTTCCTCGGCATCAGCAATTTGATGTGGTGTCACATCAGCGTCCCGGAAAATGCTGACTGTATCGGAAAGCCACGGGTATTTCCCGAGCACGTGCAAGGCTTTTTTTTCCAATTCCAAATAGAGCTAAGGTGGTATCGCATCCAGTCATCGCATGCAGGAAAAGGATGTCCTTGTGAAAAGAGTATATTGCCATTTGAGAAATGGCACTTGTGAGCATTTCTTTATGGGTACTACTCCGTTTTGAGGAAATTTTTGGTAATTTTTGGAAAATATGGTTGCTGCAATTACGTGAGAAGCTCAATTTTCAGCTGTATCTTACCTCGAACCTTCCTCTCGTAAATGTTGACGCCGTTTGTCAGTTGTGATGATTTGAGTTTGATGTTCATGGCCAACTTTGTTCGATTGAATAGTCAACTCTATCTTTGCTATTTTTCAACCAATTTTCAATTTTGAAAAAAATTGTACAGGGTGTCATTTGAAAAATAAAGTTTGGGGTCACTTCCGGTTGAACCGGAAGTGGTGAATTTTCGGTAATGGAGTCAAAATATGCGTATTTGAGTAATATATCGAAGTACCAAATTTGAAACCTGTATCTTTGAAACTCTAGAAAAATTGGGAGGCTTACCTCACCTCGTGGTCATCCGGTATCTTTCAGCTGCTCTGGTGCTCTGGTAGTTGAGGTCTAAGGAGTATCTGACGGAAACTACGATATCATTGCTGCCAAAATGTCGCTTCACGTAATCAACACATGAGGCATATGACTTCAAATGTAGTTTCTCTCGATTTGCTCCAGACAACCTTATGCAGCAGGAAGCCTCCATCGATTACTAACCATGTCCTTTTGCCTTTAAATGAAATACAATTTTGATCAAATACAGCGTTTAAATATTGATTGATTGATTAGGGGTATGCTTAATATGTGTAATAATACATAGGTATGTGTGAAAATATAATATTATCAACCCAAAATTTTTTTTTTTTGCATTTTTTCACATGTTGAGAAATTTGACCTTCTTTTGAGCTCCTGTATCTTGGTTATTATGTCGTCAAATACTTTCGACCGATGAATTTCATAGAAAAATCACGTTTCCCTCTCCCCCCTGAGCACAGGGTCCTCGTGTTCGAAAACTCAGCAAACACACCCTCTACCATCTCTCAACAATACCTCAAATTTTCGATAACTTCGGAATTGAGTCCTGCACACCCCGAATTATTTTACAAGGCTCCTGGATCATAAGGTCGACGGGATGTGATAGTGTGGATTTAAATATTATAAACATGAATTATTTTGTTATATGGTTATATGTCGTATGTGTAGATTCATCGTGAATGATAAATAGAGAGGAATTACTTCCATTTACACTTCAACCATGATTTTTTTTTAATTTAGCCGCACCCTGCATATCCAGTCTTGGAATAGTGAGAATGCGCATTATTCTTTGACACTATGTAAATTCAAAATATTCAATCATCAATTCAGTAACTATGGGAAAACGAACACAGTGCCTGAAATAAATGATATACCTATTATTATGGTGTTTTCAAAAAAAGTTTCACGACTCGAATCTGAAACAATCCATAAAAATATTCGTTGTCATTTCAACGGCAGAAAGGCATTTTACATTTCATTTTTGTGTCCGACTCCATTCCGTTTGCAGCTGAACATTATAAAGAGTATAAGAGTTGAAAGAAGAAGTAATTGAAGCAAGGCTATCATCCAACACGTTTAAATTCAGCTTTTTCAGTGACAAGCCACGTTGCCGTGAAACGTTACAAACACCTGCGTCCTTTTTACTTTCTATTATTCGTCGTCGCACGAAAAAAGTCCGGGAACGAAATTACCTTCGGAATATCAAACGGTTGAAACGATGTAAAAACTGACAAGGCAGAAAACAACAAACATGCTGTGGCGCCGAGAACACACTAATGCCACCACCCGTTGGAATCAAATTACTCGAGGGGAATGGGGGTGTACTTTCTGATAGCAACAGCTATATACCATCAAGAATTCTGAGAGCTCGTTCCTGTAGTCTGAAAGCTTTTTGGACATGGAACGCATTACCCAATTAGCAACGCATTTCATAAAAACTGTCTGAATGAAACGGTGGAAGAATGAATAAAAGCAGAAAAACGACCTAGTGCCTGCCACAACAAACATTTTGCTTAATTTCCTTTATAAGTATTCATATAAGTAAGTTGAATATATTCCACAAATAAAAGTTTTATACAAAACTTCAACAGATCCTAGACCGGTTACATAAAAACCAGTGAAATAGTTGATGCAACTTCATTCAACGTGACATTATATGCGAGATTGGGTTGCACAGAAATACTAATTATTCAAGAAATGCATTGAATTTTATTCAAACCACAGGTTTCAATCTTCATTTATTTTATACTGAATATCAACGACTTGATGGCACATCAACACGTTGACTGCTGGGCTCTTATTTTCTCTTTTGTTTTCAGAGCCGAAGCAAAATCAAAAATTTTGTCCCAGAAACAATTAGACACTATACGTAGTTAGGCCGGGCGCATATTGAGACACACGTGACGCAGCCCATGCAACACAGCGCATGGCACGGTTTTCTATTCTACGGGTGTTCATGTACATGCGCATATTATGTGCCGAAACAAGCGTGTGCCGCGCACTAGTCCAGACAGAATTTCGTGTGCGTGCGTTCGTCAAATATTGAGGAAGAATTAATTGAAGCCGTAAGAAAACATAAAATTTTGTATGATACAAGAGATCCAAGCTATATGAAATCTCAACTGAAAGATGAACTATGGAATAGTATTGCTCATAAACTGCAATCAGCAGATGGTACATATTAGTAATTTATCTATCAAATGAGTGATACTTTGTGAGTGGGAAATGTAGACAATTCCTATGAGTGAAAAAAAAAACCCTACCCACGAGTTTCATACAGTTTTTTTTGCAACTGTTAAAAAGTGCAAGTTCAGATTTTATTTGCGAATATAAAATGAATTTGGCATATTGTGAAGCTACTAATGCACTTTTCTTTGCGCTGTGTGCAGAAACGATTATTTATCTCTGTTCAATCTTCTTAATTTTCAATTCATAAACCACAAAAAATGTGGACTTTTTTGACAGTTGTTGAAAAAAAAGTAATGAGTATATTTATGCTTATTTAGAAAGGAAACAGAATATGTCCGAGCAAAAAAGGAGACAAAGTTGAGTTGAACTATTATTTGAAATTCACTATTTCATGAATCAATATTTGAGAAAGCTATGTGGTCTTTATACCACAACAAATGCTTCATCGGAGTCTGATTCGTAACTCAAATCTAGCTCTAGCATTTTGAGAAACACAACACAACGTTCTCCCACAACTAACAACTCTGTTTCGCACTATGCGCTCATGTGCTGCATGCACTGGGCTGTGTTGCATGGGCTGCGTCGCGTGTGTCCCAATGTGCGCTTTGCCTTAATGTAGGGCTTCGCGAGACCAAGAGATTAGTCTTGGTCTTGATACAAGACCAAGATCAAGACTTAATAAATCTTCCCAAGACCAAGATCAAGACTTGACTTTTGAGACCAAGACCAAGATCAAGGCTATCCCCCAAGAGTATTGGTCTTGGTCTCGAAAGAAAAATTATGAACATAAATCTATTCAAAATTAAGAAAATGTTATATGGCATTCCATATCAATTATTCATTTTTATATGGTAGGTTTTTAAATTTTGTTCATTCAAAATCAAAAATACATTTTTCAAATTCTGTATTGCAGTTATTCAGTTCACAATAATAGATAGGTGTATGTTGTAAGGTCGCAGTATAAGTATTGCAATTTCCTCGGGATTCCGATTCCATCAGTCTGTCGCAACTGCATTACTGCTCATCGCACAATTATCCATTTTAAAATGGCCAATTAATACCTAATTGTCATTCCAACCATTTTGAACCTTTTTACTGGTGTGTCGGGAGTGGACCTGTGTGCTGGGTGGGTCTAATTTAATATTTATTTAAGATTTCTTGAAAATTATATTATGATGGTTAAATGAGACATTTTTATAATGATTAAGGCTTTCACGACTCTCGCTCAATGTTCTGTATGGCTTTTTCGGTCGTGTATCCATTTTTCTTGACTTTTGAAGTTTTGCCTACACGTGTGGTAGGTTTCTTCGGAAAATTACGAGTGTAAGTATTCTACTATCACTGAAGTGGTACTCTTGGTCTCAGATTATATGTACCCGATTTCTCACTAACAGAAGAAGTAATTTTGTCCACAGGTACGTTTCCTGGTACCGTAAGTATATGATGATTATTGTTCCAGGTACATTTGTTTTCGTAATTAAGTTTGAGGGGACAGGTAAACATCTCGTTCTTTCTAAGGTTGAGATCCAGGTATTGTTCAATTTTATGGAGTCTTCAATTTTGTTAAAGTTGTTTTTATGATTTCTGATCTCGATTGCCTCCCTGACAAGTCGTGCATGGTAAGAGGAAGTAGTTGCTAAGACTTGTGTTTCTTCAAATTGTATGCGGTGTTCAGTTTTGGTGAGTGTATGTTCAGCGACGGACGATTTATTAGTCTGTCCCAATCGACAATGCTTTATGCTCGGAGATTCTCGTATTAATGGACCGCTTCGTGGTTCCGATATACACGCTTCCACAATTGCAAGGAATGCGATAAACCCCTGGGGGCCAATTCTAGAAATTTAACGTCTAAGAATTCGATGTTGTATCTCTCTTCAACCAGTGGTGTCTGTATCGCTCTATGTTACTTCAAACGTTTGAAAATGTTCTCGTATGAACTCGAGAATTGACCCCCTGGAGTGGAGAGTGGGTCCCGTTTGTCTTTTGCAGATCTCAGGTATTCTTGGATTTTTCTCGTGGGTCTGTAAATGGTTTTGATGTTCAATTTCTGGAGTAGTCGGCCTATTCTGTCAGTTATGCTGGGTTTGTAGGGTAAGAATGCTTTATCTATGGGCTGAACGTCCTCTTTTCTATTGTGTGCTGTGGGTTGTCCGATTTCACGTTTCGAGAATCCGTTAGCCATAAAAGTGTTTTCCAGATGCTCTAGTTCGCGTACGAGTACTTCAGGTTCACAAATTCTTTCCGCTCTATTGGTTAACGTTCTAATAATTTCATATTTCTGACTCAGATGATGGTTTGAATCCCTGTGCAGGTATCTGTTAGTATGTGTCGGTTTCCTATAGACTGTGTGACCCAACCGAGTCCCATGGGAAGTCCGCTGAGTCCAGTGCTGGCAAACTATTTAATGGAGAAATTTGAACAGCAAGCCCTTGACAGTGTTGTCTACAAACCAAAAGTTTGGTTTCGATATGTTGATGACACGTTTGTCATCTGGGATCACGGAAGAGAGAAACTTAAAGATTTCCTGGAGCATATAAACAGCTTACACAATAATATTAATTTCACGATGGAAGTTGAAGAAAACAATTCACTAGCATTCCTCGATATTCTGTTAACGCGAAAAGGGACACGGTTGGGTCACACAGTCTATAGTGGGTCGCAACCTTAGAAAGAACGAGCTGTTTACCTGGCCCCTCAAACTTAATCTGTGCTTTCAGTAAAATAATCGAAAGGGCTGTGTATAAAAGATTAATATCTTATCTTGACAAATATAAGATCATCAAAGATTCACAAAACGGGTTTTATCCTAGCAGATCAACGGAAACAGCCATTTGCAAGTTTGTCGAATATGTCTAAAAGCATCTTGCCCAAAAAAAGCTGGTAGGCTCGTTATTTTTCGAAATTACAAAAGCCATCGATTGTCTAGATCTAAACCATACAGAAACCAAATTATGCTCATTGGGCATTCGTGGAAATATATTGAAGTGGCTCATGTTATTCTTGAGGAACAGAAAAATAATTGTGAAACTCAGAGAATCTAGGCGTCCCACAGGGATCCATTCTGGGTCCATTGATATTCTTGATGTACATCAATGATTTACCTGAGTATGTGGATGCTGATTGTTTGGTGATGTATGCCGATGATGTATCTGTAGCATGTTGTAGTGAAAAACAATGCCAACTTGATAATAAAATAATCGAACTAAATAATAGTTTCAGTAAATGGTGTTCCACTAACAGATTAATAGTCAATCACAAAAAACCGTATTGATGCAATACTCCATCAAACCGAATAATATAGCACCTGAAGTTCATATTCATAATGCTATATTAATGGGATCAGATAAAACAAAATTCTTAGGCACATTTTTAGACTGAAACCTGTCATTCAAAAACTGCATCGAACATATCAGTAAAAAGGTAAACAGTGGATTCTATGTCATTCTACAAATGAGAAATATGTTTGTTAAACATCAGCTAATCAATATATACTACGCCTTCGTATATCCCCACCTTACCTATAACAAAGTAGTTTGGGGCAATGCCGTTTCATCATAAAGATTGCTGATATCACAAAAGAGAATAATACGTTAAATATTTGGAATAAAACGTACAGACTCCTGCAAACCTCATTTTATCGGAAACAATCTTCTCACTGTTCCATGTATATATATCATGCGATCAATACTTTCAATAAAAAAAAAACTGTCCGACTTTTTGACAAATAGTGATAACCACTCCTACAATACTAGACATGGTAACCTTCTACAGATACCATACCATAGAACAACTTTTTTCGAAAACGCTCCTTCATATGCAGCAATCCAACTTTACAATAAGTTACCAGAGGAAATATCAATTGAAAATAATTATAATATATTAAAAAGCAAATTGAGAAAACATCTGGTAAATAAATTTTACTATGAAGTGAACGAATTTTCACAAGAATCACAATGATGCATTGATTCATTAGTGACCTATCAATGGGTATCCACTATGCAAGTCGTTCATTGCTCATTTGATGTTCTGCGGGTGTCAGTGATTGTTGTTTCGTTTAGAAAATGAGTAGATTTCGTGATCGTAAGAAGCCTTTGCGTGCAGAGCAACTCGACAGATTGGCTGAACATTTCTATGATGATAAGTCTGATGGACCCAAGTTACATTCAGCTGAGTTTCAAAAGACTCAACCTACACCAAGCAGTTTCAGGTGATTCGGTTATGGATCCAGATTTTCAATTGGATGATCACCGTCAGTCCGACCGAGAAAGTCCTGACCAATCCGAGAATGAGGAACAACGTGCAGTGCCAGATTACCTGGGTGTGCTGGGGATGATCAAGATGACATTCCATTAGACAGTACCGATCCAAACAAATCCAGCATGAATGAACAACAGAGTAAACAAACATCCCTTTCACACTGCCTTGCAGTTCTGCAGAAACGGCTTTTTACTGAATCTCGCAAAAACCACTGGTGTGTTTACACACATTAATTTGAATCCTTTTTTTTGCGGAAGAGCAACAAGCGGTATAGATTGACCAGGTTGAAACAAAAATTCAGACTAATGGACATGAACACGCTTGCAATATTGTATTGGTATGACCGCCGCTGCCATCAGCAGTGTAAAAAAAAAGATTTTGGGTTTACCCGATTTTGAAACAATGACCAAAATTGGGTACCTTTCGTTATCCCATGGGCGATTTGAGAAAAGATTGATTCAAGTTTTTTGATTACATGAAGATTTCCATGTTCGACAACTTTTTAAAAAAATGCACTCCCCGCAACCCATTCAGCAAAAAACGGTATACAAGTAGCTAGTGGGAATACTTCCATCAAACTATACGTATAATTGAACTAGATAATGTTTTTTACTGGACACGTTTTAGTGACAAGACCGAATGCCAGATTCGAACGGATCGGTATTTTGCTGGATACTGTAAACAGGATACTCGTGTGAGTGCTAGTATTGAAGCAAGTACACTACTAAACATGATTCTGCAAAAAACTTTACTTGCAAAAAACGGGATGTTGCCGTGTGAATGGGCACAAAGGTCCCATTATATAAAGCCTTGAGGGAAATTCAACAGCTTTTCCCAAGCGGAAATCCAATCTTTTCAAAATTTGGCCAACATCATCATATTTCATTTCCAACAACAAAATATACGAGCAATTATATGGTGTTTCAATGGGAAGCCAACTAAGCCCATTAATTGCAAATTTCTTCATGGGAAAACTAAAAAAAGCAATTGAAAGTGCTAATTCCAAACCCAAGGTATGGTTAAGATATGTAGGTGACACTTTCATTATTTGGAGCCATCAATCAGAAAAACTCTTGACCATATCAATAACATACACCTGAATATTCCATTCACCTTGGAAATTGAAAATAAGAACAAACTGGCTCTCTTAGACGTTCTCATTTCTCGAAAATAAGGACATTTAGGGCATACGTATAAATAAAACCAACACACACTGATCAATACCTCCACAATACATCAATCCATCATCCATACCAAAAAACATGGTATAATTGAGGCGATAGTAGATCGAGGTAGAAAAATCTGCGAACCCAAACGCTTTTCTTTCTAATGGATATAAAGCAAGGAATATTGGGAGGTGTATGGAACACAAAAATATGAAATTAAAACTACTTATGAATCTTCGAAAAAACTGGGAGAGCATTTGAGCGAGAGCGAGAGACGTGCTAAGCTCTTCTGGGGTATACCGCATTCCATGTTTCTGTGGCCGTGTTTATATCGGAACCAATAAATTTTCCATTGAAACAAGAATAAAAGTAAGGACACACAAAAATCTGCGTTTGCAGAACATACTCCCAAGAACCATAATCTCAGAGTAACATTCGAAGAAACCCAAGTCAGCTCTACAATATCTGCTCATTTCCCCAGACTCTTCTAGGAAGCAATGAAATTCAAAAACACCACAACTTTAACACATAGAAGAAGGGCTACAACTAAACAAAGCTTGTCTACCAGTTCTTGTTAGGCCAATAACTATACCATCAGCCTAAGACTTTAGCACTTTGAACAAAAACAAACAAAAGCAACGTGTGATTCCAAAGATGGTTAAAAATGAGTTGGTGTCATTGCTTGACTGCTAAGATTCACATATTATTCTTCTTGTGCATATGTACACGTCATTTCTCCTCTTGTGTTTCGACTACAGATACACAAGTTGTCTCCTTAATATTTTCTAATACCTCTTACTGTGTATACAAAACATATTTTGGTGAAAGAAAGACGCAATTCCTCACATAAATGTATCATACCATTGTATAGGATGGAAAACTGAATATGTGCTGACTAGTTAGATTTCCTTGATTCAGCACTCGACGAGAGTGTGACAACTGTTGTTCTCACCACTATTTCTTTGCTAGAGACAAGCTCTCAAGAGAGAAAAAAGTTAATATAACGTCAAGAGTATGATTAAATTCAGTAAAAAATCGGATGAGCTTCAACGGTCTAACATTTCTGGAAAGGGTAGTCGGAAAATTCTTGATTTGATAAATTGCCGCTCAGAGCATTATTAAATGTTATCGAAGTGAGATTGGACTAAATGGTAGGTACGTAAATTGATTCTCGTAATAAAAATGAACACATCAACATTTTTTATTTTTGTTCTTGACGGTTCTACAGTACGTCCGTTTGGGTTGTCTATAAATGGAAAACTTTTTAATTACTAATTTTATGAAAAAAAATTATTTTTGACAATCTCAAAACTAAAAGCGCTTTGACGAAAAATTTTTTATATTCATTTCCACGGAAAAAAGGGTATTTTGATGCCCTAATTCGCAAACTCGCTATCTCCAGTTTTTATCAATGGAGTTAGGTGGTTTGCGAACTAAGGCATCGATTTGCTGCTAAAAAATGTGAGCAAAACAACAGTTCTTAAAATTGTCGTTGGTAAAGTGATTTTTGTCCTAATTTCACAATGAATTCACCTCAAAAACCAATGTATGTTGTGTAATTTACCAAAATAAAATACTTGAGTCATTTTTATTTCAGAATATATGATTCATCAACTCTATGTGCAGTTTTTAGAGAACGGCCGTGGATTTTTGAGTTTGGAGTGTCTACAAAACAGAATACTGAATGGTGCCTGTACCGTCATCAGGAGTTCAGATCCCCTTCTTTGCTTGGTATACGATCATGAAAAAGCAGAGATGAACTCGGTCTCGTATTCGACACTAAACGGACGAACTCAAACTCTGTCACCGAGTTGGAACCCGTTCAGCAGAAACATACATGATTTTTACATAAAATTACACTTCATATAACACATAATGATAATAGTAGAAAAGTGGATACAGTAAATAACATATTCGGAAAAGTTTCATTGAAGTGGAAAGAGAGCGAGTAAAGAGAATCTACATTCGATAATGATGTGAGTTGTTGTTTTATCCGGTATCAAGGATTCTTTGAAATTCTTTCGGCAATAAACGAAGTAAGCGAGGAACAAGGTAAGTGAAGCACCTCAGGCCAGTTGATTTCATTACTTTGTTTGATTTGGGCATGAACACATTGATTCCTTTGTTGTTTCTGATGGAATTCTAATGGTTAACCGGATAGATCTATGCTTAATTTCTAGAAAAGAAATGAACGTTTTACAGAACAGTTTTCTAATGTCAAGTAGTCTGGATTCAATGAACAGCCGTTCAGTTGGAAAAGTTTTCGATTTTTCCCAATAATTTTTGGAAAACCTCTAATGGTTCGAAATGACAACTTAGATTAGAATGTACCCCCAACCAATAATACCGTGCTGAATATGGATTCAACCAAAGCATGGTATAGGATTTTGAGATGTGTGAAGCCTAAAAATGTTCTTGAACTGCCAGAATTTGTATATCAGTCTACGGGTTTTCTTCACTACATCAGAAATGTGTATGTCTCATCTAAGAAACGAATCAATATGATATTTCACTGATCTTTCTAACGGGACTTCCACATTGTTGAACGTGAGAAAATGGGGTAAATTGATTCCGTATGACGTAATGGGAAAATTTTTATTTTTCTCTGCGTTTACTATTAGCCATTTGAATATATCTTTCAGATCGTTTTCAGCTGTTCCACGTACTTGTTGACATGAATCTCCAGTATAGTTTAAAGCAGTATCATCAGCGAACGAAATTATGGTTTCAGAATTTTTTTCAGTTTGTATTCAGTGTATGTAAATTATGAACGGGACGAGGCCTAGCACAGCCCCTTGAGGGGTGCCATATGTTATGTCCATTTCATTACTTACATCGTTTTCAATTAGAATACTTCGGTTGCGGTTGTTTAAAAAAAGTTCAGTAAATTATGTGTAACCCCGAAACCCTAAACATTCTAGTTTTTTCAACAACAATCTGTGACAACAGTATCAAATGCCTATGCTTAATCGATAGAAATTACCAAGCACTCTTTTCTATAAAGATACTTGTAAGATTTTCAACAAAAAATGTTGGGAGTAATAGAAATGTAGGTGTTCTTTCATTCGGGTGGACTGTAACTTCTTTTCGAATATTTAAATGCTTTTATTTTTACTTTACTTTTACAGAGAAAAAATGAGTTTGTCAATAATTGTCCTGTCACTTTATCAATTTCGGCATTCTATACAAAGTGATGAGCACGATATTGAACATGCCCCCAAGCCTTGAAAGTAATAACTAACTTTCAACTGGATATTCAACGGGTAACGGATACCCAAACGATTCAATGCTCGGGTGAAAACTCCATCTGAAGTCTTTATCACAGCGACACGATTAACTTGATCAGCACCTGGGTTAACGGTTGTAACTCGTCCCAAACGCCATTTCATTGGAGGCAAATTATTGTTTTTGATGAGCACCATTTGTCCTATTTTCAAACTCCCTTGGCTCTTCTTTCAATGAGTTCGTTGCTGAAGTTCGCTGATGTACTCTTTGTTCCATCTTTCCCAGAAATGTTGATGTAGTTCTTGGAGATGTTGAAAGCTTGAGATGCGATTGTCTGGCAGATGAGTTACTTGATACTCTGGCATTGTAAGCAACGGTCGCCCAATCAGGAAATGAGCGGGTGTTAAAGGATGCAGGTCATCAGGGTCCGAGGAAAGAGGATACATAGGCCGGGAATTCAATATTGCCTCGATCTGAACGAATAAGGTTTGCAAATCCTCATAAGTGAAAGACAAATTACCCATGATTCTTTTCAGATGAAACTTGACACTTTCAACCCCAGATTCCCATATACCTCCAAAGTTTGGAGAGTTTGGTGGAATGAAATGCCAATTCAAGCCTAAGTTCGCTGCTGAATCAGAAATATTGTCAGAATTGTCAACAATAAAATTACATAACTCTTTTAGTTCTCTGTTGGCACCTATGAAGTTTGTACCGTGGTCGGAGTACACATCAGTTGGTTTTCCACGACGTGAGACAAATTGTTTCAGTGCTTGAATAAAGGATTCAGTACTCAGAGAACTAACTACTTCTAAATTAATAGCACTAGTAACGAAACAAATGAACAAAGAAAGCCAACATTTAGTGATCTTACAACCACGTCCACGTTAGTCAATACCAGTGGTACTAAATGGCAATGCTGGAGTTACTCGAGCCTTTGGTAGTTCGCCCATAATAGGCTGAACAATTAGAGGTGCATGTCTGGCACACATTACGCAATTTCTAACAGTAATTTTTTCTAAGTTTCGATCAGAAATTGGCCAGAATGTTTCCCTGATATGAGACAATAATAATTGGAGACCAGCATGAAATAAAACCAACTGCGCTTCTTTGAAGATTTATTTAGTCAAAATATGACTGGAACTCATTATTATTGGATGTTTTTTAAAAAAAGACTAATTTGATAAACCAAGCCTACCTCCTACTCGTAATATTTTATTCTCATCAATGAAAGGATTCAAACTCAACAGTTTACTATTTTTTTTCAAGGGTACGTTTTCTTTCAAATTTGAATAATCCTCAACAAAAGATTCTATTTGAGATATTTTTATGAGAATATTGAAACCAAATTCAATTTCTGCTGAACTCAAATTCGAAACTTTTCGTTCAGTCTTTTGTTTGCGACAGTTTTCAATAAAACGTAAAGTACTTATAGGCAAAAGATCTTTTCATTCGATTAAAATTTGGGAACCGTTCAAAAGGGTATAGTAACTGAGAATGAAAGATCATGAAATTTTGTTTTCGCATTTCTGGTAAGTCGCATGTGATAAAAGTATTTTGTGGCCATTCAATAGGATTTTTATTCAACCAGCTTGGACCATGCCACCATATTTCACAATTCGAAATAACGTCGGGGCGAATGCCTCGAGATAGAATTTCTGCTGGATTATTATTTGTTAGAACATGTTTCCAAGTAAAATTATTTGCTAGCCTTTGAATTTCAGCCACTCGATGATCAACAAATGGTTGAAATAGGTGAGGGGAGTTACGCAGCCAACCCAATACTAGAATCAAACCAGCAATAAATTTTATAAAATGAGTCATTGACTGAATCTAAGATTTTTGAAATCAAACGAGCTAAAAGCAGTGCTGCACACAACTCTAAGCGCAGAATTGTTTGTGTTTTTAAAGGAGCTACTTTTGATTTCGCACAAAGTAATCCAGAAGACCATTCTTGATTAGAATTCTCACATCTTATGTATAAACATGACCCATACGCACTTTCAGACGCATCTGCAAAACCATGCAATTCAATTTCTATATATAGGCGCATGGCAAGTCACCTTCCTATAAATCTTGAGATTATTCAGTTCTTCCAACTTATTAGAAAAATCTATCCAAGTTTGAAGATTCGTCTCAAGAAAGATGTTCAACCCAAAGATTTTACAATAATATTTTGGCTATAACTACACAGGGACTGAGTAATCCTAGAGGATCAAAAATAGTTGCAATACGGGAAAGAATAGTTCTTTTTGTGACTTCAGTAGTTGAAATTGTTGGTTTTGGTAGTTTGAATATGAGAAAGTCATTTTCGCAATTCCAAGATAAACCTAATATTATACAACATTGATCTTTATTCATTGAAAAATCTAATGATTCTGTAGAAGATTCAGAGTGATGAAGAAACTTAATGACATCTAGATTATTTGATATCCACTTTCTCAATTCAAACCCTCGTTTTTCAATGTTTCGTCTAAATTTTTACAAATCCACTCTGCTTCTTCTAATGAATCACTGCCTGTGATCTTTGATATTTTAGGATTTCGTTCTTTAATTTCATTGGCAACTTCGTGTAAACTTCGTATGACTAAGTATGATGCTGCAGTCGTACCATACGTTACGGTGTTCAGTTGATAAGTTGATAAAGGTTCTTCAGGATTTGCTCGCCAGATGATTTTCTGATATCTTCTGTCATTTTTATTTATTAACACTTGACGGTACATCATTTTTATGTCACTTGAGATAATGATTGGAGGAAAACGAAAATTGATGATTATGGACATTAAATCATTCAACCTGTCATTTGAAGATCATTTAATGAAACACCTATTGTTGAAGGAGATGATGCATTGAACACCACTCGCAACTTGGTCGTGATACTAGACTCTCGAAGTACACCATGATGTGGCATGTAATTATCTGGTTTTTCATCACTGTTTGTTTTCGTCATATGACCCAATTGCTCGTATTCAGTCAAAAATTCTGTATATAGTGTTCGTAATTTTAAATTTCTTCTAAATCTTTTCTCTAACTGCAAAAATCGCATTTCAGCCGTTTCCTTCGAATCGCCTAAACTAGATAAATCTCCTTTGAATGGAAGAGAAACTATATAACGACCCTCGGCAGAAATTGATAAATGTTCAGAGAAATGCTTCTCACACATGACTTCTTCAGTTGATAATGGTTTTTTATTATGAATCTCCTCAATTTCCCAAAATGATTTTTGTTCAAAATTATTTATAGGGCCAGCTGCTACCCATCCTAATCTTGTTTTTTTTAACAATGGTTTTCCAGGACCAATGCTTATCTGAATAAGAGTGACCAAAATATCTTTCGGTATATTGAGTTTTTTACAAAAATCTGCACTAATGAAACTGGATTATGATCCACAATCAAGTAATGCGCGTGCATTATCAGTTAATGTCATAAACATTTACTAATGCTGTTGACAAAATTGAGCTGTTAGATGTAGAAAATCCGCAATGTACAATTTCCTCTTGATCATGAATATTTTCTGATGGGTCAGTGGATACTTCCGAAGCTGCCAGGGCTATGTGTGAAGTACCACCGTTTGGTTTTCTTCATGTAGAATAGTATTATGTTTACCTTCACTAATTTTACAGCCATTAAGATGACAATCTTTGGCTTCATAATAAGAGCGTAAACAATTGATGCAGAGTTTTAGTTGGCTGATCATTCGTTGTCTAAATGGTAATTTCAAAAATTCTGGGCAATAAAAAATGCTGTGCTCTTTTTTACAATAATAACATGATTTCAAGGATGGTTTTTCTTGTTGAGTTGAATGAAAACCTTTGACTTGATTGCTTTTGGAAAGTTTTTCTCGATTATTTGAATGCTTGTTATTTTCTAAATTAGCTTCAATGGTTTCTAACAAGTCTGCACGATTTTTGAGAAATGCCTTGAAATCGTCTAATGTTGGCATTTTATTATCTGTCTTTTTCTTTTCCCATTCTTGGACTGAATAATTATGTAATTTACTAGACATAATGTATAGGATAAGAGTATCCCAATGTTCAATGGGTTTACCTAGTTGCTTGAGACTGTTTCGATACACTATCACTTAATGAATGTAATTTTTGTGCTGATGCTCTATTGAATGCTTCAAGATTGAACAATGCTTTAACGTAATTTTGAATAAGCAATCGTTTATTGTTGAAACGTTCGCATAAAATGTTCCAGGCAAGCATATAATTGTCACCTGTGAATTCCAATGATTTGATTACTTGAGCAGCTGTGTTTTCCAGAGAGGCCTTCAAATAATGATATTTTTGAATATTGGAAATTTTTGTATTCTCATGTATCAATGATTGAAAAATGTCACGAAACTCCATCCACTGATCATAGGAACCGTCAAATTTCGGAAGTTTTATTGTTGGCAATTTGACTCCACCTAAATGATCTGCTGAGTGTGCAGATTCCATCGAATGCATTTCTGATCTTATGGATGTTTTTGATTCAACACTGAACTGTTTATGAATTGCTTTGGCTTTGGATATCAATGAATAGAATTTTGATTCAAAATAATCCCTTTCTTCATACTGATTGTCCATATCAACAAGATTCTATTTCATTCTGGAGTTCGTCAAACAAAGAAATGATATTTTCAAATTTGTTTATTTTTTCATTAAGCTCAATTACCTTGAATCTGTCTGGAATATTTTGATTGTCTTCTATTTCTTCTGTTAATGATGAAATGTATCTTTCGAATAATGTTAATTTGGATTTTAAAGATCCACGTTTTCTATTTAAAGTATTAATATCTGCAGCCATTTTGCGTGATTTCGAATAATTTTCCAAAAATGTATTGGATATGTGATCAAATTTCTGATGAACAATTTATGATCACCTATGAAACCCGCAAAAGCAAACTCGTTCATACCGCAACAATAGAAAATGACTGAATAGCCGACCTATGGACTTACTTGCTCAATTCCTTTATTCAATGAATTCAAGGGATACTTCAATGCGATGAAATGTATAATAATTGTAGCGTCTACGCTACTGACTATGACTCTTCTATGATTTTGAGTTTTTCTTCATCGTGAATCTTCTATAAATGTTTCTTCGGTTGAATTTCACTGGATATTTTCGAAACTTTGAAGATTTTTCAAATGTATCGTGGCTCGATGGACCAATGTTTTTTATTCTGCTGGACTGTAACTTCTTTTCGAATATTTAAATGCTTTTATTTGCAAGTTTTTACAGAGAAAAAATGAGTTTGACAATGCTTGAATAATAATATGACATAAATCAATGATGACGTTTCTTTCCTGTCACTTTATCAATTTCGGCATCCTATACAAAGTAATGAGCACGATACTGAACAGTAGGAAGGACCTTCCGTTCAGAAAATGTACACATTTCATTTTATCATCTATTGCATACGCTCCATGTTTTTCATTTTGAATTATAGGTGTTAGTGAAAATTTCCAATTATAAATTTCAGAACAACTTTTTTGTAGTCAGGAATCTATGAGGTTATAAATCTGTATGAGGGCGGATAAATTATTAATTTTTTGAAAAAGTAGTACTTAGATGTATACATAATTATTTTTGTAATATTTTATATCTTATCATTCAATACCAGTCCTCCATATCGAAAGATAGCTCTATTAATTTTTCCAGCAGACAAAACATCACCTATAAATTGTCATAATGGATTTTCAGGTTTACCAATGCGGAGATAAAATTGAAAACATGAGTTTCCCCATAATTCCAATGAGTGTTTTAAGAAATATGTCGAGTTAGGAGATGAGTATAATAAATAATTTCTCGAATATATTAGTTACGATCATACATCGAAACATGATGATTTATTCTTTTGTGACATTTTTCAAAAATATGTTAACATGACAACATTTACATTGTTGGAAACAGAAAAACACCAAAACGGTTGTACAACGTCGTCAAGGGTATATTCACCTATTAATTCGAGATAACTACGAAAAATTCGTTTTCGCTATTGGCTAATTTCACGATGAGTTGTATAATCTGTATTATATGAACCGGTAGGTAGTATAGTGTAATTGAACGCTTCACTTCATCCAGACTGGAGTGACGGATTGGCCAATTAGCTCACTGTATACAAAATATGATAATCCTTTCGATACTAATTCATACTGCATTAAAATTTGTGACAGTTTCCGACAAGATAACGCCTACACAGGATATTGCCGTGAGCTCAGAAAGACCTATAACTTTCTTTGAATTATTGTTCACATTAACCCTACCTCGCCAGTGATGTAGAATGGCTATGAAAGAGACTGAAACTTGATAATTCACAGTATTCGCTCAACTGAAACAACAACATATTTGGAATCGTCTCGAATAACTTTCCAGAATATTCATGGTTGATAATGGATGACCGGTTTAGAGGTTTCATACTCCGGGAAACAGTTTAGTCACTCCCTATAATCTGATTATGTATGTTCGTTAATTTTATGCTATTGCTACCTCGCAGGCAGAAGTAAAGAGCATAATCAGAGACAAAGGTGAAAGAGGAGAATAGGTAGTTTTAATTTCTTTTTTAGAATTTGTTCAGCTCGATATAACATGTAAAATTTCCCAAGTCCTGAGGCCTTTAAAAGTTCGGGGTATCAGAAGGCGTCAGGTTAGGTAGATCTTCCTCTTCTATTCGAGCTTCTCCGAGGAATCGTAGTCTCGGATTTTGCAGACGATATGGATAAATGTCTCGTCGTCTTACTCTCAAAATCTACATTCTTTCTCTACTAATCCAAGTTTTTCAAGGTTTCAGGCCCATATACTCCTATTCCAGCTACTTCTGTTGTTCTGGATCCATCTGTGTACTGGCAATGGTACTGGGAATGGCACTCTTTTCAAGTCTTTGGATGGTGTCTTTGTCTTCGAATTTTGCATTAAAATTTTGATGAGATCTCTCGTCAGAACTTCCGAGGATGAGGTACATATAGAATTTATACGAGAGTTGTCTCATGTATGTCGGGGTTGTGTTGACGCCTATGAGTTCACGCAGGTCATCCAACGGAATGTATCTACATCATAGCACTTTTTTCTGCATACTATCCAAACTCGTAACTTGTGTAGGGTTTTGTGTAGGCAGCAGAACACTGAAAAAACGTACAGGATTACTGGCCTAACTATTCTATCAAAAATCAGCATTTTTAACTGAATCTCCGTTCACTGTGGTTCTGGAGTTGATTTTGCTCACTACTACACCTTGGCTGGCAGAACGGAGCTGAAAATTCCATTTAATTCGTTCCGGAGCATTGATTAATTATTTTTTATATTCTTAATTTGTTATTGTTGTAAATATTCAATATTTCAATTAAAATTACACTCATAGTAACAATCTTTGATCCGGATTTTACAACATTTTAAAGGAATGGGCAAAGTTCAGAGTACGTTTCAATCGTTATAGTTTGGGAAGTAGTGTCAAATTTTCTTGGGTGATTTCACTGAGATTATCCATCAACAGCGACACAACAGTGAAGAGCAGCTGACTGTATCTTTCTCGCTCGGGTACACACGGCGGTCCCGAGTTCAACCGATCGAGCCTTTCACCTCAGAGCGTGGCGGATCAGTCTAACTTACTACCTACGGAAAAATCTGTGTGTGGTGCGCCAAAAGAAGTTTTCACTCCAAAAAGATATTCGTAAATTACGAGTTCTACAAAGGTACCGTCACTCAAGGATGCCCACAAGAAGCGGTCTTGTCTTTGTTGAGAAGATACATGACTCTTACGAGAAGCAATTGAAATACAGACGCACCACAACCACTTCAACAGAACTGAAGAGAAGTTACGCCTGAATAAAGCCTGGCTACCTGTTCTCAGAAATACCAAAATAGCCTCGTACCTGGATGAGTATCGGGACAATAATGGTACTACTACCCAGGAAGTCACTCGAACCAATCAAAAACCAATACACCAGCACATAAATTCTGGTTGAGACAACGAATATGAAATAGTGGACAGAGATCGAACAAACTGTCAATATTTTTCTTGAAAGTGCCCACCATTCGAGTTGCTAAAGCGTCGAGGAAAACCATAATTTAGGCAACGACAGTCGCAAAATCTTTTTACAATTTATATTTCTACGAAGGCGTAGAAGGGCCACACCAATTTTATTTTTCAAATTCCGACTCGGTGACTCGGAATTTTATAATTCTGACTTTGTAGCTCGGAATTCCAAATTGGTAACTCGGAATTTTAAAATTCCGACTTCGTATCTCGGAATTCCGAATTGGTAACTCGGAATTTTATAATTTCCAACTTAGTATCTCGGAATTCCGACTTGGTAATTCGGAATTTTAAAATTCCGTCCTAGACTCTCGGAATTCCGAATTAGTAACTCGGAATTCTATAATTCCGACTTTTTATCTCGGAATTCCGACTTGGTAACTCAGAATTCTATAATTCCTACTTCGTATCTCGGAATTCCGAATTGGTAACTCGGAATTCCATTAAACTCAGTACCGTCGAATCAACCATAGCTTCAAAATAGTTATTTGTAAGAAATAAGTTGGTAACCGAATGTTCACCCCACAATCATGAACGAAAACACAACAATAAACTGAATATCTCATACAGCACACGACGTCCAGTGAATGTTCATGTCAGGTCCATATGAAGTCCAAACGTCCAATGATCTAATAATGGATAAGCAATTCTGGATATGTTCTGTACGTTTCATAATTGAACGTCTTATGGATATCCATTGGACTTTTAATATCGGACGTTCATCAAACATCCATATATGTACGTTATTGAACGGCTTTGGGATGTACAGAACTTGATATTATTTGCGTATTCAGAAATTGTTCGTTTATGTATTTCCACTGGATGTACAATACTGGACAACTTGAAATATCTATAATTGTACATTTCTGAAAATCCATATGGTGTACAGGCCTGGATCCAATTTGTAGATTCAGAAAGTGTACCTTTCTATATCTCAACTGAATGAAAAAATATTGGAATAACCTGAATTATTTATCCATAATTATACATTTCCTGTACGTCCGTAGGATATTAAGACCTGGAACATTATCCAATGGATGAACTATATTGAATCAAATTTCTACATGCCGGAAGAACGTCCATAGGATGTACAGAACTGTACATAAACAAATTACACAATTATGAGCTTCCACTAGATGAATAATTTTGGATCAAATTGGAATATCTTTAAATGTACCGTTTATTTACGATGTAAAAAATGAGTGTGTTTTTTTTAAGATTTTGAGTTTTTCTATGTCAACTTAGTGGTTTGTTTCATGTTTTATGCGAGTTTTTAGTTTTCTCAGTATGTTCATTATACAGTGTCTTCCAAAAGTATCGGCCCTGAGAAAATTTACGAAAATTTCGACAGGGTGGTTTTTGATGATGCCCGAATCAACGGTAATATCGGTAATCGAAAAAATTGAGTTACCCTCAATATCTGAAAAACTATTGATTTGGCAACATTGTTGATATCACCATTGAATACCATCCTGGTCAAAATTTTCATAAATTTTCTCTGGGCCGTTTCTGAAATATGAGACCGTTCCGATACTTTTGATAGACACTGTTTTTTTTATTTATTCTTGCAGGTTGTGCTATTTTTGTTTATATAATATACAATACAGTGCATTGCTCTGAGTGGAAACCGTCAACACTTGCACTATATTATATGTTTGCTGTGTTTTTGTATTGTACTTAAGTATTATGCTATCTACTATATGAGTTCGCATTTATGGAGTATGCATTAAATCCATCATTATTTAATTTCAATTACAAATTTGTGGGTAGTAGTTGATATAATTAATATCTATTTGGGTCTTTAAAAATTAAACCAGGCGTTTTTGCAGAAAGTAGAAATCAATTAAAAAACTGCTAGCATAGGTTATCGCAATTTTATTCCATAAAAATGTTTAATACTTGAATGTTTTCTGAGAATGTACATCTAATACGTACATTCAATATGTACATCCATTGTACATCCGAAATGTACATCCATAGATGATGTTGAATCCAGTGAGGTTCGGACATTATCTGGACATATTATTGTATGTAATCGGACGTTCAATGGACGTCCATAATATCCATTTTGTACATCAAATGAACATGCAATGGGCGTACATGTGCTGTAGGGATGGAATGAAATAAGGTAGTAAGTCGAAGTTATGAAATTCTGAGTTACCAAGTCAGAATTCCGAGATACTAAGTCGGAATTATAAAATTCCGAGTTACCAATTCGGATTTCCGAGATACTAAGTCGGAATTATGAAATTCCGAGTTACCAATTCGGAATTTCGAGATACTAAGTCGGAATTATAAAATTCCGAGTTACCAATTCGGAATTCCGAGATACTAAGTCGGAATTATAAAATTCTGAGTTACCAATTCGGAATTCCGAGATACTAAGTCGGAATTATAAAATTTCGAGTTACCAATTCAGAATTCCGAGATACTAAGTCGGAATTATGAAATTCCGAGTTACCAATTCGGAATTCCGAGATACGAAGTCGGAATTATAAAATTTCGAGTTACCAATTCGGAATTCCAAGATACGAAGTCGGAATTATAAAATTCCTAGTTACCAAGTCGGAATTTGGAAAAGTTAAATTGGTGTGGCCCTTCTACGCCTTCGTAGGTTTCGAGTTGAAACATGAAATTAGCACTAATTTCAAAGTCATAACTTTGAATTGAGAGAAGACTTATGTCTGTGCCATGCCTTTGTACTAAATATCTTTGTAACTAAATATCGGTCAAAACGTTTCATCAAACTTTGCAGTAGTAATACTCTTTACTTGTTAATTCAAAATATTCTCTCTAACTGTCAATATAGATTTTTAATCGAGTTTGAATCATGTCTCCGTGTCAGTTTGATGTGCGGATATAAATTAGTACATTTAACGTAATTATGTGCGACTGACTGATCTGATCATTTTTCGATTTATATTCAGGAATCCAGGTTGAATTCATTCAGAATAATGAATCGCTCGTGATATAAATGTATCAAAAAGAAGTAGTATGCTATCAGAATTTATCATTGAAAATGCATGGGAGTTGGCAGTAATTATCGATACGATGAACGTTTCACGGCATGAGTTTCTTTCAATTTCTAGAACCTTAATATGAAAGAGATACAATTATGTGACATGGGTTTGTTTAGGGTTTGTAATTTTCTTTCATTCCTCATTCACAACTAGAGCCCTCCAATTGAAATTATTTCAACTGTTATAATTATGTCAGGGTACGAACAAAAGGCAACCCTTTTAGATGATTTTGATTATTATACTTGAAAAGGAATGGTGGTGATGATAAATTCCGTTAAATGTGTTTTACAAAGGCCCGGAAATATAGATATTGATGCGTTGGAATATTGAAACGAACTCTAATACCTAACTGGAATTGAGAATTTGAGTTGGTCATTTGAGTTCGCGCCCCAACTTCTGCTGTATAACAAAATTGTTCACACCTAGTATTAGTTATTTTTCAAGTTTATATATTCAAAGAATATTTCTTTTATTTTTAATAATATTTACAAACTATTCAAATTTCAATATATTAACGAACTAAGAGCAATCAAAAGTCTTTCAACCGTATTTTTGAATTTCGCGTTAAAAATACAGTTGAGGTGACATCTACGCCCTCTACGATCCACGTAGAAAATGAAAAGGCGAGTTCCAATCAAGACACCAAGGTGTTCGCCTCGGTCTATGCAATTTCGCCAATTTTACTCGCATTCGTTACGATTTCTCATTTTTGTCAGTTTACTCCAAGGGGTATTGCCTGATTCACACCAACGTCCCGGTTGAGGATTCTTTACAGATTATCTGGAAAAAAAAAACTGCACGGGAGTTTTATCGCCCAGGAGGATGGATTAATGATGGGATCCCCATTGTCACCGATAATAGCAAACATATACATGAAATGGTTCGGAGCATTTGCTATAGACAAAGTCGACAAGAAGCCTCGGATGTGGCTGAGATACGTTAATGATAACTTTGTCATATGGAACCACTGAGACGAACAACTCGATGCCTACCTACAGCTCCTAAACGAGATGAGACCGACCTTACATTTCTAAATGAAAAAGGAAAACCAAGAGGGGTTACCCTTTCTTGATGTAAAAGTTCAGCAAACAAATGATAAGGTCAAACGTCAGTGTACAGAAAACTAATGCATACTGGACAATACCTGAATTCTGAATCAAACCATCATGGAGCGATGAAGAGAGAAATTGTTCGCTCGTTAGTTGACAGGGCTTACAGTCTTTGTTACAATGATGCTAGTGAACATCATAAAGAAAGATCTACGGCAGAATGGTTAATCCAACAATCATATAGGAGCGGTCCTTAATCGCAGTAGTAGCACCGAGAAAAGAGGTGAACCAGTGAAGCCTACCCTATGTATATGATAAGACGAATTGGAGCAACATCCGAACATACGATGAAAATGAAGATTTTTTTTTGTAATATCCAACAGAAAACAACTACTTCCCTGTCTGAAGCCACACCGGACATTGAACTACATCAGATAGATATTGTGAAAAGACCCCTAACTAGAAAAAAAATCTGTTTTAGATCAGGCAACGCCATTCGTAGTCTACTGATAAAAACGAGACCACTCAACGAGAATAGTGACTCGAAGAACTGTACTTACTGTGTTGAATGCGGGATGGCTTATGTTTGAGAAACCAAGAAGCCACTAAATGTTAAAATCGGTGGACACAAGAAAAATACCCAACGAGGAGAAACGCTGAAGTCGGGAATAGCAGATCACGCATGGAAGAACCAGCACAGCATCTAATGGTCGGAAGCCAAAGTTATCCACGAGGAGTAACATTGTTATAAGATATTGGTGACAGAGTTGGCATATATTCTGAATGATGAGATGTTCAGTCAACCGAGTTTAGAGATTCTGAATGATGAGGTGTTCAGTCAACCGAGTTTAGAGATTCGGAATGTGTGGAAACCACTTATCACTCAACTGGATCAATTGAAATTTCATTAAAAGTCAGTGTCAAGGTTGAAGTACCTAAAAAATTCTAACAGATTTTATTATTTGAGGGCGGGTACGTTATTACTTTCAACTACATTGATGACTGATAGACCCCATGCAGAGCATAATCACACCACGGCAGGTACATTGGTTTCATGCTACTGCCATATAATGAGTATCCGAATTATTTTGTCGCATTGACACACTCATAACGAAAGTAGATGTTAATTGTCGAAACGTCGTGACTCAAACACAAAGGATTAATTGTCTTTGGTTTCTAGACAATGGAAGTCAAAAAAACGTTACGTGCCAGTGCTAGCAGTTAAAATCTTATTATTTCAATCAATTTTTTGATTAAAGACTCTAGTTTCTCATGAGTCAGTCCTATTGATCTGATGTAATATTGAGAATTGAGTTTGTTTCATCCAAGTAATTCTTTTTCTTCATCATAACCTTCTACGCAACTATCATAAACGTAAAAGAAGTTCTTAAATTTGAAAAATTGTTCGTGTAAACAATATATCAACTGTAGAAAAAAAATGTGTATTGCATTAGATCATAAAACACTCATACAATAAAAAATTACTTTCATACCGCAGGCATATTTTTACTTCTTACTTTCACATCAATCTGTTAATGATATTTCTTCTTTCAGTTATTTTCAATTACATCGCTATAAAATTCTACGTGGGACGATAAATCAATTTCGGCATATTCCATCGAAACGCAAATCACGCGTCACAAGTTAGAGCGAAGTTGAAACTCTAATCTGTTATGAATGGGCACAGGAACAGCAGTAATTATATAAGTTGGTGTAATAACTCTAGGTTACAAGGTTGAATGGCTATTTTGCATGTAAGACTTTCAGCTCCCGGCTTGATACCAACACGATACATGATAGCCGTGTGTATTTTGTGAGTTAATTTGACAAAAGTGTGGAATTATTGCAGTGTAGGACTCGGCGATTTAATTCTTCTTTTGCACTTGTCTGGAAAGTCAAACTTCAACCCTTGATACTGGAAAATTAGTTTATGAAATTCCAAATTAATTTGTGAAACATTCGAAAGATCCTCCCAATATAAATCCCAAAGAGTGATGCACGAGTTGAAATATTTATGTTTATGTAGTATAGTTTTTCAACAGAACGAAATGACATGAAAGGAATTGAATAGTGTTATGATGAGGTCCTTTCCAAGACTGCATTAATTTGGAAGACACAGTTTTTTTTATTAGGAATATACAACTAAACGTGATTGCTTCCTTTGAATCTTCCTCAATTACCTTTCAAACCATAAAGAGCTTACATCCTGCCATTCAAGCTGTTTCATTGTCTTGCATAGCTGGTTTTTTGGCGCTTGGTGATCCGAACACTTACTGACCAGGCAGGAGAAGTCCCCTTCCAAAGATAAATGCTGGACGGGGATAGCTTCGTAGAATCATGAACAACTGATCTGAATCCCATCAGAAATACTGGAACATCTCTGTTCCATTCACTTTTCAATGTTTTCACACAAAATTGATTATGCTTTTCGATAGTTCGATTGAGACTATTAACCATGTCCATCCGACTGAGAGTGAAGCGCTTTCGTTTGGGTTTTTCTCATACCTCTCTGTTCCCAAACTATAATGAATTACTTCGATTTGAAATATCCTCCGTAGTCAGATTGTACCTCCATTGGTAAATTAGATTCTGAGAGCATTTCGTCCATCAATGTGAACACAACAAGGATCTATTTGCAGCCATCATTCGTCACAGAAAATGGTCAAGCTTTTTCAATAGCCATCCGCTTGAATACATTGTATTACTTCATTTCACCTCCGCATTTTGGGCATCTTCTGCATCAGCTTTCTACATCGTTCCCTCATTGAACCTAGTAGAATCTCTGTCTGTACTTGTATGAAGATATCATCAAGAGTTTCCCTAGATTCTTCTACGTTAATCTCCCTGAGGATTTTATCTTGAAACCTATTTATTTCCCTGTTGACATATTGTAATTTATTATTGACAGTGTTTACAAGCCCCTTGGGTACGATCTTCTAGATTGCATTTGCCTTAGACTTTGACCTGATATTCTGTCTACTTACGAAGTGGAGCCGGGATATTTCGTCGTCCTAGGTGATTTTGAAAGGTTAGGTGTCCTGGCACGTGCATCTTATGGAGAATGTTTCGATCTGTCGGTGTGCTATAAATTCGCGAAATGCGTTTCCGCTACGCAAGATACCTCAAACGACTTGATGACTTATATTCACAAATTTTCGGTGCTATTTGTGGTGCTAGTGTCTATGGGTATTATTCAACTTCATTCGAAATAGCTTCTCAGATATGTAGTGTTTCAACAGAACGTGGCATACCTGCAGCGTTGTTATTAATATTAATAGTTACAGTTTCAGTTTCTACAAGACGATGATCAGGTGTGATTATATTTGGATACCGTCCATGTACAGACGTCTGACTCCTCTGGCATTTTCATGCATGAAATGCATATCAGCCATGTCAGAATGTGTAAAATCTGAACACTTCTCTACCTTTAAGATTTCAACTTGAACATTCAATTCATGAACATATGTAGACACAATTTACGATTTAAAATTTGAACTGTCAAAATGTTTGCCTTTGAAGACTTGTTCGTTTATGCTTATTGACTTTCTTTAAAAGACTATCCTCCAGAGAAACTATTCTGTTGATGGTTTATGGACTGCTTATGTTATTGTTAGCACTTTATTATTACTTTTACTTGATAAAATCACATAATGAATACATAAGTACATAAATAACACTGACAAAAGGCAGTTAGTACTTTGCCTGTTAACATGATCCTGGAGCCGGACCTAACCGCTTGTGTGGAAAGAATCGAGCTCGGCTCGTTAACAATGCTTGCATGACATTATAACTTACGAATGCTCTCATATCAAATAATAAACAAAAGAAACATCTAGTCGAGTTACCAAGTGTTATAAACTGTTCTAAACGGCGACGTCTCACGTCATCTGTTGGCGGTTTGGAAATGATCAAGAAAAATCTTACTATTAGTATAAATTCAGGATACTCGACCGTAGATGGTAGATTACAGTTACTGTTTACAGTTAGTTACAGAGTTTGCAAATAGACAGAGTTGGCTTAGCAATAGTGATATAAATTACTATATTTGATTAAAATGAATAAGAAGTTATAGTTTACGAGTCCAAATAAATTTGTGTATTTCCACTAGAATAGTTAACAGGAGTACGCTTTCTAACAGTCAACCTATGAATGGTTAACTGCATAACTTCAAAATTAGGAAACAACTATTGTATGCATTCTACTACACGACTCATGAACTGTTCCGAGCTGTGTCTAATATAATCCTGCTTCAGATATAAAATTAATCAAAAAGTCATTACCCACTGCCCAGGTATTCTACATGATTGCCACTGTTTATATAAGTGCTAACTCTTTGAACGAATCAAATGTTGTACATGTGGAATACTTCCCAACAAAATGGAGTGGAAACAAGACCAAAAAAGCCAAAGCGAATTACATAAAATCGTTGTTTCTTTCGATAAAAGTTACAAATACAAAATACCATCAGAGAACAAAACAGAAAAGTCAGTTTGTTTTCGCATCTATCTATCAGCGAGGCACAACAAAGAAGTTCAGGGGAAGGAAAAGGAACATGTTTCTAAGAAAATATCTCTGTAATAGTAATGGTAATGGTAAATATGGATGGTGACTGATGCGCTGCGACCTAATTAGATCTATTGTGCCCCATCTTCTTCTGCTCTTTCAAGGTGTTCTCGTTTACAGCAGCCCCAATTCCTTGGGGAATTTAAGGATTTTAAGGGAGTTTATTTGTGGTATTTCTCCCACAGTCAGCTGGTTTGATCTCATTATATTCAATCCTTTGTGATGTACAGCATAACACTCCATCAATATGATGGTGTGGTGTTTCTGGATGTTCCCCACAGAATCTGCAGGTGCTGTCCTTCTCTAAGCCTAGCTTCCTCAGGTGTTCTTTGAGTCTGCAGTGCCCCTTAAAAAATGCCGTGATTGTCTTTAGACTAGTTTTACTAAGGTTAATCAGTGTCTTCGATCTTGCTCGGTTAAAGTTGCCGAGGAGACCTTTGTCCTGCCTTAGCCCTGGAAGTATTTGCCAGTACGTTGCTCTCATTGCTTCTTCAGTTTTTTGAGTTCTTTTTGGAAGTAAGATTCTCCAAGTCCGCAAAATGGTTCTGGCCCGATTAGTGGCGTTGATGCCCCTTTTCGTGCCAGGGTATCTGCTTGTTTGCCCTCCACTCCGACGTGTCCCGGCACCCAGAGGAGGATCACCTTGTTGTTTCTGTCTAGATCATTAAGTTTGTCTAGGCATTTCCAAACCATCTTTCAGTTGATGTTTTATGAGCACAACGCTTTGATGGCTGCTTGACTATCGGAGAGGATTGCGATGTCCTTGTTCCGGTATTTCCCGTCTAGGTTGAATTGAAAGCACCTTTCTATGGCGTGAATTTCCGCTTGAAAAATACTGGGGAACAGACCCACGGGTTCTCTCTGTAGATTCTTACAACTATTTAAAACACCGTGTACATCGTTAACGAAGCGTTTTATGACCTATGTTCCTATGCATTTTTAGTCATGAAATTGGCTAAAGAATTATGTCCTTCGTTCCGTATGTACGTGGCATTCAGGAACATCCTTTATATACCACTTACCTGCATCCAATTCTCCATAGTTAAAATGTGGAAGTTTGGAATGGTAATCTATATAAGAAGCCACACACCAAAAAAAATTTCATTTTCAATGCCCATTTTCAAATTCGACCCGTCCCTGAATTGTACTCTTCCATAGCACCTAAAATAATGGCAAGTGATTGCAGGGAATTTTCGAATACGGTGAATGGTAAATTAAAAGGGGAAAAGTTAATATTAGGTCAGTTTCTACAACAAAGTTTTTTATATGCTCTCTCAGTTCTCGTGATTTCTACCTAATATGCGAGTAAGAACTTTTGAAGTGTTCATTATATTTATGATCATGCTCTCAAGGCGCCTGGAAAGTTTAATGGAAATTCTATACAAATGCGACCTGAAGTGTATGGTTTTTGAACTAAAGTAATTTATTTTAAGCATTCTGAGTTGTTGAGACTCTAACAATAAGGTGTTTTATTCAACTAATGAATTACTTATTATCTCGGAAATATGAGCTAATAAGTAGGATTGCCTTCTTGAGAACGCAGTAATGTGACTAACGTCAGCTTTTGGAAACATGATTAGATTCCCACAGATTTTTATTATAATCGTGACATTGGATTGGATTGGATTGGGATTGGATTGGATCCTATCAGAAATTATACTTCTAGTTCTATTACATTAAAATGCAGACTGCATTCTGTAATAACAGTAAAATTGTATATAAGTAAAAATATAAACCAGTGATGCAAAGTATTTCCAAATCATCAGAAAGTTATTCCATTCAAATGGTTTACTTACCAGAAACGGAATACAGCAGAAGCGTACTAACGAAGATTCGAAATTGATCAAATCCGGGTTTCATCAGACTGGATTCTGTATACCGGTAATCGATCAGAATTTATAATCCAATATAATGCGCCGTTAGACAAAACTGTAGGTAATACATGAAACGCACCTTATGCGTTACGCTGTTGCAGAGCTGCATAGAAAATATTTCTTTTTATTAAGAGCTAACAAAACAAGTAAAACAATAATTACAAGAAATAGTACAAATAGTACATGGTATTAATTAAAAAAAAAATTTACGATCACACGTTCAAAAACACAAATATTAAGAAATGCTCTTTCAATCTATCAATGAATAAACGAATGATTTTTGATGTTGTCATTAATACAGGTAAGTTATTTTCAGGCATTCCTTCATCGTATATATTCAGTTTGATTTTCATTACTGAAGTAGGCAATATTTGTACGTGATTTTTTTGTCTGTTAATAATTGTGAATATTTTCCCTGAAATAAGTTGGAAGCAAATTATTCAAAAGCTTATATATTAAAACAATTGTTCGAAATTTGATGTATTTTTTTACTGGAAGCCAAATTATCCTCTGCATCAATGAAATGTTTGTGAATTTGGAACTTCTCAGAATAAATCTCATACAGCGATTTTGTATAATCTGAAGTTTTTTGAATCTATTCTATTAAATTCGTACATAATTGTGGAACAATAATCAAAATGCGGTTTTATGATTGTGTTATATGTAACTTGTCTAACATATGAGGTTAAATCCCTACTCACACGATACGCAAAACCAATCTATTTAGAAATCTTACGCATGTACCAGAAACATATAAAATTGTGTCGTCAGCAAACAGGATTGCAGTTATCCAACCCAATAATGAAAATATCATTTATGAACATTATGAAGAGCAGAGACCCCAATACACTACCTTGAGGAAATCCACGCCTCACCTTGATTTTGAATGAATATTCTTCACCAATTTTTGTCTTTTGGTATCTATTTCTCAAATACGATTGAAGCCACTCGTGCGTTGATTTATGAAAGCCATAGTAATGTTTCAATTTCAACAGTCTAAAATACTATTACGGTGACAAGATCTTTATCCGTCGAATACTTCAAATCATTTATAATTTTTTTGAAGAGCGGTTTTAATGTCCTTCTCTGACGCCAGACTGATTTATTGATAATAGGTCATTTTCAATAATAAATTGACATAATTGTTGATGAATTGTTTTCAGAACATCTAGAAATTGAGATTATGTCAATGAATTGTTGATAAATAACATTCAGTAGGGGATATCAAATATTACTAAAACTATTTTTAATCAGTTTGAAGTTGATTTCATCTTCAGAATGTTTATTTTTTTGGGAAAATATAATTTTTCGTAAGTTTGATAGTTCATTTTTATTTGAATTGCAAGGATTCAAATAAAGAGCCTGTATTCAATATAAATGTGCTAGTATCAAATTTTTTTGTAAGATCTTCTATACTGTTGACAAAATATTCATTGGTAATGTTTGGCAAATTCTCACCAACCATAATATCGTTAATCTTAACTGATTGAATGGTATTGTCACATTGTGGATTAACTACTTTACTAAGTCTTCCACATAAGTTAAGAATCATGTCTCACTTCATCAATTTTTTGTTGGAAGTAATTCGGTTTGGTATGTTTCAAGGGAGTAACGACTGCATTTCTCTTGCATTTAAAGAAACTGAAAATTATTTTGTTATGCTGTTACGTCAAAAAGTGAATTGAAGAGTCACTTTTGAGTAGAAATACTGGCCTAATTTGAAAGAGTTGTTATCAAAGAATGTTTGGGTTTGATATCAAATTCAATATTCACATAGAGCAGAAGGCGCTCCATGGGAATTTTAAAGAAATAATCAATCCAGTTAACGGCAGTTAATATGAGATATACAGGCCGTTTCTTTTATCATGTGGTAACATTGCTATATTCTAAACCGTAATAGATACAAAGACGATTAAATGGGAAAAAAGGTAACTATTGTGGTGAGTAGTAAATTGGTCATAGAAAATTTACGGGGATTCTTGCCCTTCCCGACTTATACAGGGAAAACTGAAAATGCTGTTTTCGGTTTTTTACGTTTAATTAAAAATGTATCATTACGTAGTTCTAGTACATTTTGAATACAATAAAACTTTCCTCTTTTATTTTTTTATATTTTCTGAAATAACCATTCTATTCCTAAAAAGCCGAAAACAGCATTTTTAGTTTTCCCTGTATAAGTCGGGAAGGGCGAGAGTCCCCGTAGATTTTTTCTGACCAATGTACTGCTCACCACAATAGTCACATTTTTTCCCATTTAATCGTCTTTGTATCTATTACGGTTTAGAATATAGCAATGTTACCACATGATAAAAGAAATGGCCTGTATAGAATCCCTTCTTTTTTCGATAAAACCAGCGTTCAAGAGAAAACAATCATTTGTTATTTAAATACCACATTATCATTCCATGGCACATTCATTATTCACATAAATGATTGACAGTTTATTTCAATAAAAATGACTAATTCCACAATTTGCTCTCTAATTGCAAACAGTGTACAAGGTTCAGTCTGACGGAATACGTTTCTGCTGATTCCACTATCTGATACAGTCCGAATATTTCCGAATATTATTTTGGCTTGATTATCGGTCGACGGATGTCCAATCGGTGATGGTACAGATATAGATATTTGTGGGTATTTTGATATGTTGGTTTTGTGAAATATCAATCGGAGAATGTATTTACTTCAAAATCCAATTCTGCTACGACTAATTTGTTTGAAAATCTCAGTCGAATCATTTAAAAAGGGGCCGAAATGGATCCAGGACTGAACAGTCGATACTGTTTATTCTGCTGATGTCTGGTCTGATGAGAAACGGTTTGATATGGTGGAGTTCTACTCTTTGCAGTGGGGAGGATTAAGGATATTTAATAAATTTTCTGATCGAGAAGCTGTTTGATGGGGTAAAGTTTAATAGTTTCTTTATTTTATATAGTTCCATCAAGTTACGGCCAATTCAATACAAGATAGTGAGTATTTTCAAAATTTACCACAAAACTATTTTAAATTCATTACAATCTATCGACGTGTTGGAAAAATCATAATGATGATTTCCATGAAGCTCAACAGCCGAATACAGCGCATAAGTATTTCTAGTATTGGTACTTTCAGTTAATGAGTTCACGAATGAGTTTCAAATGTTTTTTCTCAAGTATTCTCTTCAGCAAAAGCATTATATAATTTGTGCTTTGGATATGAAAACAGTGATCAGTGGTCATGATGGTAGAGCGCTAGTCTATCAGTCAGAGGGACGTGGGTTCGAATCCCAGCATGGTCACTGGTCTCGTGCTAGGAATCGCACGTTAAAAGGTAAGACCTCGTTAATCCTTAGCTCGCACTAGTTTCGACTTCTGAGGGCTGTCGTTCGTATGGAGATGACAGTTCGTTAACGAAAAAAACAATTTTTTAAAACAAATATTTGAAATTTTAACTTCAATTAATAAAAAAGGTACTGATATCAGTTGGTGACAACAATCAATATTAGTGAAACAGATCATCGCTCTCTATCAGTTCGAATTCGATAACGAGGTTTCCATATTGACCAGTTTTTTATTCAATTGGAACGACCTTCGGTGATCCATGATATTCGGTAATGGAGCTGAACTCTATATATTCCTCAACCGCAATTCGAAACGATAATTTATTGGTCAAGTACACAGTTCTGTGTGTCCATAAATAAGTAATAAATTCGAGAAACGGCCTTTCCATGGAGGCCGATATGAGTTCCGGAAAAGTGGATTCTTGGCAAGAGTCCCCAGTAATTATTCTGATTTATGGTGTTCATAGTTGGTGTCATAGAAAAAGGTAGGGTTCACGCTACTTGTTTGTGGACGTGATGATATATTTTTTATAGTTCATGGAAATTAGAGGGAATTTTCGTTATTGAAATACATTTTACATAACTGAATTTAACTATAAATATCATGGACGTATATTTTCGTATGAACACAGATAGACTGATGGGCTGAATAACTATGGGAGGAAAAAATGTCCATGTACTCACTACCATCTAGCAAGAGCATTCAAATTATTTTGGATTGGTTTGTCGAGGGGCAAACCGTGCTAATTCCCAAAAACGGAGAGGTGTCCGATCCGAAGAACTACAGACCGATAACATGCTTGAACGCATGTTATAAGATGTTAACCCGCATCTTATACATGTGAATACTCTCAAATTCATTCGATGTTGAACGGATATATGAGCAAAGATGGTCAAAGAAGGGGGTCACTGGCTGCAAAGAGAACATGATGATCGACAGATGCATCACGCAGGACTCCGTGCAGTATAAGCATAACCTGTCAATGGCCTGGATCGATTATCGCAAAGCATTTGATACAACATTGCATGGGCTCATCATGCATTTTCTACGATGCTTTGCGGTATCCGAAAAATAATGAGGCACATTGATCAGCTGATGCCGCTCTGCAGTTTCTCTGCATCCCACTATTGCCATTATCCGTTGCACTACGGAAAACCCGCGGATACAACTGCTACAACCCCAGCAACCGGATGCATAAGGTCATCCATATGTTTTACATGGATGACCTCAAACTATATGCTTATGAAGAAAAGGATATTCATCAGTCCTTCAGGTTGGTGCACGGTTCATCTTAAAAAAGGACGATGCGAGGAATACGGAGAGGACGTTCAGCTCGTCGACGGAAGCATCCTACATCATCTGGATGCCAGAGAGACGTATAATTACCTAGGTGTAGAACAACGCCTCTTCCAAGAGGTACCCACTATTGAAAACTCTCTGCGGCATAAAATCCGACAGATCTGGTCATCAGAACTGTCGAGGAAGAACAAAGTTGCTGCAGCTAATATGCTTGCAATAATGAAATGGACACAGTATAAGCTGTGACAACTCGACGTAAAAACTTGCAAAATGATGCATCTCTATAGGAGCTTGCATCCTAAATCGTCTGTTCCATGGTTATACTTTCCCAGACAACGGGGAGACTTTTGAGTTTGGAGTGTCTTCATAACCGAATGGTACTGGATGGAGCATGAAAAGGCATCCCCTTTTCTGCTTATTATACAATCATTAAAACGCAGGGATTGGAACATTTCCTCCCAAGGCAGCAACCTGTGCAGCCGATTAACTCATTACTGAACGGACGAACCAAACTCTGTAACCTATTTGGAACCCGTTCAGCAAAAACCCATGTCAAAGCTGCAGAAAGTGAGTCTTCTTCAGCTACATAAGGATAAGCCAATGCATGGGGTCTTCTTTGAGGACAATGAAAACTTTGGCATTTTCCAGGTCGAGTGGAATGAAGTCGGAAACTGAGAGATTCATAATGGCCTGCCAGGATGGTGTTTTCAACATCCTCGTCTACCGCAGTCGCGTGATGGACACTGGATGCAGCCGAGGGGAGTGTTTACTGGGGTTAATGACCCACCCTTTGGATGTATCGAGCTTTCACAGATGAAGCCTGACTGGGAAATTCCAGACGGGGAAGAAAATAATAATAAACCAAATTTATCATTCATATTTGTATTTATCCCTATTTTGACCTGAGCTGTTTGGCGATCACAAGGATGGGGAGGATTCTTTATTAGCTACAGGATCGCATACTTATGTGGAAAAATGTTCATGGGAACCACCTGCATATCTGTAGATACAAGAATGAGAGAACATGAAGGAAATTCCAGGTTATATCAAACAGACAAATGTGAACGAGGGAGAACACAAAATACATTTCGAGGACGTGGAACTTCTTGTCCCCACTCGAGCGCTTGGAAGCAATTGGAATCCCCCAACACGCGGATGATTTCAATCGGAAGGAGGAAACTCTAAAATTTAATCCAATCTGGAATCCAATTCTCAACAATGTAACGAGTGCTTATCGATCATCTGTCAGTCCCTTACCCACCAGACGTATATAAATATGGCATTGGTCAACAAGGCGTAAGTTATCAACCGACACAGAGATGAAGGAACCACCGACAAAGCTAGCCATTCGAGTGAGTGAAACGTTAGGAAGCAATTCCGAAATACGACGGCATCTAAACCCGGTAAGGAATAGTTATAGTTTCGTTTCCAATATCTGATTCACTTTATAGCACTGATGAGAAGTGTATGCAGGTAATCATCCCCAGTCGAATGAACCGTAAATAAATATAGCCTTGGTCAACAAGGGCTAAGTTATCAACTAACACAGATATGAAGGAACCACCGACAAAGCTAGCAATTCAAGAATTCGAGTGATTGTTGTCCGATTCACTTTATAGCGCTAATGAGAGGTGTATGCATGTAATCATCCCCAAATATTTGTCAGATGTAGTTCGAAGGCCGTCGTAGTCTTAGTCAGGAAAGTTGTTGTTTTCTGTGAAATATTTGCCTCATTCTTTTCACTTTCACAGCACCAAGTATCAAAACACGTACTATTTGCCTCAAATACAAAATTTATGTAAATTATATTTCTTTCGTCAATGTCCACAACTCCAAAAAGTACGTCCTTGTTGTCGTTATCCCTTTGCCGTCAAGGAAGTAATTCCCAACAAACTAAATTCACGAATCTTGCCCTTCCGTTACATTGTTTTCTCGGAAACCTTATAGGATATTCCCTTTCAGGAGATTATCCATTTTCTCTCATGAACATTGGGGACTAGTCTTCCGTCGAGTCAAAAGGAATCTCATTTTCTCATATAACCTGGTAGTGAATACTCGATAATTTTTTCTCTAAATTTTGTATCCAACATATTTGTTTCATCATATTCTTGAACGAATGAGAATGCTATATTGCATATTCAATTGTATTATTTTAAAGAGTGCCTACCCTTTATTGTCGGCAATATTCTTTTGCAGAAATAAACAGACAGTCTATTGCTACGGCTGCCTATAGAAATTCCGTTTTGTTTTTCATGCCAAGAGCCATACTTTGCCTCCACTTAAATTCAAATATCTGTGAGGCTGTCGCTTCAGGCTATGCCGTAAAGGGGTGACATTAAGCAGTGAAATCAAAATAGAATTTGAAACATTCAGTAATCAATAGTAAATTAGATTACAAGTGTGAAAAATTACTTTCGCAGAAGACAAGCAGTTGACCACCACAAAGAGGGTAGTCCAGTAAGAGAGGGACGTCCTCCAGAAAATATCGTAAAACTGATCAGGTTGAATAACGCGAAAGAGTAAGATGTCAAATCACCAGAATCGCGGCTTACAAGAAGCACATGAAAACACTTAGAAAGGAGATCGAATTCCTGATCAAGACCAAGATTCAAGACCTGATAAGAAACTGTCTGACCTGAACGTGAGGGGCGGCTCTCTTGGAAGAACATTTCTATGAGGCAATCCAGACCATAGGGGATGTTCATGTTCACGGTTTTCAGCAATTCTCTCAAGGTTGTTTAGTTTTCCGAATATATTTGTCTGTGGAATTTTAAGTAGTTGTTCTTCAGAATACGAATTATGACCTATAAAAATATTTTGTATATTACCTTTCCTCGAGTATTTAATTGGTATTTTAATGAGCTGTCGTGAATTATAGGCACATTTTGACAGCTCGATTCAATATGTTTGCTCCGTTCGCCTATACACGGCGTTCAGTAAATTACAGCAAAGCTTACGGATCTAAATCTGTTCGCTTCGAATCGTGACGTCAAGTACAAAAATATGACATATTATTATGCTTCCTAGACAAGTGACACATGATGATGTATCTAGCCCATGGAGCGTTCGATAAATAATATTCACTCGGTTAGCTTGGTGATCATGTGATAGAATCAGCATCTGCTCACTCTGCTTGATCTTGTAAAACCGAACTCACCCAATAATAAGTAACTTGGAAATCTTATCATTATTCTATTGAATAGACATGGGTTGTCAACTAACACCACACATTCCTTATAAAGATAGATATCATTATTTCAAAGTAGCTAATTTTCAAAATAGAAGTGATACATTTTCTGCAGCTTCTTTTCGAATCTAAATGGAAGATTATTTTAATTTTCAGTGTCATGAAAAAATTTTTGGTAAGTTGTGAGATATGGACCATTGCAACGACCATTGCAACAGCAAGAGTTATAGTGAAAACCAGTTTTTCAAATTTGGCTCCAGCATTTGAGAACAAACTTTGAAAGTTCACGATGATCTCTAAAAGTTATTTACATAAAAAAACTGCGTTTTGAATCGACACAAAATATTTAGAAATTATAAACAAATTTTCATTATGTCTATTAATGAAGAAAACTTCCATATGTTGCGAAGTTTATGTGTGACACTGTATATGTACAGCAGTCCTACAGCATTTGTCCTATCCCGCATTGTCATCTAATCTGGTCTGTATATTTTTCCTCTCCAATATTTTCTTGAATTCAATTAGCTAATAACATACTACTTTAGGGACCGGCGGTATAAAAATAAAGAATACCAAAGGAGGGCATGGAAGACCCCTATTAGTAGATGCAAACGCAAAGTGAATATCTCAAAAAAGAACGTAAAAATCTTGGTGGATGCTAAACATTCTACAGAAAGGTTTGTAGATGAGTGTGGTCACAATTGCGATCAATCGAAGCGAAATGTGAATAGGAAAAAGAGAAAAATAAAAAGGGTAATTCAAAGAACTATGTTCGTCAACGTTTATACCCATGATCTTTAACTTCGTAAACGATTGGAGGTAGATAATCTTCTGAATTGAAGTTAAGTTTGATATGTTTCTTCGACGGTACAATATGTGCCGATATACGAAGTCATTATAATCTATCAGAACGGAAAAATGTTGAACCAAACAGTCTATGAATTGAAAGTACCGAACCAACAAAGTTCAGTAACGATATTCAGGAAAATCAAACTAGAATAAAAATTACTTTGAAGAAATGGAAAAGAATCGAAAAATAACTTCGTAAAACCAAAATAGTTCAATAATAGATATTTATCATAAATGAATTGTCAGAATCCGAAATCATCACTTCATACTTTCGAAGAACATCACAAGAAGTTGAATCTGTAATAGTACAAAATGAGAATAAACAAAAATGCGAAGACGGATATTCGATCAAACCAGCAAATCACAAAAACAAGATTTTGTTAAAATGATAGAATATCCTAACAAAATAAGTCTGCTAAGCGTAATATTCGAAAGACGTAAGAACTAATATCGTAAAACCGAATTGTTCAGAACCGAAAACTATGAGACAGTGGATGGCAAGTTGCTCCACTCTCTCAGAGATGGCGCAGCGTGCGGTCAATAAATTCTCATGAGGCAATTACACTCCTTTTTATTTCTGTCTCACTACCTGATATTACCGAAATGACAAGGCTCAGATTAAATTTATTACCAGAATAAACACAGATAAAAAAATTCAATCTTTACATAAATCGTGAAAAGAACATATATGATGAACTATTTGATATAAATCCGTGCGAAATGATTCGAGTTGTCAATAATCACAAGTGAGCACCATCTAGGAGATGATAGAGCAAATTTCTTAACGAATTGATCGTTCTATACAAGCTGGTTTCTTATTCGTTTAATCCCTTCACACTTTCTGCTTGATTTCGATTCTGATAATTTTATATCTGACACATTTTGGTTTTATGGATTTTACGTCATTACATACGAATGTATTTTCGGGCAGTTTGTTGGTTTTACGTTTTTAGATAGGATTAAAAGATGTTTAGATGAAATTTTGTCTTGTTTGTAAATTCGACGGTTTTTTGTTATGAACAGCTCAGGTTATTGGGTTTTAGCGACAACTTAATTTTCTCATTTCAGTCACTTTCAATTCTTAACAAATTTAGATCTATGAAAACTAGTTTTTACGGTTATTGCGTATGATGCTTTATCGGTTCTCATAAATACACGTTAGATGCATTTCATTTCGGATTATAAATCAGTTATATACATTTCATTCTGCTATTTTTGAGTCTAATAAAAATATGTTATGATAACTAATTGATCCTTCATTCAATAGGTTTTATATATTCATTGTTTTCTCCTCTATCGTTATTATTAAAATGATTCTGCTATTCTATAGCCCACCCCAATAGGCCCGAAATATGTATGTTTGTCTCCCTCTTCGCATATGAACTGAAACAAAACGATTTGAAAATAGCACGCACCCCTGATGGGATAAAACTATATGAAACGTGATGCAGATATACAAATGAAAAAGAATAAATGAATATAGTTGGAACCTTTGGTGTGAATACAAATCAAGAAATAGATACTACCCGCTTTTAGCTTCCGAGGAATATGATTGTGGGGCATGAGCAGATAAATAATGCTATTGCCAGTACCTTGTTAAAGGGAAATCATAATTATGAAACTTAATGCCAAAAAATATTGAACTTTGATTGTGTCTGAACCTTCAATGTGTTAGTTTGTTTAGGCCAAATCTTAGACCAGTTTTCCCCAACGAATTGTGCTGAAATTTGCCACCGTCATACAATTATAGTAATCTAGTAGGCAAGATCACCACTTCGCTTTTGAGAAGTGTCCAAAAGCTGGTAGAGTGACAGGGTAGGCTCGCGGCTAAGCTCCAGTGAAGAGGGGAGTGGGTTGAACAAAACAAAATGTCCTGTGATATTGAAAATGCGGGCGCCAGTCATATGAATGCTGAGCCCCCTGTGTAGATAATTGTACCAATTCCCATATAACACGAATAGTAATTCAGGCAAATGACATACTCTTAAATGATAACCAGCTTATGATTGGAGTCATATAATATTATATAAAGTGACAAGGGTTTTACGACCACATAAAAGTCAAAGTAGCTGAAGCCTTATTAGGAAGTACCAAAGACACCGTCAAGGTGAATTAGAAAAAAATACTATATAACATGAACTGTAGAATAGCCCAAGGCCCAAAATATCTAAGGGTAGTTACCCACAGTTATCGTACTTAAACACAATATACCCCTTTAGGGTAGAATATTAAATAAAGCCGCTTGAGTTAGGTGCACCTTACCTGTAGCGTTTACATAATTTCAGAGTAATTATTAATAAGGTATATAATATCGAGTGAACTGGTTAACTTGCGTACCACATCAGATTGGTTTTAGCCAGGCATTTACAGTGGAATCTACCAGGTGGAAGGATACCAGCAGTGAAGGTGCGAGGTACGGGTCAGCCTTCAGGGCAGTGACACCAGAATGAAGATGAGTTCTCCAGTCTAACGATGAGTATGTTAACAACAAGATGAGCTCCTCAGTCTAACGATAAGTACGCTGACACCGAGATGAGTTTCCCCCCAGACGGCTAGTGCTCTGGGATGACGATTAGTACACCGAGACAAAAGATCCTTTGTCCAGGAAGGCCTGGTGCTAACTGCGGGAAAGATCCTGTTAGAAGGCTCATCTACAGATGTTTTTTTCCAATATCATAGTCCTAGTCAAAGGGTCAACGACGTCAGCCTTGATTTTCACGCTTTTCCAAAACCATGCCCGAAGAACATGTGGCTAGAATGCTCCACCGTCAAGGTGAATTATAAAAAAATACTATATAACATGAAGTGTAGAAAAAATCTAAGGGTAGTTACCCACAGTTGTTATCTTACTCAAACACAATATACCCCTTTAGGGTAGAATATTAAGAATATTAAATAAAGCCGATTGAGTTAGGTGCACCTTACCTGTAGCGTGTATGTTTTCCAAAAATTAACTAGCTTCCCATCAAAGGACCAACGTGACAAAGTACGGAAAACATTAATTCAGTAGAAAGAATAATCCCATCAACTGGATGATTTCAGAAATTAATATTCAGCTGAAAAATGTCACTTTCTCTGCACATATAATTTCCACAGTAGACAGAAGAGACTTCTGATTCTTCTTTATTAAGACCGATATCAAGAACCTTGGCGGAGTTGCCAAGTAACTTCATTCCTCGAAGTGTCCAAATGCCAACAAAGGATTTTAAAAGGTTCAAAATGTGCAAAATTTCATAACTTAACATTATCTAATACTCAAACATACAGGAATTTGTCCAGAACTATTTTCACGATATGGTGTCTTTCTAAATTCATGTCACCGACGGCCTTTGAAGGACATTTCCACCGATACATCACGGAGGAGTCGTATCTACCTGGAAAAGTGATCTATGCCCCAGCGACAGTCACTGAACTGAACAAGTGAACAGCTGTTCTCTGACAATAGACAGCGCTGAAGATACAAATAATTGGAGGAAGTATAGATAACGAAAGAAGCGAAATGGCTGTAAATATATCCAAAATAAACAAACTACGGAAAAAATAATGTTTCAATGACAATTCGTTTATTGAAGTTGACAATTTCAAGCATCAGCCTAATAAATATGAATCGAATTCAATTTTATAACTAAAACTCTGAGTAGCTGATAGTGGAGAAATAATAATGTTACAAATTTGGCACACATATGTAACTTCGATAACAATGCGATAATATGTTTCCATCAGGAGGGGAGGATTCAAACACCTCCCTTTCTCAAAAAAAGTTGCGTGGAAAATTACATCGAAAAAATCTGTCTAAGAGGCTTGAACCGTCCTCCTTCTTGAAAAAAGTTGCAAGAAGGCAAAATTTAAATCGGATAAATATGTAAAAATAGAAAAAAAACATCAGACGGTCGCATAATTTGATTGCAAAATGATGTTGCCCCCCCTTAATACTAGATATATATTGCGTAGGAATTCGGAAAATATTCTGTTAATTAATGAAAGAAAAGTTTCAGACCCCTCTCATTTTAGAATATTTTATTTAACTACGTTACATAATACAATGTTTGTAGCAAGTCATGTTTGAATTACTTCTAAATGTAAAAGTAACGTGAATAGTGTACAATCTGTAGAAACAACAAAAAAAAACAAACAACAATACATCAACAACAACATCAATCAATCACAGTCACAAAAAAATTGTATAATTATATGAATATATTAACCTTTTAAATCAAATGGAAGTAGTGAGATGTTTATTAGTACAAAAATGAGTTCTGAATTCATCGACAGAATAGAAGCAGTGCCTAAGCAAATATTTTTTCAAATTTCTCTTGAAAGCGTTCAGACTGAGCTCTTTGAAATCTTGAGGAAGGATATTAAATAGAGAAAAATCTAGGGAATTTTTCCTAGATATGTGAAGACGAAATCGTTCAAGGCGTATGTGGTGAGAGTTACGTGTATTATGTTCGTGAATATGAGATTGTTTTGTAAAGGTTGATTGCTTTTTGTGTATTTCAATCAAGACATAATATAAAAATAGAGTTGGCAGTGGCATGATTCCAAGTTTTTTGAACTTCTCTTGACAGCTATCCCTGTACCCAATATTAGCCAGTACTCTCACAGCTTCCTTTTGCATCCTGAATATTTGAATGGCGTAAGATGAATTACCCCAAAGTTGTACACCATAACTAATATGGGAGTGAAACAGTGAAAAATATGTGGTTCTTAGTATATTTGCGGTAGTGATGTATTTTAATTGGCGAAGAGCAAATAGAGAACCCGAGAGTTTTCTCTTCAGTTGGGAAATATGTGCAGACCAGTTAAGTCTGTTGTCTAATGTAATGCCTAGTAATTTAACCTGATTCGTTTCACAATTGGAGATAATTTGATTATTAGCAGAAATCTGGATGTTTTGTGTCTTTTCACCATTGAGTTTCAGCTTATTAGATAAAAACCACTCATTAGCACTATTAGTAATCTTGTCGAGATGATACTGTAACTTGTCATTATTATTATCTGACAAAATAAAAGTGGTGTCGTCCGCAAAGAGAACCGATTTATACGGCAACATATAGCTACACAAGTCGTTCACATAGACTACAAATAAAAGAGGACCCAAAACAGATCCTTGTGGAACTCCATGCTTAATGGTTTGAAAATTTGACAAGGTACTGTTGATCATTACTGCTTGTTGACGATTTGTTAGATAGGTTCTTATCAATTGAAGTGGAATACCTCTAACCCCGTAATAGTTTAATTTTTCCAACAAAATTTCATGTGAGACGCAGTCGAACGCCTTCGACAGGTCACAAAGCATCAACGCAGTATGATTGCCCTGCTCAAGTTCCTCAACTACTCCTGAAACTACGTCATACACTGCTTGAATTGTTGATCGCGAGTTTCTAAATCCATATTGGGAGTTGCTGAAGAAGTTATTGTTCTCAAAGTAGGCATAAAGCTGTATCTTAATTAGTATCTCAATCACTTTGCTGAAAATTGAAATGATACTTATTGGTCGGTAATTATCAATGAGTTCTGCATCACCTTTTTTAAAAAGAGGTAAAACTTTAGAGAACTTGAAGACATCTGGAAAGATACCAGTACATAAAATCAAATTGATCAGGACATTGAAAGGTTTTATTATTATATGAGAGGTTTCCTTCAGTATTTTGCTATTGAGCTCGTGGGTGTCCAAACATTTGGAGTCCTTCAGTGAATTAATCGCTTCGAGAACATCTACCTCAAGAACGGGTCGAAAGAAAAATGAGCTACACGGAACAGGAAAATTTTTAAAAGTCAAAAGGTCTTCGTTTGCCACATGCGGAAGTGAATTTATGATGTTATCAGCTATGTTGCTGAAAAAGTTATTCATCTCATCAGGTGATGCGTTAATTGTTTGGTTCAAATTAGTTTTATTTCTCTCAAAATTTATTATTTTCCAGCAAGCTTTAGGTCTATTCCTGGACGAGGAAATGTATTCATCATACGCCACTTTTTTTGCAGAAATCAGTTTGCTTCCATACTCGTTCTTAATATGTTTGTAAGCAATGAAATCATCAGGATTTTTTGTTGCATCTGCTATTTGCTTAATTGTGTGCATATTATTCCTCAACGATCTCAAATCATCTGAGAACCATTGAACTGGTGATTTGTTTACTTTTTTTTTGCATCTTTTGGGAGGAAAATGTTTCACTGCGAGAGTTTTATAATGGTTTACTAAAAAATCAGCCAGATAATTTGGGTTAGCTTGATTGTCATAAAATATTTGCCAATTTATTTCACTTACAGATTGTCTGAACTTAGTCAAACCGTTAGTTGATACATGCCTTCGATATTGAAGATTATTTTCTTTCACATTACCTGTGTTAAGATTGATTTTGGCAAATTGTCCTCTATGGTCAGATAAACAAGGTTCACAGACACCAGTGGTGAGTAATTCGTCAGAAATATTTGTGAGTATATTGTCGATGCATTTAGAAGAAGTCGCCGTTACCCTGGTATCTTCTGTAATAGTAACATATAATCCAAAAGAAGTTAACAGGCAGGAAAAATTCAAAAGGACTTCGGATTCAACATTAAAGTTTATATTAAAGTCTCCTAAAATAATTATCTTATCGTATTTGTGTGTAAGTTGATGTAGAATAATTTCAAAATTCGCAAGAAATAGGTCGATATCGCCCAAACCGGATCTATAGACAAGCACTACAGCCGTTTTCAAAAGAGCTAAGTAAATTGCAGTAAATTCACAGTCTTGCTCAATACTGAAAGAAGCTTCGAAAACTTGCGAAAATAAAATAGAAAACTCCGTTAAAAAATTGAAAAATATCGAAAAATATCGCACCGTCAAAGAATTCATGAAAAGAAAGAAATTGTACCCCCGGTCCCCCTAAAGGCTGGATTGAGAACGCAGAGGAATTCAGAAAATTTTCTGACCAGTTCAGGTGTGAAGAATCACGGCCATCAAACAATGTTAGTAGGGAGTTCGGACCCCCCTCATTCTCGAAAAAAAATAAAAAATAAATAAAAATCGCAATAAAAGACAATTGAAAAAATTATGAAAAACTTCGAACCGACGAATTATTTTTGTAGTTTTCATGTATGTAAGGTTCGGTATGTGCCGAGAAGATCGATGGGTATCTAGCGAATATACGGATGTCACTATCGTACCAACGGGTACTTGATAATTGAACAAGATTAAGCGCTCAAATGTACGAAGCAAAATAGACGTAAAAAATGTTTATGTTCATTAATGAAGAAATGTTTCATTTATAAAATCGTAAACTTTAGAACTTTAGAATTTTTTTTAATATTTTCTTAAAAGCTGGAGGCGTGAAATGTAATTACACTCGAAATAAAATACCAAACTTTCAGTAAAAGTTTTATGTTTTACGTACACTACAAATTATTTTTTACTTTTCAGTTCATCAGTTTAAAAATGAAAGAAAATTGTAAAACAAATTACAGTGTTATTGCTACATATATTTTCAGTAATCTCTGGTCTTTGCGTAAATTACTTGGATACAAAGCTGATGGATTACAGTTTACTCGAAACTCACATGTGATTATCAAGAGCGTCCTCACCGAAACACTATTTGACATAAGAACGTTTACCAGCATCAATGAAGGTTATCTTGATTGGATTTATATGATATTACTCCGTTACCGAGTACATGTAAGCACCATCATCAGATAACTTAGTTGCATCCTAAACAACTAGTTCCTGTGCAAATCGAACAGCTTTCAGTGAAATGTAAGGGCCTTTCCAAAACATTTTTTTTCTTGTGGCTAGTGAACAATAACTGTTTCAACCAATATTGAATAATAGAAAGTTATGATTGTTATGAAAGTTGCACGGTTAGCATAACTCGAGATGGTGTTTAATTATATAAAGATGCCCATTCTTATACAAGTGAATCCATCCTTGATATGATAAAAATAATAGATCTGCGTTATTCCCTAAGTCATAAGAATGTAGATTATTCTTCCCTATTTTTGTAGAAAAGCTGGCTTCTTTATTGGTAGTTCCTTCCAAAGACGTTGTTTCCTGAATTACCTTCTCAATCTCTGTCTTATTCAAAACGCAGTTTTTCATGTATTTTTCGTAGAGTGTAAAGAGTGTTTATGAGGGCTATTATTATTATACCAAAAGTTTTGAAAAATCAATCGCACAGTATATAAAATTAGAACAGACTTGGCCAACTTGAATTCAGACAGGAGAAATGAAATTTGAATCGAGAATTATTTAAAAATTCCTCCAATTAAATCAGTAAATTATAATTTTAGTCCATTAGTTTGTTCAATCAAGTGTAAATAATTCAGTGACAAATGTTTGAAAAAGAAGGAAAAAGGATCTCAATGGAATTGTGAGTTGAAAGTGACAAAGACTGTTGCCTTGTTGAGAGAGTCATTTTATTGAAGTGGCAGTTGTTTCAGATGAGAGATATTGAAAAAAATATTTATATAAAGTATATTTAAATAATTTACTTATTAATAAATCTATTCTATTAACAACTTCTTACGGTGAAATTAGGTATAACAAATACGGGCATTGCTCATAACTTTTTTGGGACTTCATTTATTTACCAAGCTATTGGATAAATGAATACTGATGCTCGTTTTGGTCACAACCTTTACAACTGCAATCATTTGTTAGATTGTTAGATTGTAGACAATCGCGAAAAAATCAATTTCAATATAGTTGACTCCAACAATGATACAAGAAAAGTGGTTATCAAAAGATCATTGTACTGTGTAAACTCAACCAAAGATAATTTTCTCCTTTACATTTGCGGATGCAAAGAAAGAAAATATTAAGGAAACCATCTTGATGGTCAGTCTATTCTGGCTAGAGATTGCAACTAATAGTGCGGGCTTTTGTTAGAAAATCCTTCGTAAATCTTGTATAAAAAGGCAATTTTCCGTGGAATGTCTTGAACATTTTTATCGTCCAAGAGATGTATCTCAATCACTATAATGGCTTGGAACATTCCGGAAGCTATATTTGTATTAGATATACAGAGGCGGTGTGTTGAATTTGTCAATATATTGCGAACTCTGAAGCATCAGTGGGGGACAGAAAATTTGATTATTTGAAAGAAAATTTACTGACAATTATTATCTCTCATCGATGTATTTATAATTTTTCAAAAAACGAGTAATTTTTGAAAAACTTAGCGATAGTTATCAAATAAAAGACCCACATCACTACCCCAGTTATAATTGTTTTTTCTGTTAACCAGCTGTTATCCTACGAACGACAGCCTTCAGAAGTCGAAACTTGTCCTAGCTAAGGATTAACGAGGTCTTACCTTTTAACGTGCGTTTCGTAGCACGATATGTTACACTTCTTAGGAATTGCATCTGAAATCATTCTCATACATGCTTTCGAAACATGGCATTTAATTCTTGATAATTTTAAGGAAATTGTATAAAGAGTAACAATATAGTATGACAATCATATGGGATACCGATTGGATCCGATGGAAGACGACATGTAGATGGCGTTAGTACTCTGATCTCCCAGTCAGGTCGTAGATCATTGTTTGAGGATATAAAGAATCTACCAACTGGCAATTTATTCATGATACTGGAAAGGGAAAACAAAATATCTACCCAATCGTAATCTGTTTTTTGGACTGGTACTGACATCGAGATAGTTTATAGATACAAATTATATCTGGTGATGAAATTCAAGAATCGAGATTATTCAGTTTGTGAAATATGTTGAAATTGCAAAGAACTATTTTTTATTAAGTAGAAACCTTCTTCGGTTTTTCGTAGTTTTATTCAACTTTCGACTAAAAACGCTAGATAGCACTAGCATTTTGCCCCCATGCCGATTCCACAGGCATTAACTAACTATATTTGACTCTTTAAACGATAATCATGAATTCGTGTTTTTTTGTTCAGAAATGAATCTATTTGATACACTTGACCAGTAGATGGCGCTGGATATATTCTTCAGTATTTGCGTCAGAGATTCCCTATGAATTTTTTTTTCGATTCAATTGGTTTGAGTTAACCTTCGCTGATGATTTCTCCCATTTAAATCAATGGATAATTTCAGCTATTACCTTTAAAGAACATTGCAATCTAGCTCTTGAAGAAAACTTTTCCAAGTATAAAATAGATATAATTCATGGTAAGAGTGCGTAGTACCCTGTTGTTTTCTGTAATTTGCCGACAAATATTCCTATTGTATAGGTTGAAGCGGAAGACTTGATCCACTTTTCATTATTAGTTCAATGGTCTTCCGCCTAGAAGTATCAACAATTTTTTCTTTCGAATAGTTTATCTCAGGCGAAAAGTTTTAGCCATTTGGAGGTTTTCGATGATATCAGTTTGGTAGCGGAGAAATATAAATACAATAAAAATTCCTTTGATGCATAACATGATGATACATAACATCAATAAATGTAGATGCAAGGTTTCAATTTATTAATTGTTACCAAATGTTCATACCAATTGTTGAATTATATGTTTCCATTTAGTTGGGGTTGAACTACAATAGCTCCGACCCAGTCTTTCTGATCTAAATCCAATTAATATTCTTGGTTTGTTACTGAAGGGGTTCAATCAGTCAGGAATTTGCATTGTTTGTTTAAGTAATATTATGGTTGAAGACCCACATTTGAATTTCCTGTATATACAGGCCGTTTCTTTTATCATGTGGTAACATTGCTATATTCTAAACCGTAATAGATACAAAGACGATTAAATGGGAAAAATGGTAACTATTATGGTGAGCAGTAAATTGGTCATAGAAAATTTACGGGAATTCTTGCCCTTCCCAACTTATACAGGGAAAACTGAAAATGCTGTTTTCGGTTTTTTACATTTAATTAAAAATGTATCATTACGTAGTTCTAGTACATTTTGAATACAATAAAACTTTCCTCTTTCATTTTTTTATATTTTCTGAAATAACCATTCTATTCGTAAAAAAAACGAAAACAGCATTTTTAGTTTTCCCTGTATAAGTCGGGAAGGGCGAGAGTCCCCGTAGATTTTTTCTGACCAATGTACTGCTCACCACAAAAGTTACATTTTTTCCCATTTAATCGTCTTTGTATCTATTACGGTTTAGAATATAGCAATGTTACCACATGATAAAAGAAACGGCCTGTATAATTGTAAAGTAATATTATTCTAGGGAATTAGAGTATTCATTATTACCACCCAGTCCAAATTAACTATCCAAGAAACTATGTACAAGTAAACTATCACTCCAAACTTAAGTGAATATTTGATGAACGTACTAGTCATTTGGTCTTGTAAGAAATCTTTAATTATATTCACTTGAGTTTTCCTACTCCATTAAAATGGAAAGCAACCAAACCTTGAAAACATCAAGAATACTTAGTGAAATGAATAGTCTCGACCAAGTCGTGGAACCCTTCTCTCCACACGTTTCCACGAAGTGAAAAAATGAGGCAAACATCTGTCAGAAAACAACTGCTCTCTTGGTTAATGCTACGACGGAGAGTGAACTACATCTAACAAAAATTTGTGCAACGTTCTTCCAAGAAGACCCAATTGCAAGTGCTTGTCTCGTAATTAAACAGCAGCTTGTCCTTCATTTGGCCGGGAATGACGACATGCATGTTTCGAGGTTTTGCCTCTCAACAGTGCATGGGTAGGTCGGACAACATTATAATTGTCCTGTCCCTGCCAAATGAATGATAATCATAGGTTTAACTAATATTTCCTCACAAATGGACACAAATATTAGTCGAACGGTTGATTATTATTCATTTGCCAGGGACAAGGGAACTATAATGCTGTACGATCTACCCTGGTACCGATGAGAGGCAAAACCTCAAAACTTACATGTCTGCAGGTGGTCATTTCCGGCCTAATAAAGGATAATCTGCTGTTTAAGAGACAAGCTCTTGCAATTTGGTCTTCTGCAATGTCCGTCATGGCATTGGCCAGGTAAGTAGTTATTTTCTGACGGATATTTGTCAGATTTTTCCACTTGGTGGAAACGTATGGAGAAAAGGGTTCCTCGACTTTAACGAGTTTATTCGTTTCACTATCTTGATACTCTCCGGCACAAATTTTCGAACTTTGTTCGAAATATCAAGAAAAGTAGTGACTCAAGGGCGTTGAGAATTTCGCATATGTGGGATACTTGGAGGAGACTACTCCTTAGCCAGAAGAAACTTACAGAGAATATACTGAGTTTTAATCTATGTAACGTTAATTGTTAAATCTCTATACAAAATTTTACGAAAGTTATCAGACTGTTGATCAATAAGAAAAACCATTTGTCCACAATATCTCTTGAGAAACAACAAGGTATCGAGAAATTGTGATTTTGTCTACATTATTCAATGAATTGGTCTAGGAAATAGTCAAATGGGTAGTACAAGAAAGACATTAAGTGGCTATTAAATTAGCCAAACCTATGTCTTCCTGAAAATTGAGTACCCTGCTACATAAAAAAACAACCACAAATGGAGTTTAATTTTTTTTTTCGAAAACTATGATTAAATTTTATTCGACAAATAGTTTAATAACCACAGACAAATTTTTACCGCTATGGAACTTGGCACGTGATTTCTTGACATCATGTTTAGTTGGAAAAAAAATGTTTATCAAAAAATCAAAAACCGCTACTAAATCTTCATTGGCTATTCTCTTCATAACTGCTTTTGAAACTTCATCCAAACAAGTAGTTGCCACTTTTTTAATAGTTTCGATTGATGCTTTGGAAATTGTCCTGAACGGTCGATTTCTTCACTGAGAGAAATCTGGAGAATATACTAGTATATTAAAAAAAATATTTTATGGTTTACTATTTCAAATTATGATTGTCAACAATTTGAACTGTAAAGAGTAAAATATTTTTATAGTAATGACATTATTGTTGTTCTTAGGATACTATATTATAGTGCTTAGAAACACAGTTATATATTAACATATTGCACTAGGTATACAGAATTACTATATTTTATCGTGAAATGGTTAGGTATAAAATACGCTAATTATTATTATACAATTCTCCTAAACTTTATGATACATGGAATACAAATGAGCATCATATTGTAATGCATAAAAAACAAGATGAATGATATAAATCACGTGGATGTTATTGTAACCTTCACATTCGGTCGTCTGCATTGTGATTGGTTGTCGGTTGCTACTTGCTACATACACGACAGTCTTTCAGTCGAAGTGTTTGAGGGTGAGGGAGAAACCGAGAAATTACACAGCAGTAGTAGTTGTAGTCAGTACGCAACAGACAACAACAGCACTCAGCTTTCAATCATTTCAGAGTTAGTTCAGTTAACCACAAAAATATTTGGTAGCGGTGTAAATTGCCTTGAATTGCTAAAATAAGTTTTTAATGAATGTGGTTTGTGGTGCAACTAGTCCTGTCCCGCTCCTCCATTGTGAGCACGTCTGCAGTTTTTTGGATACCTACACAAATATACATCGATGGAGGCTCTTATAGAAGACTGGGGGGTTTTGTTACCGTACCATTATACTTAATTCCACGATTTATGTATAATAGATGTTATCATAATAAAGTTTTATGATTACAAAAAAAATATCTCAATGTAACAATCAATTATCTTCATAAAATAACATTCCGATCAACTAACTGTCCGAGTATTGTAAAATTCATAATATATATATATATAGATATAGAACGAATGAGTTTTATTGGTAAACAGACCGCAAACCCGAGAAGTCCCCAGCTGATT